>CM017195.1:42803842-42908842 GCA_004837865.1 Musa balbisiana | reverse complement strand
TAAGCTCATAAGTTTTCATCTTGATTTGCTTATATATTACTCTTTGCTCCGTATTAAATATAAATTATATAAAATGTTAAATATGACTCTTGAATCCATATTTTACACGTGAATGTTAAATTATATGATTTATTTTTCTATTTCATGGATATTATAGTCACTTTTTGTGCTTTCTAACTTATTACATAAAATTTTCATATTAACTTTTCACTCACACTATGTTAGTTTTGGATTGGACAAGGAAATATATACATGTATGTATGTATATATATTACATAAAATTTTCATATTAACTTTTTCTATTTCATGGATATATATACATGTATGTATGTATATATATATATATATATAACAATAATGTAACAAAAAAGTTCATTATAAAAAACAACAATAAAAAACATGCTTTAGACTTGATAATCAAACTTAGTTAATGTAAGAAAATATATAAATTTATCTACTTATATATTCCTAAAAGCAATTATATATCACTTAAAATCTGGATTACATACAAGGACAAATCCAAAAATTACATTGTGTTTGGATTTGGAGATTTATAGAGATTAAATTGGATTTAGCCTTCTATCTTATTTCAAAATATCATTCAGTTCATTTTATTTGAAATATAAATAAATATATTGTCATTTAAAGGGAAGATGAATTTGAGATACCAAGACTATAATTAAGGAGATATCCAAATGGTTAAGAGGTTATGTATACAATAAAGCTATGGATCATGTAATGTATAAATAGAACAAATAAACAAAAATAACAATACTTACCTTTGGGCTACAAATAGATTTTTTAAGGAAATCCATGTTATATATATATATATATATATATATATATATATATATATATTCAAGAATATATACATTATTTTTTTTTAAAAAAAGGGGATATATGTATAATATTTATTTTGGTACATATACAGAGTCAATTTTCTAGAAAGTGGTATTTTTGTCACCAAACAACCCTGTTTTCAGGCTTTTGCCAATTGGGAACAAACATGCTCCTGTTTTCTCTCTCTGTCTTGACCTAAAATTTCAAAAAAAGAGAAGGCTTGGGAGGAAGAGAGAGAGAGAGAGAGAGAGTCTGTTGGATTTGTGTTCTTCCCCCTTTGTTGCCTCCTTTGCCTTCTCCTCCTACCTCTTTCATGGAAAGAGAAGGAAACAGATAGAGAGAGAGAGAGAGAGAGGAGAAGGAAACAGAGAGAGAGAAAGAGGAGAGAGAAGTGGAAAGAGAAACAGAGCTTGAATCTTTAGCCCTCTCCTCCTACCTCTTTCATGGCCCATTCCTAAATTCTCTCCCTAATCGTTTCCTCTCCCCTTTGTCCCCATTGATAAAGCCCTCTGGTATTCTCCCAAGGTCACATCTTTGGCTTTTTCAGATCGTAAAAATCCTTCTTTTCTATTGCTCTTATATTCGCGCTTTTCTTGTTCTTGTTCTCCTCCTGATTGTTGTCTTGGCGATTTTAACCTTGTAGGTTTAATCCTGCTTCTTTTTCTTTTCTTTGTCCCAGGGGACAAAAAAAATCCAATCTTGTCTTTCAAGCTGCAGGAAGTGACCTTTCCTTTGTGTTTTGGCGTTTTTCCTTTGAGATTTGACGGAAAGATCTTATCTTGCATCTGCCTCGGTTGGATCCCAGAATCTTCTTGGGAAGAGCTCGGTTTTCGGTTTCATTCTTCGAAAAAAGATCGGATCTTGGTCGCAGAATCTCCGAAGTCTCAATGGGGAATTGCTGCATGACGCTCGCCGATCCGGAGAAGAAGAAGCGGAAGAAGAAGGAGAAGAGGCCAAATCCCTTCTCGTTCGACTACAACCGCGGGCCGGGGGCCGGCCTCGTCGTCCTCAGCAACCCCACCGGCCGGGACATCGGCAGCCAGTACGAGCTCGCGCAGGAGCTCGGTCGGGGTGAGTTCGGCGTCACCTACCTCTGCACCGACAAGGCCACAGGGCATCACTACGCTTGCAAGTCCATCTCCAAGAAGAAGCTGCGCACCGCCGTGGACATTGAGGACGTGCGGAGGGAGGTGGAGATTATGAGGCATTTCCCCAGCCACCCCAACATCGTGAGCCTCAAGGACACCTACGAGGACGACGGCGCCGTCCACCTCGTGATGGAGCTGTGCGAAGGGGGGGAGCTCTTCGACCGGATCGTAGCAAGGGGGCATTACACCGAACGAGCGGCTGCCGCTGTTACACGGACCATCATAGAAGTCATTCAGGTCTCATCTCTGCACTTCTGCTTTCTCTTTTTACCTATTCTTGTTCTTTTACTTAGTATTTGCATTAGATATTGCTCTATGATATGCTTTTTTTCATTTGTAATGTCTTAAAACATCTTGATGTGTGTGAAAGCGCATCACCTTTTGTTCTTTGGGGAACTTTATGTTTGGCTTTGTGCAATCACTCATGTTTATTGGCAAGTCATTTATCATATCAGTTTTCAGAATCACCTGAGCTAAAACTTTTTTATATCACCTTCCTTGAATATTCCAGCACTAGCAATAGGTAATTCTGGCCTCCTTGCTACAGTTCTCACATTTGCAAAAGTGAAAGGTATTAAATCTTTGTAGATTCTTTGACCACATGAAAAGGTGATTGGTTCTAAATGTGTTCCTATTATTTGTTTGAAATCGACTTACCTTTTACTGTTAAATGCTTGTGGCTCTTTGTTCCGTCACTTTTTGGAGCTCCATCTTCTTTTCGTTCATCTAAGCCTCTTTTTTTTATCTCTTTTTGGCAACAGTAAGCCACCTTTATGAATGTGTAAATATTTTTTATCAGTGGTAGTTCAATCTGTCTATGTGCTTGCATCTCAGATTTTGTTGTTTCGTTTCCTGTATGGTTTAGGATTTATGTTGTGCCCGTATACTTCTTCTGTGACCATGTGTCAAATTATTGCTGGATATCCTTGCTTTAGCTTCAACTTTAATTAAGTAATATACTGGCATAATTTCATTTTACCTGCTTCATGTCATGATCAGGTGTGTCACAAGCATGGGGTCATGCACCGGGATCTCAAACCTGAGAACTTCTTATTCGGGAACAAAAAGGAAAATGCACCATTGAAGGCCATTGATTTTGGGCTGTCTGTGTTCTTTAAACCTGGTAAATTGCGGGAAGAAATGCCTTTTTGCTGCCTAGGCTCTTGTGTATTTTTTTCTTTGTTAGCTTCAGATTTAAATATGCTTGTGGATCCCTGATGATTGATATTTGGCTTCACTTGTTGCGATTATTAATGGAGGAAAGACGCTGAGCATATTATATAATCTGTTCTGTAAAGTCTTCCAAATTGTGATGTTTTTTTTTTCCCTTATCAGGTGAACATTTCTCTGAAATTGTTGGCAGTCCTTATTACATGGCACCGGAGGTTCTAAAGAGAAATTATGGCCCAGAAGTTGATGTCTGGAGTGCAGGAGTGATCCTATACATCCTGCTGTGTGGCGTGCCCCCATTTTGGTCAGGTAAATTTCTTCTACAAAAGGATGAAAACCATTGGAAACTTTATGATATCTTCTTTGTCTTTCCTTTATGTAACACCAGTGTGTCCAAAAACTGAGGTGTGTGCTCATTAACCATCAAACTCTTTGTTCATCTGCAGAAACCGAACAAGGTGTTGCACAAGCAATTCTTCGTTCTTCCATAGATTTTAAAAGAGATCCATGGCCAAAAGTTTCTGATAGTGCTAAAGATCTAGTCAGGCATATGCTTGATCCAGATCCCAAACAGAGGTTCACAGCCCAGCAAGTCCTCGGTAATTTTTAAATTTGCATCCATTTTGCTTCTTTACTTGTTCAAACTTGCATTTTTATTTTACTACCTTGTTACATATAATAACTGCTACCTTTTTATATTATTTATCTTAAGATGATTGCGGGTCTGCATTATTATATTATCTAAATATAGAATAATCAATTCATTCTCGGTTCTTTATCAAGAATCAGTGGCTGATATTGAATCCTGTTTGACATATTTCAGTATGCCTACAAGTCAAGGAGGTGGTACTATTTATTTTTTGCAAATATTTAGTACAGTTGGATAAGTACTAGATACCACTTTTCTCGTTGGTTTTCATGCATTTCCGTATATGCTTGAAGACAGCAACCCTCAACTTGTACCTCATATTTGAATGAGTAAGAAGATGTCTTTATTGAAAGACATTAAGGACACTGGATGTGAATCGAGGTCTGTTACATATTCTTATTTTCCTCAACAGGAAAATGTGTTGGCACATGAGCTGGCCAAATTTTGTCGTTGAAATGAGAGAGTGTTGAGGTCGGGAGCTGAAGCTTCCAATTTTTTGTCTTCGAACACTTTTAGACTTGTTTCTGATGGTTGATTAATGAATGTGGTTTTTTTTTATATATATAGAATTCCTTTAACGTCATTGTATGTATGTCTTCTTTCTTTAACTGATACGATCCTCATAGCATGTATCACAACTTTGAATTATGCCTTTATGTTGCAGATCACTCGTGGCTGCAGAATGCCAAGAAAGCTCCTAATGTAAATCTAGGTGAAACTGTGCGTGCAAGACTCCAGCAGTTCTCTGTGATGAATAAATTTAAAAAGAAAGCCCTAAGGGTAAGAACTAAGAATATTCATTATTGTATTGGTTGAGTCCATTCCACATCCAAAAATTATTCACATTTGGCTTCTGATACTGTACATGACTAAGAATTTTCTTGTTAGCTGTTCTCTATCTATGCACTTTTTATCAATGTTCCTTTTCAAGCAGATCCCAGCCACTGATACATTCAGACTTATCATCGCAGGTGGTGGCTGAATATTTATCTGTTGAGGAAGCAGCAGACATAAAGGATATGTTTGACAAGATGGACATAAACAAAAATGGAAAATTAAACTTTGAGGAGTTGAAATTAGGTCTGCATAAGCTTGGTCACCAGATTTCCGATGCAGATGTACAGATATTAATGGAAGCAGTAAGTACATAATCGGATGTCTTAATTGTTATTTGAGGAACTTCTTGTTTGTGTCCAACTTGTGGTCTTGTCAGATTCTTTACTACAATGTACACCCAAAAGCAAAGATGCAAACCTTGATGGAAAATAGAAAGTAGTTGGAAGAAAGTTGGTTGCAGTAAATTCAATATATTGTGTCATAATCTACTCCTACATATGTTATAATAAAGTTATTTATTTCAAAGATTGTTAAACTGATCACATATTGTTGATAACAGGCTGACGTTGATGGAAGCAGCACCCTGAACTATGGAGAATTTGTTGCTGTATCAATTCACTTGCGAAAGATTGGAAACGATGAACACCTTCATAAGGCCTTCTCATACTTTGATCGGAACAAGAGTGGTTACATAGAAATTGAAGAGCTCAAGGACTCGTTGGTGGATGATTTAGGTCCAAATCATGAAGAAGTCATTGATGCTATCATTCGTGACGTAGACACTGACAAGGTCAAATATCATAGTCCTTTCACGGGCAAAACCCTATAACCTATTACCTACTCACTTGCTTCTTCTAATCTCTCATGTAAAAAAATTCTTCTTTTTGTTTAGCATACAATTAAAACATGTTTATGAACTTTATTGATAAGATAAAAATGTAGTGAGCAAGAATCTGATCTTTTCTCTGATAATGATGATAATAATAATAATAATGAGATGATGTTGGCATTTGGTTGCAGGATGGGAGGATAAGTTATGAGGAGTTTGCAACGATGATGAAAGCAGGAACGGATTGGAGGAAGGCGTCGAGGCAGTATTCAAGGGAGCGCTTCAGTAGCCTCAGCTCAAAGTTGATGAAGGATGGATCTTTGCAGCTGAAAGTTGGGGCAGATTAAAACCAAAGAAACATATCTTAGAGTATTTTGAAATTGGAAATCCTGTTTTTGGCATTCTTGCTTGTTGATTTCAATTTAGGACTCGAGTCTGCAGCCACATCTTTGGTTTTGGTCTTGTTGGGAACGACTAGCTAATTGCCAGCTATGTTCAGAGGTGTTCTGATTAGAGGGATGTTGATGGGGCTTATGGCTGTAACAATGTGACTAGTTGTAGGATGTTGATGCAGGAAGGTGGATGCCACAAGTTGGGGAATGGCATCTTAACCTTTCATGCATTTGGTCTAATTATTCTCTGTAGATCGTCTGATTGAAGCAAACTTTGAATATATTATGCCCTCCTTCCAATCCAACATTGTGTTTATTGTGCCTTGCCATCTGATGATGAACCATTGTTTAGAGTCTTTGTTCGAACAGTGATATTGTTTCTTTGCGACTCGAGTCTCAGTAAGTTAGTTCTATCGACTCGAGTTTCAGTTAGTTGATATAAATTTGACAAAATCTTCCACAAGTGTGTTTCATCACTACCAATCTTGAGCTTCTTGTTGGTTAATGCTGTGCAGTTTTCTTGACCATGTTTGACTTCAATTTCATCTCCATTTTTTTGCATGTTCTACATATCAAGGATCTAAATACTAGTTTCATCAACTTATCATAATAATAATAATAATAATAATAATAATAATAATAATAATAATAATAATAATAATAATAATAATAATAATAATAATAATAATAATAATAATAATAATAATAATAATAATAATAATAATAATAATAATAATAATAATAATAATAATAATAATAATAATAATAATAATAATAATAATAATAATAATAATAATAATAATAATAATAATAATAATAATAATAATAATAATAATAATAATAATAATAATAATAATAATAATAATAATAATAATAATAATAATAATAATAATAATAATAATAATAATAATAATAATAATAATAATAATAATAATAATAATAATAATAATAATAATAATAATAATAATAATAATAATAATAATAATAATAATAATAATAATAATAATAATAATAATAATAATAATAATAATAATAATAATAATAATAATAATAATAATAATAATAATAATAATAATAATAATAATAATAATAATAATAATAATAATAATAATAATAATAATAATAATAATAATAATAATAATAATAATAATAATAATAATAATAATAATAATAATAATAATAATAATAATAATAATAATAATAATAATAATAATAATAATAATAATAATAATAATAATAATAATAATAATAATAATAATAATAATAATAATAATAATAATAATAATAATAATAATAATAATAATAATAATAATAATAATAATAATAATAATAATAATAATAATAATAATAATAATAATAATAATAATAATAATAATAATAATAATAATAATAATAATAATAATAATAATAATAATAATAATAATAATAATAATAATAATAATAATAATAATAATAATAATAATAATAATAATAATAATAATAATAATAATAATAATAATAATAATAATAATAATAATAATAATAATAATAATAATAATAATAATAATAATAATAATAATAATAATAATAATAATAATAATAATAATAAT
Organism: Musa balbisiana; assembly: GCA_004837865.1. Classification (NCBI taxonomy): domain Eukaryota; kingdom Viridiplantae; phylum Streptophyta; class Magnoliopsida; order Zingiberales; family Musaceae; genus Musa; species Musa balbisiana. The sequence continues at coordinate 42,901,388 of CM017195.1, read as the reverse complement.
AATAATAATAATAATAATAATAATAATAATAATAATAATAATAATAATAATAATAATAATAATAATAATAATAATAATAATAATAATAATAATAATAATAATAATAATAATAATAATAATAATAATAATAATAATAATAATAATAATAATAATAATAATAATAATAATAATAATAATAATAATAATAATAATAATAATAATAATAATAATAATAATAATAATAATAATAATAATAATAATAATAATAATAATAATAATAATAATAATAATAATAATAATAATAATAATAATAATAATAATAATAATAATAATAATAATAATAATAATAATAATAATAATAATAATAATAATAATAATAATAATAATAATAATAATAATAATAATAATAATAATAATAATAATAATAATAATAATAATAATAATAATAATAATAATAATAATAATAATAATAATAATAATAATAATAATAATAATAATAATAATAATAATAATAATAATAATAATAATAATAATAATAAACTTATCGGCGCATACAATATCAGCATATCAGACTCCAATATTATTCAATGTGATAATAAAAGTTAAAATAAATAATATATTTATTATATCATGTTACATATTTTGTAAATACCAATGTTGTCAAGGATGCAGATGATATTTAAATATTTGCTATATATATATATATATTGTCAAGGATATTGAAACCTATAAAGTTTGATACAACACGTTTGAAATGGGAGCCACACATAACACAAGAGGTGCTGAGAGAACTCCCCCAGTGCTTATCACCATCATCATCATCATCATCATCATTGCTTTGACGTGCATGGCTGTTTGACGTACGAAGGAAGCTAGCGGGGGATTGGGGTTGTTGAGGACATGAGGAGGCTATTAATTGCTTTGACTCTTCCCTTCTTCTCCAACAACTCGTGGAGGCAGCTTTTCTTCGGGCGATGTGATCCGCGGCTGTAAGCAAAAGCCATTCGATCCGGAATTAGAATCTGAGAACAATTCGAAGGTCATGGTTTCTCTCTCTCTCTCTCTCTCTCTCTCTCAACAACAACAAATAATATAAGAAGATTATTATTTTATGAACCAAGGTACTAAAATTTCCAAGTAACTGAAACACTCACTTTCATAGACTATTTTGATTTCTTGTTTCCTAAACTTAATTCTAGAAGAAAAAAATACTAATTTATAAGGGATAATAATATTTTGAAGTGCACCCCATCACAATATTATACTATCATCATCCCATCAAAAAAAGAAAAAAAGTCTCCTGCTTAGAGCTTCGACAGTCCTGCATCCATAGATAGACACACAGCAATCGCCATGGCCACCCCACCCCACCCCCCACTCCATTCCTTGCAAGTGATGATTGTTTGCGTGCTACTAAAAAGGAGTCTTGTCACCTTTGCTACGGTGCTTTGATGAGCAACGCCATGATGAGTTGAAACACATTCGAGCATGCCTCTGCCAGTTCGCAGGCCTTCTTCACTTGATTCTTCATGCTGCCAAATCCCTCCCACTAAATATAATGATATTAAAAATATCATTATGAATCGTCGATTTCTGTATAAATTTTAAAAAAAGAAAAGAAAAAAAAGGGTAAGGTTTATACATCGTACTATAATATATAATTTATTCCATAGACAACATATATTTTTTAATACCTCTATGAATTTTCAAAATCTTTCATTTAGTTCTAACATTTTTGTAAAAAAATAATTTTCATTCAATGTACAATATATATGTAATAATATACTAACCACCATAATGATATCTCAGCAGAGATCATTTATTTATTTTCGGACTAATATGATGTCTTGTAACACAATAGTAAATATTTCCAATGGTTACGAATCCCTGAATAATCAAAAAAATTAATATTCTTTAAATTGAGATTTTCTTTGCCAAGAATGTTAGACACAAGCAAACAAAGAGGACATCCACACTAAACCTCCCCGTCATAGGAGACTGTCCATTGTTGCTTGTATTTCATCTGAAAGAATCAAATATAAGTTGGGCCGAAGCTTCCAACTAACATCCGATTTCATTCATAACAGTGTGTTATCGTACATGAAAAAGAAAAAGAAACAAGGGATCATTGAATGCATTTCAAGTGACGATAGACAGCGTATTACAACAACGACGACAACAACAACAACAACAAAAATATAAAGAAAATCCACCAGCTTTTTCTCCGCAAGGAGCATCGAACGATTCCTCAAAGCAGTGGATAACCTAGAAAGAATATATTTTAATATGTATTTCACCTGTCAATGCAAAGCAATTAACAGCATTCCAACTGGAGGGGATTCAATAGTAATCTGTTCCTCCTGAGTGTACAACACCAAAAGCAGAAGATACTGATGCTCTGCTCGAGAATGGCTCTCACATGAAGCTGCAATAAAGAATTTCTGAAAGTTAGTTAGAATTTTGGAAAACCATTGACCAAAACAATATTGTTTTGCATGGCCATTTAGATTTTAGACCTTACAGTCCGAGTAAGGATCACTAAGCATGAATTTTAGCTGAAAAATCATCCCTGCTTCCTGGAAACTTGCGACCCTTCTGGATAAACCAGCACTAACTGGGAATGTTAGGTTCACTAAGCACCATAGAGAAGCCAATCGTCCTTACCATGCGAGAACTTAGGTGCAAGTGAGGGACTGTTACTCTCTTCTCGGGGCAGAACAAGATAATTCATCACTCTTTCCCAGACTCGCTTCCAGCCGTAATGTTATTGAGCACAATCATTCCCTGAAAGACAGTTTTATATCATAAAGCATATATATAAAGCAAATAATAAATCATTAGTTCTGCTTGAAAACAACTACATTTGAATCATGTCTGAACAAAGCCAAAGCATGTCATCTTCTGGGTGAAATTTCTCTTCATGGAACATCAGAATCATCACTTACCAAAAAAAGGCTAAAGATTCAGATAAATTTTAAATACAGAATTTTATATTATTGTTTATCCATATTTTTCTCCAAAGCTTTTTTACAATCCGACTCTTTGAAACCTGATGTCAAATCTACTGAGATGCAAACTCTATTTAGAATGCCAGACATGAAAAACTGAGGAAGTTCATTAACTTTAATACCAGGACAATGCAATATTTGAATTTATATGCACCATTAGTCTAAAAAACCATCAGCGAGGTATGGCCATGAGTTTTTAGTAATAACTTCAAGCTGGTGGGAGTAATATCCAGCAACTTGGCCACGAGTTTCTAGGAATAGCTTCAAGCTGGCGGAGTAATATAGACAACTTATAAGTTAGTACATTCTTATTTCACTAGCACTGATGCATGACTAATGATCATGCGTGAAGATATGTCCGAGTCAAAAGTAGGAAAAAAAAGGGGATGGTAGAGAACAGCAAGAATTTGGCAGAAGTTATATAAAAGTAGACAAAGATGGCACAATTGAACACACACCTGAGTATATACTCCTACAGATGATGCATTCTGCAACTGTCTCACAACAACATTTAAAAAAACATTGTCTTCTAGATATACATTATTGACAGAGTCACATCACAATTATCAAGAATACTACTTATAAGTGCCAAGGCTTGCTCTTGCACAGAATATTCAAAATCTGCAGTACAGTATATTTCCAGTCATTTACATTAATAACCAGATTTCATGATGTAAGATATGGAAGTAGATTTGAGAAATACCATATATCAGGCTAACTAGAGTACAAGATGTTAACTCTTTAAGAATGTATTCTTGATCAGTTATTGCCCCACAGAACATCAGATTCTTTAGAAAGATACAAATTTTAATCTGAGTGTTGAATCCATGGAATTCGTCAGTTGGACAATTCATGAGACAACTCTATGTCAGATTAGTACATATTTTCACATAGCACAGTTGGCAGCAGCATTGCAAAACATAACTAAGGGCCACAATCTACAAAAACATCAAAAATCTACTATAGAACTGTGCTGTCACTATTGCAAATCCACTAAGAGGTTACGAAATGCAGGTCTTTTTTAATCCACTTTTGTACACAATAAAATATTAGATGTACAACAAATAGATTATGGAGATGTTGACAACAAAAAACCAGCAGACACTAGTATTATAAATCACAATACCAGTAGGACTATATCCCTCCGTAAAATCAAATGACACTTGCTTCTCTTTTATATAATAATAATAATGAATTGGCGACATGATATGGAAAACAAATAAACATGTAGATACCATCCTTTGATATTGAAACCAAGTAAACATGTAGCTAAAAATTTAGTTAAACTAAGAACTTTTTATCATCTATAATGATGATAACATCAACTTATTAAGCTGCCAATATCGACCTACAGATTCTTGTTAATTTAATGATGATATATTAAGCTCTATTGCAACCTAATCAGTGTACCTTATCTGAAGATCCAGATATATTCCTACACAATCCCATTCTTCCCTCAAGATAAAAAATTGCCCAAAAAATTTGCAAGTTCTTTGTGACAACATCGGGGCAAGATAAGGGAGGCCAGACTAACTTCTAATACAAGTGAAATTTATCATCCATGTAGACAAACTTACCTGAACCGATGTAGATGAGTCTCGCAAAAGTTGGGCCACGTTACCAATAACTGCCTCACTGTAAAAATAGCCTTCACGTAGGTTCTGCAATGGATCATAACTTATCAATAAAATTCTAAAATATTTGAATAAATACTGTGAGAAAAATATTTCCAGACAATTCTAAAATATTTGTTAGTTCATGATACCAACTAATTAATTGGTATCAAGTAAATCATCCTAAACTAGTAATTCATAAAATTCGTACAATAATAAATACCGACTAATCATGATTAAATGATTTAAACCACTCAGTGAATAATAAATAAAATATTATATTATAAAATCATTAATAAATAAAATCAGTCCAATCAAATCAAAGTATGATCTAGATCTAGTCAAGACCTGACTAGCGGAATATCACATAAAATTATAACTAAGTCTGAGGTTTTAGTTTCATGCTAGTAGACACACTAGGATTCAGATATGCTCTATGCCAAATATTGAGGTGGGATCCCTTCCCTTCAAATATCTGGGAGCTACGATTGCACCAAATAGTCCCTATGTCAACTCATGGAGAAATACTTCATAAACTCAAGTGCAAGCTTGCTAGCTGGCAAGGAACTTACCTTTCATGCAGGTCAAATTGTATTGATTAGTTTGATTCTTAATTTGAAGCCTCTTCATTTACTTACTGTGACATGAATGCTTGAGCAAATCCTAAAATCGAAGCACATTACGGATTTTTTGAGACAAAAAGATTACACCTCGCCTAGGTTGCATCTCATGGCTTGGGACAAGATCACTTCTAAATCTAAAGAAGGTCTTAGGGTGCACAATCTTTGTTAGTCTAGATTTGCGGTGCATGCCACTTGGATGACAATGTAGCTAAACCAACATAATGGGCTATGGGTTATTGTGATGTGAAATATAATCCTGTGCGTCCATGAAATATATATGTATCAAGGAATTAAAGTTGGAGCAAGAGGTTCTTCCTGCAATCCATGCAGATGCTCCATGGGGGTTTCATTAAATTAATTGACGGAGCCATGACCTGCTTTCTCAAGGATGGCCAGAACTTTCATATGTTTGTTGGCAGAAAGCTTACTTCTGTTAATATAGAAAGAATATGATCGGTCTTTATGCAAGGTAATCATTTTAGCCATTCAGTTGTGGGAATACTTAATTGTTATTGGACTTGAAATGTCCTGATACTGCCAATCGAATGGAGATTGCACGAGCCCCTTCCGATGACCATGTCTGGAAATTCAATTCTAACAGTGATGCCAATGCTAGGACCACTTACAGATATTTGATAATGTTCATTGTAAGGATACATCTATAAGCTGGTTGGATAAAATTCATGGTGGATTCTCATATCCCATCGGGTCCAGAAATTTTGCTGAAAATTGCTTCATAAATGACAAACAGACTAGCTCAGATGCATATTATGGTTGAACAATCATGTCCTTCATGTGGGTCTTTCCATGAGTAATCTCTCCATAACTTTTCTCTAGTTTGAAATTTGAAGGTCTATAAAGAGGAGTATAAATGTCAAAATTCAACAATTTGAGACTTGGATCGATGGCACTTGGCTCAAGTAGGGAAATGATACTTCACAACTTTGTGATCCTGAGTGCTTTCATTACAGACCTTTTATGGTTCATTTGGAGGTAATGTAATTTTTTAATAGGCAGCTAAATCTTACATTTACCTGTTCTTAAACATCAGCATTCACCAACTACTATGCTAGAAAACAAGTGCTTAAAGGACTTATCTTGTGCAACCCTACAGTAGTTTGATGGCATAAATCACCCACAGTATGGATAAAAGTTAATATTGATGGGTCTAATTCTCAACAGGATCAAGAATTGGGATTTTTTTCTGTGTGATGAATACGTGTGTGATTGCTAGGTATAAGTTTAGATCGTACAAATTTGTTGTTTATTGTGAGGCCTCATGTGCAAAGGAAGAAAATCTAAGAAAGGAGAAAGTTTTACTTGAGTCCAAACTGGAGGCTAATTCTAGTACTTGTTCTGCTGCTTGAGCTCCTCCTTGGATAATACTAAACATCATATTGAAACAACAAGCATTTGATTAACCTTTTTGGGCAGTTTTCATGTATTCACTGTTATAGGGAGGGCAATCAAGCGACCAATTGGGCTGACATACAAGATGCTCTTAGATGGAACAATGCACTAAGCACCATAATATTTCAGCAAAGGCTTGAATGAGGATTTCCAACACCAAGATCTTGTGCACTTTCTCCTTTCCAAGAAATACCTCAAGTATCTGACGTTATTGGTTGAGATACCTACCTCTCCTCTTGTTACTGAAATCCACATGACATTAAAGTGTTTATGAAAGGACGAAAGCCCTCTATCCATCTCGATGATTGTATGCCCCTAATAGAGCCTTATTTCCATTCTGTTCCTAGCTATACTTTAGAAGACTAGATTTCATGATATCTTCCCTCCTAAGATTTTCCAAGTAAAGTTCTTGGTGTTTTCCACTTTTAAATCCTACTTTTACTTGGAAGCTTTCATCTCAATGATTAGCTTTCGCTATAATATCACTCTTCGTACTTGCAATTTCATCAGTGAGCAAAAAGGAGAACTTGGTTCCCCGACAACACAATCCTCAACGATGTCCTTAATCTAACAATCACTTCCATACTTTCTTTCACAGTAGTTCTTCGTAAAACATGACACTTTTTACCTGTCTACAACTAAAGATGACCTTGCCAAATTCTACATGCCAACAAACCCTCGCACTTATCCTACATCGTCCAGCTCATAATCGACCGTCGTCGAACATAATTTTCCAAGAACCTCTCAATTCATTCCATTGTAGGCTAGTAAAGGAAAAGAACAAGAAACCATACGGACACTTGGCTTCCTTAGTCAAATTCAGAAATCGAAATCAAGAAAGAGGAATCGCCAAATCATCGTGTACCTTATCATCGGAATGGAAAAGGATGCCGGCTGCCGCCTGCACGATGACGGCAGGGTCGCCGCGGCCGTTCGATGCGGAGGAGGGCGGGCTTCTTGGTCTTGTTACCGATGAACTCGTTCTTGACCTGGCGGAGGGCCTTGAGCAGGGCCTCCCCTCGCGCTCCGCGGCACCGCCCACGCCCAGACGCGCCGTCAGCTCCTCCAGGCGGCTGCTCTCCGCCGATGCCGAGGGATGGTGGTCGGCTGCTCGCGAGCGGGGAGGACCGGGAAATGGCGCGCTCCATCCGTCGACGTGCGTTTGGGAGCGACGGTGGTTGTCCCTCTCGAGAGAGAAATAATTCGACATAATTTTCCCACACACCGGAACTTGTCTACCATTCTTTCGGTCGGAGATACATATCGGGGCCCACATGAAACTTGAGAACTGTCCAATCAGATGAAAGGTGTCCGAAGAGCGTGGTGTCCCATCTGTAGCAAAAGAGTGCTCAGTTCAGAGCACTGATTTCTGGCTTTCAGTTGAAGAATACTGCTTTGTTTTTTTTTTTTGGAAAATTACTGCCAAATAGAAGGCTTAGAAATTGAATACATAAATATTTTCAGTAAATTAAATGATCAAATTATATTTCACTACGAATTACTGTACATTAAATGTGGCAACAACATGGCATGTTTTTTTTATAATAAAAGTAAACTATTATAAAATCTTAAATGTTATTAACAAAATTTATTACTAAGTCAGTAAACTAATGACAGTCCTAAAAAATATACTCAAACTTATAAATAAAAAATTTACTATAAAGGCTGAATATTTGTGTCGCAAATCATAAAAATTATAAGAAATCGGAGTAGTTTACTTGACAAAATTTAAGAAGGCAGGATGAATAAAAACAAATGAGAACATTAGAAAGAGAGAGCTTTAATAGAGCATATTATGGATTTCGAACACGGCCTCCGATCATGTCAACACAAACATGAAATATTGGGAGGAAGACACGATGCCACGTCGGATGCGCCACTATGAATTCAAGATGACAACTGCTCCCCTCTTGCGTTGTCTAAAGCCACACGAGTCAGTGTCATCCCAAATAAGGATCGCTTCAGGAAGCTCGAAACGATATCGCATGGTGTCGTTCTATACATACCGAGTGGTGATTGTCCGAATGTATGAACTCGTCGTCCAGGGAGTCGATTGTCGTACGAAGATCACGTACGACCAACCCTCAAGCACCAAAATAAAAGTCCCATGCCAAAATCTAACAAAGGAGGCAGAAGATTTTCCACAAAAAAAAAAGTTTCACTAACTTGAACTTGAAAGGGCTTAAGTTGGGATACCCCTCCCATCTCAACCTAGGTCAGTGTATAGGAACTCGGAGGTAACAGAGGGCGTGCTCATTAAAGAGGTACATCCCGACCAACCCTTGAGCTAAATCCAATCTGACGAAGGTCTTCTCCCCGAGACGATCCTGGACATCGACAATCGAACCAAGCCATACGGGCTCCTCGACCATAGTGTAGAGGTTTACCAACAAGCTTCATGTTTTTTCTCGGATCTTTCATGATGCATTCACTCGCTTATAAATTAAAATAAGATTTTTTATATAAAATAATAATGATAAAATTATTTTTTTAATGATATTTATTAGTATTAATCATAAAGTGTTATGCATTTAGTCATTCATATTTAGTCTTATCCACTTTCGTTAAAGTCTTACATCTGGTCATCCATATCCATATCTAGTCTTATCCGGTATATATTTTTTTACCAATCATAAAGAATAGTTTATTACCTCATTAAGTATTACATTAAGAAATTAAATTCTAAAATATTTCATAATCATAATCAAAAGATTCATCCATATACTTCTGTCTCGAAATATTATAATGAGTTTTTTTATTGAAACTTAATGTAAGTAAATGTTTTACCTATAACACCCCTAATTAGTCTTATATCGAAAACGAAAAAAATTAAAATTAAAATTAACTTATGAGAATATGATTGATATATAATTATTAATTTTAATTTAAATATTTTGACTAGTGATTTGAGCCGAACGAGATTGATAAGTTAGCACATCAAAATCTAAATTATATTTAGTTTCAGAGTCTAAAAGAAATATTATAATATTTCTAATTAATCTCACATTAAAAATAATTAAAATTAAAATTAAATAGATAAACCAATGTTCAGGTAATCGTTATTTTATTCAAAGTAAAATTCTTTATCAAGAGCATGATAAATGTTCAAAGAACAGCCTTTTCTTTGAGGAGGTCATTTATTGTGATCATATTATGTCTCATCATCCTCTTCAGCTGAAGAATGCCACACAATCTTTTCTACCTGTCCTACGTCTAATCTTCCTTGCCTTTCATCCAAGAAATCCACTAAATGTCACTCACCATCATCAAACAGGAAATGTGAGTGCTGAAACAAAGATCCACAGAGACCAACATCAAACTCGGTCATCTCCACTGTTTCTCTCTCTCACACACACAGCGCTTGTGCTTTGGTTTTTGGATGCCGGTTTGTGTGTCTCAGAAAGCGGAGAGGATATCGGAAAGCCACCAACGCTTTGGAGGTAAAAAGTTCTTATGTCTGTTTGGTGAAGCACAGCTCACGGATGTTTGAAAGGAAGAAGAAAAAGATGGGACCATATGCCAGAGGAAGACGGTGCCGACCTGACTCCTTTCTTGTTCTTTTCCCCCCTCTTGGGAAACCACAATGGTCAATCTTGTTTGGAATCGAAGTAGCAATGGAAGGAGTGAGGTACAGGTAGGGATGAAATGATTTTGATTCCGCAATTTGATCAACGATCTTAAATTTGGTTAGATAACACTCAGACAGAGAAGAGAGATAGAGATGGAACCTTGTCTGCATGAACAGCAATCTTTAACATGAGTTTATAATTTGCTTTTAATTACTGATTTTGGAGGGACTTTTCTGATAATGCGCCCAGAAAATGGATGGACCCATTAGTGGGACCCGATTCACCCATCCCGAGTAGGTGCAGCTGGTAACGCGGCGATCGGTGAACGTGGCGGTTCTTGAATGGGTGCGGATATTGTGGTCCCATATTACTGTGGATTTCCCTCTTATCCAAAGACGCATACACGTGATTCCGATACCTTCGGGCAGGGCCCACGCGCGAAACACACGGATGTGGCATCCTTCCGATACGAGTGAGATACATCTGGGTGGGGTGGGAACGTACAAGTGAGCGAGGCTCCTGGGAATAGGCGCGGGGCCCAGCCACTTTTGGAGCACCGGCGGTAACTTAGCCCGCAGCGTTCGTCGTATCTTAAACTGCTCCCTCGAATATCGTCGACGGCCCAGGTCACTCCACCCGTCCCATCGTGCCATCTCTAGTGGGAAACGATTCGTACCAGGCTGCTAACTGGAGAAAACAAACAGCCTCTATTGGGTCCCGCATGGAATCCCTCGCCCTCTCCAATCGCCAGCAAGGTGTCGACGACGCGAAACTATTTTCTGGTAGAAAAAAGTTTTATCCAACCCAAATACCCAAATAGCCCTTCGCTATATTGGAAATACACGTCCGATGTACATGCTTCTAATTCATATATGAAGAGTATATATGTAATTTCGCCACTTCACGAGAACCGCCCCGGGAAACTTCGATAACGGGTAAAGGACGCGCACTATTCACCGCTCGATGCTACTTCTACCCCTCATCGCACGGCGACCGGCTGCACCTGTCACGCCTGCTGCAGACGCCAGCCGACGGACAGTCCGGAAAATAGCACCGCGCTATTTGGGGGTGTTGTCCGAGTCACCCCTGCAAAACTTTGGGGTTACGTCAGGTACGTCTTGTAGGGCCCAGGCTCAGGAGATTGCTAAGGCGCCACTTCACCATGAAGATTTGTCTCGGGCGATTCAGTCGACCTGGAGGGCGTTTTCCTTTCCCCTGAAAAAATGAGCTGGCGCGCTTCTATTGGGTGTCAACGCATCGAGCTTCTTTAACTACCGGAATTCACCGAGCTGTGAACCCGATTTGACCGCTGTCTCGAGTCCGAATCGAACCCGGTTCGAACGCAGCGCGGTCACCGAGGCGCTCACTTCCCCTCCCCACCGGCTCGGCCGGTGGCCGCGAGTTCGATTACTGCTTGATATCGCTGATTCTCTGTACCGGGTCTTCTCACCAAACAGACGAAGCCGCCTTTTCATTGAACTGAATGGTGGAGCCGACAAAACAGCTTTATGAGGCCCACCTTCATCGAGCGACGAGAATGGTCGCTTCGATTTCGGTGGGCTCAGCCGATACACGTGGGTTTAACAAAATTCTCCTGCGATAAGATAGAAGAAACGAGAGGAGAAGAGGTAAGGGGGGAAGGTTAAATTCTCGTTCCCAGAGTTTGGCTCTCATTTCATTTGACGAGCGTTTCGTTTCAATTTCCGGGCTTCCCCTTCTCCCTCTCTCTTCTTCTTCTGCTACTTGTTTGCTCACTGGACCAGCGGGATTGGTCGCTGTTCGATGGAGGTCTGGCTGTGGCGTGGGGGGTTTCCGCCCTTGAGCTGGGTCTTGGAGGGTCCTGTCGCCGCCTACTGGTTCTGGTGGTCGGATAGGTGAAGGATCCGAAGGGGTTCGAGCTGATTTGTGGTCGTTTGGTTGTCGGCTTGATCCTATCTTTGCTGATCGCTCTGCAACAGCCAAGGTTTGTGCGTTCTTGTTTTTCTTTCTTTCTTTTTCTTCTTTTTTGCTTCTTTTAGTGATTCGTATTTCTAGTCATCAGTCTATTCCAGTGTACTTGTTGGTAGAAACCCCTCTATGTTGAAATCTGTTTCCTGATTTCAAGAACTACCAAGGTTTTGATCTTGGAAGGCTCTCTTGAACTACCAGAGTTACCCTTCTTTTCTCCTCCCTCATCCAAAAGCTTCATTCTTGGACTTTCTGATGCCCTGTGTTCTCTTTCCTTTTTGTTCCTTAACCTCAAAAGATAGGTCGTTTTCAGAGTTCTCCATACAAATTCCGAGAGTAAATCTCTCTGTCGTTAATAAATCTACATAAATTTATTTCTTTATAATTTAATCCGATCCTTCTCCCCTTATTAGTCTGTGTTTGCAAATATTTCACCATTTTTTCCCATAAAACTTTCTGAACAAGAAAAAGATTGAATCTTGTCTTCATTTCTCATCTTATGAATCTCCTACAGGCCCATCTCCGCCTAGCCGGAACATGTGCGGCGGCCCCGAACGCATAAGGCCTTCTTCGTCGTCAACCTCGCAAGAAGAGAAGTTCAACAGCAGCAGCAGCAGAGTTGGTGGGTTTGCTGGCGAAGGAATGAACCACCTCGCCGTGGAGACCGACGACTCGTCCTCGAGCCTTCTCGAGCTCGCGGCGAACAACGATGTCGGCGCCTTCAGGCGATCGCTCGACCGCGACCCCTCGGCCGTCGATGAAGTCGGCCTCTGGTACGGACGCGAGAAGGGCTCCAATAGGATGCTCCTCCAGCACCGCACTCCGCTTATGGTCGCGGCGACTTATGGCAGCCTCGATGTCCTCGAACTTCTCCTCTCTTTGCCTTCTTCCGTCGACGTCAGCCGTGCTGCCGGGCATGACAGAACCACGGCCTTGCACTGCGCTGCCTCAGGGGGTTCTCCTAACGCTGCTGATGCTGTGAAGTTGCTACTTTCTGCCGGTGCCGACTCTAACTTGGTCGACGCCAGTGGCCACCGGTCTGCTGATGTGGTTGTCGTGCCCCCAAAGGTGCCTGACGTGAGGACTGTGCTGGAAGAACTTCTAGGGAGGAGCTCTAATGGTACATGCAGGGATCACCCTCATCGTGCTCTTCGCACGATGACGAGGTTATCGAAGTCAGATTCGCTGCCCCCGTCTTCCTCTCTTGACGAGGACGGAACACCATCGTCGGACTCGGCTTCTTTCCCTGCGACACTTGCCAAAGCCCCCGAACTCCAGCCATCTGCCGTGGTGACTGAGAAAAAAGAGTATCCTGTGGACCCGTCGCTTCCAGACATCAAGAGCAGCATCTACGCAACTGATGAGTTCCGAATGTACTCGTTCAAAGTCAGACCATGTTCGCGAGCCTACTCCCATGACTGGACTGAGTGCCCTTTCGTTCATCCCGGCGAGAATGCCCGGCGGCGTGACCCAAGGAAGTATCACTATAGTTGTGTTCCGTGCCCTGATTTCCGAAAGGGAACTTGCAGGAGGGGCGACATGTGTGAGTATGCGCATGGGGTGTTTGAGTGTTGGCTTCACCCAGCGCAGTACCGCACTAGGCTTTGCAAGGATGGGACTAACTGCTCTCGCCGTGTCTGTTTTTTCGCCCACACTCGTGAAGAGCTCCGTCCGCTGTACATGTCCACTGGCTCTGCAGTGCCATCGTCTTCTGCTGCTATGGAGATGGCTGCTGTTATGGGCCTCGTGCCTGGGTCTCCATCTTCCATCTCCACTGTGATGCATCCTTTCACACCACCATTGTCCCCATCTGGAAATGGTATCGGTCACTCTTCGCTGGCATGGGCTCAGCCGAATGTGCCTGTGCTTCATCTTCCTGGGATCAATCTCAAGGGGAGCAGGTTACGCGCATCTCTCAGTGCGAGGGACATGCCTTTGGATGATTTTTCTGTGATGCCTGAATTTGATACTCAGCAGCTGCTAAATGATCCGTCCCACACATGCCTGAGCCCATCAATGGGGAATTTGATGACGCGACCAAAGATCCTTGCTCCATCAAACCTTGATGACCTTTTCTCAGCTGAGATTGCCTCGTCTCCAAAGTATAATTCTGAACAAGGTGCAATTTTTTCTCCATCCCACAAGGCTGCTATTCGCAGTCAATTCCAGCAGCAGCAGCAGCAGCAAGGCTTGCTCTCACCAATTAACACAGTTTTCTCACCCAAAGCCATGGAAAACCAGCTGCTTCCGGGACGCCCTACCCTGCTGCATGCCTCACTTGGTGTCTCTTCGCCTGGCATTATGTCCCCTAGAAGCATGGAGCCTGCTTCTCCCAAGAGCTCTCATATGGCTTTGCTTGGTCAGCAGGAGAAGCAACAGCAGACACTTCGGAGCCTGAGCTCTCGTGATCTTGGTTCTGGAACATCCCTGGTTTTTGGTTCTTCTGGTAACTCTTCATGGTCAAAGTGGACTTCACCTTCTGGGATTCTTGACTTGGGAGTGAATGGCGAAGAGCTTGGTCGTCTCAATCGATCATCTTCCTTTGAGCTGCAGGCTAATGGCGAGGAGCCTGATCTCTCATGGGTCCACTCTTTAGTGAGAGAATCGCCATCTGAGGAAGCGGGCACTGCTTCAGTTGCTCCAGCTTGGCCTTCCAGCTTGGGTCCTGCTGCTGATGGAGTTGAGGATTCCAATTGAGATGGCCAGTCTGTGACCTTGATCAAGCTTCAGTCCTTGGTGCCTGGCTTGAGCAGATGCAGCTTGATTGAATGGTACCCCAACATGACTCAAATTTTTGCTGAACTTCTTGGACAGGCATTCGGTAGTAGCTAATGATCAAAGTAAATAGTATTTTTTGGTTTGTTGGGAAGGTGAACTAGAGGAAAGAATCTGAAGGTTTAAATTTCGTAGATTCATTTTCTTGAGAAATGGATTTATTGATACTTCAAGAGGAGTTTTAAAAGGTCAAAAACATTGGAAGGCATCGTATCTGGGTTATTTCAATTCTGCCCAGGTGATCTCCTCCTATATTTTGAATTTTCTTTACTTTATTTTTCTTTTCACAATTGGTTGTTAATCTCCAAAGCCCAGGTCTACAGGCTTCATGGCTTTGAAACTTGTGTAGCTTCTGTCTGAGTTTTTGGGGGTTAAAATCCCATTCCTTTGTTATGATGATTGTTATCTTGGTGGGTTGTGAAGTGACTGTTGGGGTTTCACCTGTTCTGCATATGACTGAATCAGTGTTTCTGGGAGAATGAAAGAATGGAAAGTGTGCTCAAGTGCACCACATGGAGCTTAAAAAATTTTGTTGTCTTGATGGATCTAACAGCAGGGAAAAAATGGTAGTTGTGTTCTTATGTAACTTCTGATTGAACTTCAATACTGTAATTTCAATTCATTTTTTCTTTTGTCTTTTCTTCATTCTTTCTTGTGCACTATATAAAGTCTCAATTTGTTCACGTATCTTATGCTTCTTGCATGCATATGGGTTTTCACTTCCTTACCTGTGGTGGTATACTTGATCCCTGAATTCTGGGGAAGTATTGAGAACAGTGGTGTTTAAGTCTTAATTGTCAGAAATTTTTGACCAATAAATAGTGGATACCAGTCTGAATTGCATCAAATATCTGTTCCTTTACTGAGTTTGTTGTTCTTTGGAAGCTTATAGGGGAGACTCCAGAACTTCCATTAAGCATATTTTGATTGTGAGCATATATTCAAAGTTGTATCAGGATTCCCTATATTCTTCTGAAATTTCTTTAAAACACTGTTGAATAATGAGCAATGACCATGTAAATCTCCTCACCCATATCTCTCTCTCTCTCTCTCTCTCTCTCTCTCTCTATATATATATATATATATATATATATATATATATATATATATATATATATATGTTGCTTGCTTCTCTGTACAATTTGAAATTTGCTAGAGCAGATTCATTCTTGTTGAGATATGAATGCTGGAAGAACAAATATCATCATGATTTGCCTTTTCTTCAATTTAGGTTTGTTGCTGTTGCTTTTGCTTTTCCATAATTTACAGAGGAATTCTGGGGGTAAGCATGGTAATGTTGATGCCAAATGCATATGAAAATAAAAAAATTAGAAGCATCAAATCTGCTTATCCATGATCCTTTGTGATCATTTAATGGTGTTTGAAGCTTGTGATGCCATACTGAGGTGGAACATGGAATCCATTATTGTGGATTGAAAGCTTTGCCAAGTTATCCTGTGCAGTATGGCAAAAAACTATTGGCTTCAGTAGTTTTCATACCCTAGCAGGATTGGCTTTAAAGCTTCTTTGCTTTTTGCTGGAGACTGCATCATCTGCTGGTATTGGATCAGTGGTTTTCATATCCTCCATGAATTGGATTGAGAGCTTACTTGCTTCTTTGTCATAAAGTTATGCTACTGCCAATGGTTGAGGATTTTGGTGCTTATAGGCTTATAGCTGAATATTGTGTCATTTGAGCTTTGTGGGTTTCAACCATAGCATCTCATTCCTCATGATGGAATCTGTGACTGTTGCTTCTTCCTCTTTGCATGACTCGGGATTACTGCATGTAGCATCAGAACTTGTTCTGTGAACTGTGTTACTTTGCTTTTGTGGATCTAAGCTATTCCCATATTCCTACTTTGGTACATGATCAGAGAACACAAAGATCAGATGCCCTGATCGCAAAAGAACATTGATGGGCTGCGCATCTATGCATACTTTTGATCTCTTTTGGATACTTTGATCTCTAAGGAATTATCAACACTTTTAAGTTTCGGATGGTTTTGTTCTTTCCAGTGGATTTCAGAAGGTGTGCTTTGGAGAATATCATGTGATGATGTGAGTGCTCTTACCAATGAGAAATGACTCTCTCTGGTATGTATTCCACATGGTTTTGTCATTGACTCTACATAGGCTCTTTAATTTTCTGACCAATAAGGCACTAAATGTGATCAAGTTACAAGTTAGCTCCTAATGTTTCTGTTCTCAATATGCTTTTTGTATGGATCAACAAGAGAGAGAGAGAGAGACAGAGAAGAATTAAATATTTGAAGTGATCTATAAAATCAAAATTTAGGGAAGTAAGATTTTGAAGGGACAAATATGTTATTTTCAACTTTGAAAGGATAGATTTGAAAAGCCTCCTAGCTAAAGTTGTGCAGTATGACATTTGCTACAGTCTTACAATGGTTGTAGGGGGAGACTTCTACAGATTCGCAGCCTGTTTCTTTGAACTGTTCATGAAGCAGCAGCAGCAGCAGCAGCTGAAGCTTTGGATCTTTGCTAGAGAAATCCTGGGAGGATCAACAGTTGGTGATGAGAAAGCTTAACAGTGGCCATCCTGCTGCTGTCCAAGCCCAGAAGGGAATTAATGGGCAACTCAACACTGAATTGACCCCAATGCTATCATTTATGATGGTGCACCAAAACCACTGGCAACAACTGGGGGAGAGAAGGGGGCACACAAGTGAGTTGTCTCATCTCCCATCATCTTTTGGAGTACTAAAGGATCTCTGTACCTCAGTTAATGTGTGATGTACTGGTGATAGACTTCTCTTGGAGTGCTTATGTTTTCTCTTCGATCTCTGCAGTAGGTCTTTGTTGGTTGGAGTTGTTCGACCATCTACTTCATTGTTCAGCTACTGCCTTGATAAACCTTCATTCATGGACCTAACAAGCTTCTGAAAATAGTGATTTCATCCCTTCTTGAGCTTCTCTATGGTGTATCTGATGAAAAGTTCAGCAGCTACGAGTATTGGCTTGATTTTTAGTGAGGTCTCACAAGTCCAATTTTGATTGGAAGTGAGTCCTTATCATGATCAAGAACAGGGTTTTGATTTTGACCCAACAAGCTTCCAAAAATAGTGTTACTGTTTTCATCACTTCTGCAGCTCATCTGCAGTTTATCTGGTGAAGAGTTCACCAACTATGAGTATTGGCTTGATGTTTCTGAGGTCTGAAGAGTCCAAATTTACCTGAGAGTGAAAGTTCTTATGATGATCAATATTAGGTTCTGGTTTTGACTCTTGTGGAATCAGTCCATCCAATTGGTAGTTGTTGTTAGCTTGAGGAGCAGAGAGGAATGATCAACACTTGTGTAGCAAAACAAATATGCTTAATTAGTGATCTTGACACCAAAATATGCAATTCTTGTCATCAATATTTCTCAAAACTAAACAATATATGTGATGATAATTCTTCTAATCCATCACACAAGTATTTTGCATTAGTATACTATATATTATAGATATAGTGATGACACAGAATCCTTAATTCTGTCATAAAATGGCCATCATCTTTTCATCTATATATGCAAGACTGCTTCCTCTGAAGACTTGTTATGCCACACAGAATTTCCAAGTACATAATGGCAGGTATTGCATTTGAATGTTGAGAATTAAGCTAAGCTATGTGCATGACATAAGTGATCTTATCAAGACTCGAGACACATTTCTAAGATATATTCTCCTTCACATCCTCAAGTAGAGATTTGAGGTGTAGTACAAGAGCTGAGAAGTACATGATGTTGATTAATGATCACATAGCAGCACCAACTCAGCTACAGATAACCTATAGAACAATCTCTACCTCCACTGATCCCACTCTCTTCTCCAATGACACTCAGTGGTAATAATGCACAAGCAAGTGCTCCTTTGAGCAAAGCAAGAGCTCCACCACCCTGCCTGGATTTTGGCACTCAGTTTGAGAAGAAGTGCTTCCTTTATGAACGCACTCACCGACACCTTGTCTTTATACTAGGCCAAAAATAGATCAGACTGCGAGTGCAAGTCTTAGGGAGTGGATTAGATTAATGTTTCTTTCTGCTGCTGAAAAGAAGTTCATCTTTGGTGGAGTCTCTAGCTGCATTCATGCATGTCATCTCATCTCATGGTTGTTCTTAATCCCTTTTCTGTGAAGAGCACCAGCAGAACAAGTCTGGTTGTAGTCTCTGCAGTATCATTGAGCTTTGTGAAAACCTTGCTTTAACATCCGACACCACATTGACACATCAGATCAGCAATATGAGCTGATTCGTGACTCTCTGTGCCTCCATTAGGTAGAGTGGGCAGAGAAAACAAACATGGAAGTATGGCCCCTGCAAAATCTAGGGGTAGAACAAGCAAGGCTGCTCCTTTAAATGAGAGGAGCAAGGGGGAGTGTTGCTGCATGCAGCAGCTGGTGGTGGTGGTGGTGTTAGCACCTGGGAAGAAGAGCTTGTACACACACAAGTTGGATGATGGTTATAGGTTCTGAACACAATCTGGTGCATGTCCATTGGAGCAGATAAGGTACTTGATGAAAGAGTTCACTCTGGACATGTTCCATAATTATTAAGATTAGTTCCTCCAATATTAATGCAGACTGTTGTGTTTTGGATTAGTGTCTTTGCTTCTGCTATTATTGCTGCTGCTATAACTGTTATTGTTCTTTGTCATTGTTGTCACCATCATTGTTCTGTATGCTCCAATGACCAGTTTAATCTTGGTCATGCCTACTGGATTGCATGTCATATTAAACTATTGACTAATAATAGCTCTCTCTTTCACTCACAGCCCTCACTCTTTTTTTGCTTAGAGGATGGTGGAATGGAAATGAGAAGAAACCAATTACCAGTACACTCTGCAATTACTTATAGAACAGACAGCTACATATTTACAAGGCTGACATGTTTATCAAACTAAACACAGGCAAATTTAGAAAGAAGAGATATGATGAATTGAATAAAATTGATGAAACATTCACAAGGATTTCTTACTCTTTTAATCTTCATTCCTTGTCTTGGATTTTAGTATCTTTAGATCCTCTGAGGAAGATATAATATTCCATCTCCATGTTCTACACTCTACACCTTGTGCACAAAACTTTTTCTCTACTCAAACAGTTACTATCTTTCTCTCAACTTATCTAGCCTTGAAATGGAGACCTTCTTCTGATATAGTCAATTCTCTTCAGCAACCCACCATGGAATAGTGAACAAAAGTATCCATTATAAAAGGTACAGATTCAGAATAAAGTATTACCTTACTCTCCTGATGGAAATAAAGAATGATTAGGTAAAGTTTTAGGACTTCAATGTGGAAGACAATTCTAGTAAGCCAAATACTTTTGAGGAGACAACAGAGCCTGGAAACTGCAGAGGTGGCTATCTGACACTTGCCAAGGACAAGTGTTAACTGCCATCATCTTGTGCTTGTTCCCTATTCTGAAATCTAAAGTCTCAGAGACATGCTTTCAGTGTGGCTTCAAGGTATGGCCTGAAGTGGAAAGGAAAATATAATATACTTTCATTGATGATGGCTTGACAGCTTAAAAAAATATCAAACCTATTGCTTCTAATTGGCACTTTGAGCAACTTTTTTACACTCATCAACATCTTTTGCCATGAACTTGGGAAATCCATCCAATATTTGGATGAATGTGGCACTTGGCAAAGTTAAAGTTTCATAGTTTATTGAGTTCAGTTCAAATTTAGCTACTCCAGTCTCAGTCCTTTGCTTTGGATGGTAAGAGCTCCTTTGTCATCATGATTACCATATCCATCTCTCCATTTCAATTGGATCCATCAATCCATTTGGTTTGGTTTCAGCATCATCAACACAAGGTCTGTGGAGTATATCTTCCCACTTGTTTGGTAATCCACAATGAATGCATAGTTTACAAGTGGCCTACCTCTTTTATGCTTTGCAATTGCTTTCAGAGAATTGTGGCTCCAGTGATCTTTCACCTGATACATACATCATCACCACATCACCCAATCTCTGAACTTGTTCTTCACCTCAGATTTTGGTGAAACCTACAATACCATGGCCCCCATACCAAAAATCTGTGGCTTCCTCCCTCACAAGCACTCATTGTCAGACACCTGTAAGCTGAATCCAATAGCTGGATTCTTAGCATCTTAAGCAGCCACATCTCCCAAGTCTCCTCCACACATGTAATACATGGTCAAAGACATGCAAAGACCAAGTCTTGGAGATGTTCATCATCTGAGACAATTCCATGCGTGCACGAAACTCTGGTTCAGGTGAACTACCACATGCTGATCCTTGCAACAAGGTGCCAAGGGAAACTGACTAGGTTTAGGAAGCCAAAATGTTTTAGCTTTCCTTGGCAAGCAGATTGCATCATTCCAAAATTTAAAGGATATATTGCCCATCATAAGCTGCAAATGAAGTTCATCTGCAGTACACACACACACAACATCAACAAAAGTAATAATAATCTCATGGTCAGTTTCACATCTACTTCACCTAATTTCTACTTCCAGTGGTAGAGGGAAGGTTTCATCTGCTATAAGAGAAAAGAGGATTAAAAATAGTCTCGTATCGAGTCGAATGACATATATTAAGTTTGATTAGCAACATAACAATTTAATTTTTGAATCGATATGACTCGAACTAATTTCGTAAGGAGCCACTAGAAAATTCAGTAAGTTGCATAATAGTTTGAATTTACCATTGCCAATAAAGAGGGAACTATTCTTGATTAGTTTGACTCAGACTCGACTAGTTTGAAATCTTTGGCAGTTCTTGAAGGCTGTTTCTCCACCAACTCAGGGAAATTTGATGGTGTTATCGACTGATTAAATCACTCTTTGAAATTTTTTCTCATCAATTCTGTGAGAAATCACATCAACTCTTTGTCTTTTCTCTCTCTCTCTCTCTCTCTCTCTCTCTCTCTCTCTTTGGTGTGTTTCATTCATCCTGAGTAGGATTTTGCTTTGCTGACTGTCTTCCTTTGTCACACTTCTCTCTCTCTCTCTCTTTGGTGTGTTTCATTCATCCTGAGAAGGATTTTGCTTTGCTGACTGTCTTCCTTTGTCACACACCTCTCAGTCTCTTCCTCTTCTTACTTACCACCAAGAGATTCTTCTTAGGACAAGTGGATGTAATCACTTGGTAAAGTTGCAAAAAGCCATTTTCATCTTTTTGGAAACATCTTTGTCATAAAAATGCTTTTGCAATGTGATTTTTGTTTTCCACCTCTGTAGATGATGCTTGAGAATTCCTGAGCCACTCAGTATATGAAACATTGTTTTCTTCCCCTTCTTCTTCCTCAACAAAACACATTTCCTTTATGGCATTTTCAGCATCCATGAGTATTATTTTCTGAGAAAAATATATGAAGAGAAAATATTTAAATAAAATTGATAGGTAAAGGGATAAAATAATAATTAATTAAATTATCTATCATGTAAGTGGAGATCTATGATTATGGATATGCATGAATATTTGTTTCATACAATTTTATTTCTTTTCTAACCTGTGGATTTTAATATTACATATATAATTTACATTTATATTCTTATAAATATTCAAATATTTCATATGTACCACCCAATTAACATCTGCCCTCTACACTTAGGTTAACTACTATAAATCTTAATAATCACCAAATTTGAATAAAATATCAATATTTTAAATACCTAAAATGCCCTTTATTATTTCCACTAATCATTTGACCTCACAACTTATTTAACATTTTAAAAGTTTTATATATATATATATATATATATATATATATATATATATATATACAATTTTTCCAACATAATATTTCAATTAATTGCATGACATTTACATGATCAGTAAAAGTCCTCACGTGAAACATGCGGATGAACAAAATTGCACGTGTTTAGTTCTCACGTGTTCTTTTGGCTGTACAAAAATACTTCTCTGCACCACTCAATTGTTTCGCCAAACGCTGTTCGACGCTTCATGTAGTTTACGGACAGTGGTCTCCGTTCCCTTGGCTCTCTCACCACCACTCTACGCCACCTTCCTCACGTAATCTATGCGCACGGCGGACGTCATTGCATGAGAGATCGCACGATGCCACACTGTTGGGAGGCGGCTCATCTGACGCCCCCTCATCGCTTGGTCTTTGCCGCACCGATCGAACACCTTTGAATGCTTTCGATCTGATAACGATTGACGTTGGCATCGCAACTGCGATTCCAAGGTTCATAAATTGTGGTGTCTATTTGCTCTCGAGTGGAATGTTTGCAGACTTCTCCTCCAGATTTTGACGCTGTTCCTCACTCGTCATCGATCCTTCTCCCAGTTGAATGATTTCTCGGTGTTAAAAGGAAGACTCGCACTAGTTAGCAGCATTGCCGCTGTCTTCGGTGGCAGCTGTTGTCGCTGTACGCCAGAGTAGAGAGCAGCAAGTGGTCGAGCAATGGAAGCTGCGCCAGGTGAATCCGATAAGGGAAGCGCGGGTTCTGCGGATGTTTCGAGCATGACGAGTTCGGGGGGTGAACGAAGAGAGAAGCCGAGGAAGACTGGCTTCTATATCTTCTTCTTGGACATCAGGTATGTCATTTCCCGTCTTTTGCGGTGGAGGTGGTGGCAGCACGAGCTCATGCTTTGTTCCTCGATCGCCAGGCGAGTGTTCAGGCTGGACGAGCTGGGGCAGGAGATTCTGAGGATTGCAGTGCCTGCAGCACTGGCTTTAGCTGCCGATCCACTTGCTTCTCTGGTTGACACTGCATTCATCGGCAGACTAGGTTTGCCCGATCCACCCTTTCTTGTGTCATTGAGTCTCATGATTCCTCTTCACCTGATCAGAAATATCAACTTGCAAACGCTTCTCATTGTCTGTAAATGTTCAAATTAAATAGTTTGTAGTCTGGCAAATTTTGGATGAAATTTTCTTCCCCAAATTTTGAGCAGAGCATGTTCTTCAGTTAGCTTAATTTGGTTGACTTTCCAGTTGCAATCTCAACGTTTTTCTTGTCCCAAAAGTTTTGCTTGCACATCTTTTTCTTTGAATTCGTAAATCAAATGCAGGCTCGGTGGAGATCGCTGCCGTAGGCGTTTCTATTGCCATTTTCAACCAAGTTTCAAAGATATGTATCTACCCTCTTGTTAGTGTCACAACATCCTTTGTGGCAGAGGAAGATGCAATCATGAGCACATGTGTTGAAGAAGTGAAAGGTGAAGACTTGGAAAAGGCATGCCCTGCAAATGCTGAAACAGAAGAGCTCCCTCCTTGCGATGGTATCGATATCTTGCAATTTAGTAGCTCATTTCTTACACTCAATATACTGCTCAAGAGCACAAACTAATCTCTTTGGTTTATGTACTCAACTGCCAACACTTACAGATTCTGAGAAGATAGGGTGCACTGCATCTTTTGTTCCGAAATTTTGTGGAGGATTTGGCGGCAACCGCAGATACATTCCTTCGGTTTCTTCAGCCCTGATCGTTGGTGGAGTGGTTGGACTTCTTCAGGCTGTTTTCCTTATTTTTGCAGCAAAATTCGTGTTGAGAATTATGGGTGTGAATTCTGTAAGTATATATTCATAGTTATAACAAGGGTTAATTTGTTGTGCTGCTTAAACTAATTTTTGGCTCTTTAACAAGTACTAATACAGAAGAACTTAACATTGATGAATCAGATAAATGCCGATCCTTCTTTTACCACCTGATAGACTGCTAAGGAAAAATTGCTGACTAATTGGAATTCCTTGCTAGATCACCAAATCACAATTTTCAATCTGTTCATCTGCAACATTTTCTTTTCTTCTGTAAATATAGCAGCTGAAAAATTGTAACCACTGGTGAATTGCTTCTGAGCTTGCACTTTTTTCTCAAACAGAAATCACCTATGCTTGCCCCAGCATTGAGGTATTTGACATTAAGATCTCTTGGTGCACCTGCTGTTCTCTTGTCATTAGCAATGCAAGGGGTTTTTCGAGGATTTAAGGACACTAAAACTCCTCTGTATGCAACTGGTGAGCAAGTCTTTCTCACTGCAATTTAACCAGCGGAAACTTCTGCTTTCAAGTTGGAAATCTTGCATACCGACTGATGAGACTTCATTATGTTTAGATCGTTATTCTGCTCTTGTGATTTTGTATTAGCTACTAAATTCTAGCTCCCTAGATTCAACAAATATGAATAATGATCACATGATATAGGGACCGTTTCTGGATTCCAATTTATGTTCTAAAGTCCACCTTTCTCCTGTTCTTCACATTGTAGTGGTCGGAGATGTCAGCAACATCATTTTGGACCCAGTCTTGATGTTTGTTTTCCATATGGGTGTCAGTGGTGCAGCTATTGCCCATGTTATTTCTCAGTAAGTTCTAGTCTTATATGTTCTTGCAGTTTCTCATGTTGGCTTATGTAAACAACTGTTTCCTTCGTCCATGTAGGTATCTCATAACACTGATACTACTATGTAGACTAGTGCTGAAAGTTGATATCGTGCCGCCTAGTATAAAAGCCCTGAAATTTAGACGATTTCTGAGATGTGGTAAGTGCTCTGTAGAATCTATGATTTGGTAGCTTTGTGCCAATACATCTTATGCTTTATTTTATTGAATTTGTACTTGAGATGAAATTAGCTATCTACTTAACATCCTCATATTTATGCTGGATGAAGTTACTTATTCTTGAAATGCTATAGCCTGTACTTTCCAAAGGTAGTTCTACTTCTACCCAAAAGAATGTTCTTGA
This sequence comes from Musa balbisiana, assembly GCA_004837865.1. NCBI lineage: Eukaryota > Viridiplantae > Streptophyta > Magnoliopsida > Zingiberales > Musaceae > Musa > Musa balbisiana. Next base: position 42,875,776 of record CM017195.1, on the reverse strand, counting down.
ATTCTCTGATTAAATTCGGTAATCTTTTTCCTCTGGAACTCAGGATTTCTGCTGTTGGCACGGGTGATAGCCGTAACATTTTGTGTCACACTAGCAGCATCATTGGCTGCACGCAATGGACCGACTTCTATGGCAGCTTTCCAGGTCTGCTTGCAACTTTGGTTGGCAACATCTCTTCTTGCTGATGGATTAGCTGTCGCAGGGCAGGTAAGAGTATAATCCTCGGAAAAGAACATTGACTTGCACATTCTTTCTGAATTTTTCCTTAAGGATCATGGAAAATAGCATATCTAATTGCATAGAGAAGAACCTAATCTCTTTTAATCACAAAAAACCCCTAGTGATTCATTTTGCCTCTCTTCGTCTTGAAGATATTCTTAGCTTAGACATAGTTGCATCTGCTGCTAATTATCTGCACGGAAGGTGATCAACTCTGTATTATTGTCAAAGAAGTTGTACTCTTAAAATCTACTGAATTTTGATACTGACTTGAAACTAGCGTAGGAAATCATACATTGCATATGATACAAGTTGTATAATAAATGTTTTGCAGGCAATACTTGCCACATCATTTGCCAAGGGAGATCATGACAAGGTTGTCGTTGCTACAGCTCGCGTCTTGCAGGTATCAATTGTTCTTATAAGAACAACACTTCAATGTCTTCAACCCTCAGCTCATAACAATACAATTGACATTACAGTATAGCATTCTATTGGGGATTGGTCTCACGGTTACGCTTGGAGTAGGAGTTCAATTTGGATCTGGTATATTCACCAAGGACATGAATGTGCAGAGAATAATCCACAAAGGCCTCCCAGTATGTCATTTTTCTGGATATAATATGAATAATAATTTGGATAAAATGCTTATCAAGTGTTGGCTCGGCACATGTTTGAGTGTCATACCTTTTAGCTGCATATTATGTGATTTTTTTTCCTCACAATCTAAAATGTTTATACTTGATTTTGCAACTCAGTTTGTTGCCGGAACGCAAACAATCAATTCCTTGGCCTTTGTATTTGATGGAATCAACTTTGGAGCATCTGATTACACATATTCTGCATATTCTATGGCAAGTCTCTTCACTCTGCAATCTGCTGGCTTACTGTCTGCCTTCTCTGCCTAACTTGATCCTGTTTTCAGGTTGTAGTGGCTTCTATTAGCATTCCCTGCCTTATATACCTCTCCTCAACTCATGGATTCATTGGAATCTGGATTGCACTAACAATCTACATGAGCATAAGGACATTTGCCAGTGTTTGGAGGTATGACAGACCATTCAAGATCATGGCATCTGGTTATTGTGTAGATGGGAACTTATGATAGATGAAATAGATGAAAGAAAAAGGAAGAAATCAATCTTTAGACACCATTAAAACCTCAAAGCCTCATTTGCTTCAAGAATTGATGTCAAGTAAATTTTTTTGCTCTCTTGCAGGATGGGAGCAGCAAGGGGGCCATGGACTTTCCTATGGAAATGATACATGTCCTATCTCAACAGGATCTACTTTTTGTTTGAAGAAGGCAGCTATATACATATGTATAGAATAAAAAGATTTAGTGAGCATGTCCCCCTTCTTTTCTCTCTTTTTTTTCTTGATCCTTGTAGGTTTTGGTGATCCCCTCAACCATCTTAAAGACAAAAGAAAAAGGAAGAAAAAAGAGATCAACAACATCATAGCCATGCTCATTTGTTACTTCAGCTCAAAGAGTAGCAGCATAACCTAATGAAATCTTCTACTTATCTTGGTGAATAAAACACCTTTGTGCTTGTCTTGTAAGAGTGACATTGTAGCTGCATATGATTGGGTGTTGCATTCACTTGATGGTTTCTGTTCTCTTCTTCTAAGATCTGCCTTCCTCTGCATGGAGGCAAGCAGAGTTTTCCTCTCTTCACTGATCATTGCTTGGTTTACTGCACCTCTCACAGATCCATCTTCAACCACAATGATTGATATCACAACAACATCACTGATACAAATTGCTGGCTGATGTATCAAAATTGAGCCAGAAAATAACATTTGATATATGGGTCATCTATGGAATTGGCCTCTAATTAAGAGAGATTAAGAACCAACAATTCTCTTATCCATCATAATCTCTTTCTGCATTCTTTAATCTTCAAGTTCAGTGTTCTTGGGAAAAGAACAATGTTCACTTGCAATGTGATCATGCAGTCAACTTGCCTCTAACACAATAGCTTATGCTTCCTAATTACCTTTGCTGTATAAACCTTGTAAAACAAATTATTTCTGATAATCCATACTAGCATCATATTTTACATTATGAGCATAAGTTGTAAATCTAATCAAGGAAATTTTTCTGTCTGCAATTGATTTGAAGATGAACTCATCCATATATGCCTATCTATTAATACAAAAAATATAAATTAACAAAAAAGATGAACCTTTGTGGAGAGGATTAATATACACACAATCTTACTATAAGCAACATTATCGTTATACCGAAGCTCATCCTCAATTTTGATAGAATTATATTCTTCAAAATACCTTTAATTAAACGATAATTTACATAATCCAATATTTCATGAACACTTTAAGAGAAAAGAGTAAACTTATACTTAGAAAAACAAAAAAGAAGAAAAAAAACAAAGAACACAAAATGGAATAATATAAAAAAAGGAAAAAAAATGCTATAAATCGATAAGAAGAAATAGAAATGAATAGAACACCAAAGTTTTAATGAAGATGATACTAATTTTAATCAACCTATTATATATATATATATTTATATATTTATATATAATAGGTGAAAAAGAATTTGCATGTGAGCTCTCTAGTAACTGTAAAGCCAAATGTGGGCCGGAAATGGGCCTAATATCATGAGACAAGATGCGGGTCGGGTTGCGATAAGGTTCGGGTTTAAACCCGGCCCACCAATTATATCGGGTTTTGGACCGGACCTGGCACCTCTTCCCCGGCTCTAATAGTCACGGCCTCAAAAACCCTCGCAAACCCCATCGAGTCTTCCTCTCTCGTTTGGTGACGGCGGCGGCGGCGGCGGCGGCGTAGGCGAAGGCGACGACGGGGGAGGAGGCTTTTCCTTTCTCCTTTTCTCTCCTAAAAGATGCCGAAGCACTACCGGCCCGCGGTGATTCCTACGACGCATTCTCTATCTGTCCATCTCGATCTTTTCCCTTCCAATCTGTACGTCTACTGAAAGATGTGTTTTTTATTCCATTTTAGGGGAAGAAAAAGGAAGGAAACGCGGCGAAGTACATCACAAGGACGAAGGCGGTTCATTATCTTCAAGTTAGTCTGTCCACCTTCAGGTGAGCCGGGGTTTGATCACTTTGGTGTCCTTTATCTTTGTATTTTCTTCTTGAGTTCTTTTCCTTATATTGTAATCGAATCGATGGATATTGGTTTGTTTGTTACGTTTCTTGTGTTCTTTTTTCTAATCTGTTTTCCTTTCTCTTGGTATTTGGCAGGAAACTATGCATTCTCAAAGGTATTTTTCCACGGGAACCGAAGAAGAAGGTGGAAGGGAACCACAAGACTTACTATCACATGAAGGATATCTTGTTTCTCGCCCACGAGCCTCTACTCGAGAAATTCAGGTATTATTCCTTTGAAAAAGGGAGCTTTATACATTACCAAAACGAACAGTATAGAGAGTAAAGGCAGTGGCAGCTTAAAATATGTATAAGCAGAATTTTTTTATGAAAAAGAATAATAAGAATGTAGTGATATCGAAAGATCAGTGGTAAGAGAAGATCAATGAAGCCTAACCTAAATACTTGGCTCCTCACGCCTTTGCAATTGTTGTATATATTTTGTCTCTACTTGGTATTAGCTGCTTGAGGATCACAGACACAATTTTCTGCTTAGTTCGTCTTTTGCCTCTTCATATTTAACTCATGCCTCTCTGCTTGAGAGGCCTATTCACATTATTTGAAAACGTGTATACTCAGGTTGGTGTATTTGCTAAACATTATGTCTTAAGGTTCTCCATTAATCCTGCCTAATCTATCCCACGTATCTGCATGCCTTTACCATGTTCATCTGATCATGTGAAGCACATGTTCAAGTTTTGATGTTCGATGTGGTGAGACATGAGAGTGAATCTCATAGCACGTGTGCTGATAACTTGTAAGAAGCATAGTGCCTAACATTGGCATATTTTACAGAATTTGGTTATGACACTAGGTTTAAAGTAAGATGGTGGTTATTTTATTGTGCTTCAGTATTTGTTGCTGCTTATTGTTCTTTGAATGAGATACTTTTGCATATTTTTTTTAACATGTCTTTCTTTATCATCCTCCAGGGACATAAGGGCCCATAAAAAGAAGGTTAAGAAAGCTTTGGCAAGGAAAAACAGGGATCTCGCAGATCGCCTTCTGAACCGTGAACCTACTTATAAGCTTGACAGGCTTATCTTAGAAAGGTTTTAAACTCTGAACTTGCAGAACTTTTTTTAGAAACAAATGTTAGCTGTTTAGCGATGCTACTCCTTGTCATTTAGGTATCCCACTTTTGTTGATGCACTAAGAGACCTGGATGACTGCCTTACTATGGTTCACCTTTTCGCCGCATTGCCAGCAGTTGAGGGTGAGCGGATTCAAGTGGAACGTATTCATAATTGTAGAAGGTTGGTTCTTTTAATTACTTTGACACCTTAGAAACAGTGTGCCTTGTTTCTTAGATTGCAGATTAACAAGGGCAGACTGTGTATTTTTTCTTAAATAAACTACATGCTTTGACTTTTGGGGGGATCTTGTTGGGGAGCTTGTAACATGATCTTTTATTTGTTTTGTGTTGTCCTGTGAAGCTTTTTAAAAAGGTTCAACAACAGCAAAGTATTATTCATTTATCTATATCCTGAGCAATTTATTACAGACGAGAGCACACTTGCAGTTTCTTGGCCAAAAAATGCAAGTACTTGACTGATGCAATTAGCAGTTTAGGTTTTATCATTCAGCGAATGTTAAGAAGCTGTCTTGTTTGTATTTGAGATACTCTGCATCTTTTGAGACTTATGATGCTTTTATTTTTTCATCTTTCAAACCTTTTGCTAACATAGTGCATTTGCTAATGCTAATTTTAAGTGAATGATTGGTTTTAGATAGAGCTGTAATGGATTATAATCCAGATAAGATAGCTGTCATATAGATGTTTAATAATGCCTTTGTAGTTGACTTTGGAACATTTTTAATGATAACAGTGGACCAATAACTGGAATTTTCCAGTTTCCTGAATTTGTTTTACATAGTAGATCGAGTGACTTGAATCTGAGGAGGATTCAACAAGAAATAGCAGTATGGTTTCTTAGCAGTTCTGTTGCAAAAGGTTTTTTCTTGATAACACTAGGGTCTCCTAGCAGTTTTGGTGGTAAGGTCTTTATTTTATTGCAGTGTTAGTGAAATGGCAAGTTGATTAATCAGACTTTGGCAGTATCATGTAATGAAGCTGTCTGAGGTCTTTTCTGCCAGAAGTTGTCTTGTAAGTTTTTAGACAAACTGTTCAGTAGAGAAATTATATCGTGTCGAAGGATATGGGCACAATGAATTTTGAAGAGATTTATCCCTTTGTAGAGGAATTGGTTGGAGATTGTATCATTGGCTTCTTATTGCATTCAGATGAACACTACTGCTTCAATACCATTTTCTCATGCCTTTCCAAGTGTAGTTAAATCTGGTAATTGTTTATAGAAATCTTTCTTCTTATTTCTTAATAACAATTTAGATTTTCATGTAAGTACATCTGTTGCCTAAATTTGCATTGGCCAATAATTTGGTTAAAAACTTTATGGGGTTGAAAACATGATAACAATTATTCATAAAGTTCTGAAATATCTTGCAAAGGGAAGATTCAAATATTAAGTTTCTAAAAAGTGGAAAGCCTATTTGATGGGTATTTGATCTCATTAATTCTATATATATATTTTTTTCTTCATCAGCGTGACTCAATTTCTAAGGTTTTGTTTATTTTTCAATTTTCTGAGAAAATATTGTATCCCATGAGGAAAATCTTGTGTGACATTACAATATATCTTATAAGATTTTTTTTTCATAAGGATACCATACATTCTATCAAAAAAAATGGAAAAAATAAAAAAAAGAAACTAAGCTACATTTATAAAGAAAAAGGAAATTCTAAAACTTTTGTGACCAAAGAACTTAAAACTTGTGATAGGAAGGGAAAATATAAAGAGGAAAGAATACATGGAGAATCTTCTGATTTTTTTTTTGCTGGTAGATAAAGAAAATTTTTGGAATGCATACAAATACGAATTTGTTACTACATCTAGGAAGTCGGGACTAATATAATAAGAACAGTATGTTAAATAGATCTGAAAATTGCCTTTTAAAAAATGTCTCAAAAGTCCAAGTGCCAAACAGAAGCTGGGATTGCAAAAAGATAATATTGATCTAAAATCTGCTTTTATTTCAATGTTCTCATTTAGTTAAATATTTAGGATTTGAAGCATGTTCAACATGCTAGAGCTTGAGATGTGAGTTATCTTATTTCCCATTGGTAATATCCTATGTGCATTTGGTTATTTTCTCTTATTTGTGTGCAAGATTATAAAAATAATAAGATGCGTATGACTACTAAATAGGTTAAGTCATGAATGGCAAGCCTACATTTCTCGAACTCATAGCCTACGGAAAACTTTCATATCTGTGAAAGGCATTTATTATCAGGTAAAGTTATCTTGTTTATTTATGGTATAATTTACATATTTTTATTTACTTTATATATTTATATTTATTTAATATGAGGTCTTGATTCTTAATGATGCAGGCTGAGGTTGAGGGTCAGAAGATCACATGGTTAACTCCACATGCCTTGCAACAGGTTTTGACTGACGATGTCGACTTCAATGTCATGCTTACCTTTTCAGAATTTTACGTGGTAATTCACAACAACTATTAGTGCATCTTGCATAGTGACCATATCCATCTTTTAGGACAGTTTGTAATACCAAAAGCATAACATTTAGAAGCTTATGAATGCCATTGTGTTGGACAAGTACATTTTGGTCTATTTTCAGCAAGGAGACAAAAAATAAACATGGAGAAAAAAAGATGGACAATTTACAATAGACTATTGTCTTGAAACATGAAATCCGAAAAGTTTCTCTCTGATGTCATTATGATGATGGTGTTTATTGTTAGTAAGTGTGGGAGAGAGTTGATAGATGGTTGGTGTTTTGAAAGTGTGTGAGGCCAAAAATATTAACCTATGATGTTGTTATTATGTTTGTGCTGAATTGCTGAAATGATCAACTCCTGTGTCGCATTTGAATACCATGATGAGTGTTCAATTGTAGGTATTTAGATTACAACACTAGTTTAAAAGATCATAGATCATGGTAGTTCAAAATTTGGCATTAAGAATAAACATTTTGTTAATAATTTGCTTCAAGTTGATTTACTTTGCATTGTTAAGGCTAAGGATTTAAATTCTAGCAGCAAACCATGTGCAAGTTGGCAAAAGAATATAAGTTCCTGGCATCCAAGCCATGCATACCCTATGTACAAGAAACCAAATAAAGGGGAAAAAGGGAGAGGAAACCTCTGAATGGATAGATCTGATTCATAGATCTGCCCAAACTATGAATATATGAAGGAACAAAGAAGTCGTGTCTTGTAAACTTGAGCTGTGATTGCCTATTCATTTAAGGGACAATGTTGTGAAGCTGCAAAATGCTGATGTAATTGAGCTGAGATTTGGACAGTGAGGTACAAGGTTTTTTGAGGACTCTCAAGGCTTTCATGTCAAGGAAAGCCGGTTCAGCTTAAAAGTCACAAGATGGCCTTCTTAGTTGCAAGTCATTTTAGTGTGGTTTGTTTATGTTGTTTCTGCTATTTTACAGCTGTTTTGGTCATTCTGTCTCTTCCTTGTTCCTTTTTTCTCCCTATTTCTCAGTTGGATGTGGAATTTGCCATATTGTCTATATGGCCATATTTCCATTTCTGTCGACTCTCAAGCTGTACCGACCAATTTGGTGCATTTCACTCAACAAGAAACATGATGGAGCTATACACTTTATTTTTTAGATAGTTACATTTGTGCATGTTCTTACTGTGCATCTTTTTATTTTGATTTTCCTCCCTCTTCTATTTCTTTCTTGATGCAGGCTCTTCTAGGTTTTGTAAATTTCAAGCTTTATCATTCAATAAATGTGAAGTATCCCCCTATTCTTGATCCTCGGCTGGAAGCTTTAGCTGCTGGTAAATGTTTGACTGATGAAACCTTCAGTTGAAGTAATCTTTTTATTAGTCAGAATAAAGTGATGTACATGCCGCTTATTTTTTATGATTTTCATCTTTTTCACTCTAGTGCGAGGTTTTCTTTTTTTTTTTATAACTAATAAGATTAACTATGTGTTTCTTAATGTGTTAAGAGCTTTATGCATTGTGTCGCTACATTTCTGCTGGATCTGGAAGGTTATCCAGGGATCCTCAAGCGGTTACTTCTATTGAAGATGGACAACGTGAGGTTGAGAAAACAGGTACACGAACTGAGGAATCTGAGCTTAGGCTTGCTCAGCTGCAACATCAGCTTCCAGCCAATGAACCAGGTGCACTAATGCATCTCATGGAGAATGCTGATGACATGGATGATGATGATCATGAGAAAAAAGAATGCAGAAATCTTTTCAGAAACTTCAAAATTTTCTTAAGTCGTGAGGTGAGTGCAGCATGTTAATTATATCGTGTCAAAGAACTTTTAAAGATATTTTATATCTTTATCTTATTAAGTATATGGATCTTGGGTCAAAGTTTGAATCTATTTTAGAGCTTGAAAGTTATACTTGGAATTATTCTGTCTCTTAATCTCAATATCATGATAATTGGCTGTCAGTGACTTTTGCTGATGCCTGATGGTATCTGTTATACTTGTATTGCCTTAGGTTCCAAGAGAGTCATTGCTGTTTGTAATTCCAGCTTTCGGTGGGGTGGTCTCTTGGGAGGGTGATGGTTCTCCATTTAAAGAATCAGATGAGGACATCACTCATCAGGTAAAAATTTATTCGCCATTAATGCATGCCCTATATCAGTTGAGTTTCATGCTGCTCAAATTTTGTTAAAACACATTTTTAAAATAAGAATAAGCAAACATATGCCTACAATGCCCTCAAATAATTGACGCATGAAGAAATATAGGGATACTTGTGGACCTGATGCCATAAACTCTTCTGAGCTGCTTGCAGCTCCAATTTAACTTGGTCAGATAGATCTGGTACTGATTTCCATGCATCATGGTGCAGGAAGGGAATGTTTTATGAAAAGTACAGAAAATGCACGTCTAACAAGATTCTACATATTATTCAAATTTTAGTTGACAAGTTACACCATCTTAATTTTGGTTGATTTGTTTCTTATTTGTCTGATAATCCATCATGGAAATCCCTGGTGAGATAAATTAAATGTTAGATGGTTGGAAACAACTTGCAACATATTTTAGGATATGACATGTGATTTATGCAACAAAAGATACCTATTTTGGAAAATTGTAACGTTGGGGATGGGGACCAAAGTGGTTCTAGTATATGAGTTCTTAGTTTGGGATCAATTAGATTGGGTAATTAGTAAGAGCAAGATGTTGACTAAGTCTTGCCTTTTCTAGATTTGTTTCTTTTCCTTTCTTAGTAAGCAAGATGTTGACTAAGTCTTGCCTTTTCTAGATTTGTTTCTTTTCCTTTCAAAATTATGTTGAAAACCTCGTGCATTGTAATTCATAACAATTTTTGTACCAAGGTTCCAAATCTTGACCCATTACCGGTTTCTATAACCTATCGAAGTGGTGTTGTTCTTGCACTCTATCTATATACCAACGTATACCACTCAGTATCATTAAATAAACATAATAAAACTAAAATAATGAATGGTATCACATTGATACTGAGCTATTTTTTATAACAATTCTTGGTTTTACGTATCATCTAATTGTTCTCAGTTGTGCAATTGAAAACCTTTGCTGGTAACTGTTTCAAGATTGTTGTGCTTTTAAATCTTTTTATTGTGACCTTCGGCTAAGGGATTTCCTTTTTGTGAATTTTCTTGGCATTATACAGATTGTTGATAGGCCAACACAAGGACATGTTTTCCTTTCTAGAGAATACGTTCAGCCACAATGGGTGTATGATTGCATTAATGCTCGGATTATATTACCGACAGAGAATACTTAGTTGGAAGGTAATTATTTTCAAGTTTAGTTCCACTTTGTTGTTTTACTGAATCAGAGGTCGGATCCAACTGGTTTAAAGGATCTACCATGCCCTTTTTCTTAATTGCTAATGGTATTTGATGAAATTGAACATCTCATTGTTGTTGTGTTGTGTGCATCTGAAACTTCATTGAAATTTCATGCACATTTTTGCTGCCAAACTTGTTTTCCTAAGCACTAATGAGTCTTATGAACCCTCCAACAAGAAACTATCTATAGTTTTACTAGTTGTTTTTGATTCACATAGATATTTTTTGGGACATGTGGATATTGTTTTATATGTGTGAATATATCTGCTACTGATGGATTTCGTGGGATCTCATTTATATTATTGGGTGTGTGGCCAAATGGCTGGAGTATTACATTCCTGATTAGCATTATTAAGGCAATGTGCATTAAAGGCTATGGTATATGTGGAACTACTATGGTGCCTCATCAGTCCAGCCACTGACCAAAACGGTACTGGACCAAGATCTTATGCCTTGCTCTCAAGGGAGCTTTTTACGTAATGTAATATTGTTTTTATGTAAATGCTTCTCAGGGTGGTGGAAGATTTCCACTTTTTGATAATATCTGATGGATAGAAGATATATGCATTACAACTATACTTGAGCCGCTATTATTCTTGTCCTAGGTATCTCACAGTGTCAGGATGTTCTTTTTATTATTTCTAAGAATTCTGGAATTCTGCTGTGATGTCTTGTGCAGGACTGCCAAGATAAAGATCAAGTACAAATTTTTTTCACCACAATATATTAAAAGATTAATATAGCTGTTTGAAATGCTGGTTTGTGTACCAATAAGAAGGTTTCACTTGAGTGTCTACCTGGGTTACACACTGAAGTATGAGGACCCGTAGTGACAGGTTTCAACTAAAGTTGACAAATTTTGGTTTTATCCTTTGATTTTGGATGATTTGTACTTCTCTTGGAGACTAATTCCAATCTGCAAAAGTTGGCTATATTCTATTCTTAAGGTTCTATATTCTTAAGGTTCTCGACATTTTTGTCCCTTTAACTTTATGAACATCCAGCAACTATCTTATTGATCTGTTGTAATAGTTGGACATAATTACATTAGAGTTGACCTTTTTCACCAGAATATATGTTGATGTTGGATGATATGGTTTTATTTGAGAAGAAACTGTCTTTATATACTATTGACAGGATACTAATAAGCCTCTCTTTATAGTAGTTTCTGAATTAATTCTGACTGGTGACAAGGTAAAGCAGTGTGTGAAGGCTTTAAAAGTTTACTTGAAATGCTATGACTAATGGGTATCAGTTAGCCATATTGATGTCTACAATCAAGTTTAATAGCATGTTGATGTATTCTTCTACTGATTCGCATACATTATGTGTTTGTGTAGTAATTTTCTTGTTTCATATAACAGGGTTCCACCACCACATTTGTCACCTTTTGTTGACAATGAAGCTGAAGGATATATTCCTGAGTATGCAGAAACAATCAAGCGCCTTCAATCTGCAGCCAAGAAGCAAGTATTACCGATGCCAGGCGTAGAAAGTCAAGGTTTAGATGATCCACAGACTCTTTTGGTTGAAGGAATTATTGATCGTACTGAAGCTAATGAAGCTGCTGAAAAGAAGCGGAAGGTACATGCTCAATGATCTTTTGTCTTCTTTGATTATAAGATATAGTTTTAGTTCCTCTGAAATGATATAAGCTGATACTTAGGCAATGGTTGTTACAGTTGACGATGCTTGAGAAGCAGTACCATGATGAATTGAATATGGAACTACAGGGAATCACATACTCTACGTCTTTGTCTAATAAGAACTTGCAAAGCTCAGTTGAGAATGTAAAAGAAGATACTATGACTACCCTGGAAGAAAGTGAGGATCTTTCTAAGGTTTCTATGTCTCGCAAAAAGAGGAAGCTTTATGAGGCTATGAAGGTACTCACTTGTTCCATTTACATATTTGCTTGTATCATTTGCAAAAAAAAAAAAAATTGTTAATGGGGATCAGTTCATTTAATTTTCTTAGAAAACTGTCATCAAAATATAGAACTGAAAGGAAAGGAACCAGTACCTAGTTAATTTCCAGTCAGACAAACTGGATAGGTCTGGTTCTGATAAACAGCAGAAGACAATTAATTTTAGGAAGACTAGTGGCTGATGGTCAGACACGAATCTTAACTTGCATTTAATCAGTTGGATCATTTTACTAGAATGGGCTCGCAATACAAAGTCTTCAATTTAATAGTTAGTTTCTGTACTGCCAACATGTGATGTTGGCCTTCTGATAGGCTGGTAATCCTTGCTCAGAATTTGCTTGAATAAAGGTAGTATATAGAATCAATTATGGGATATAGAATCTAATTTATTTCTGAGAGCATCACAGTTGTAACGTAAAGCTGATTTGTGGTGGGAATGCGTCTGCTCTAGTAAACCTTCGTATATTAAATTAGTTCTCTGTTCTCATCTGATTAAGGTGTTAATGTGAGTATGATATTTTTACTAATAGACAAATCATTGATCATATTTTTTAATCTTTGTTATCTATTAGACAAATTCCTGCTCCCTATTTTGTCTGTGGTCCTAGCCAAGGATGTATTAGACTTTTAGATTAGGATGCAAATCATGTGCATTTGGGTAACAAAACGCTCAAGCCTCTATTCGAGTCAAAAGCAATGTTCATGAGCTTCAGGGAAGAATGGGTTAGGTTTGAAGAGGTGGCCAACAAATGCTTCACTATTCTTCTTCGTGGCTCTTTACTGGCTGACCGGCTATATAGTTTTCATATCTGAAGTTGATGATTACAACAATAAAGTTCTATTGTCCCTACTTGTTGCCTATGCTTTCTCGTTGTTTAAGTGCTTTATCATATTACATTAACATGATTTGATTGCTTTCGGAGATATCTTATGGCTTTTGTGCCTTGGCTACCTCCCACTCAACAGATTGGTCAAGAACGGAAGAAGGATAAGATCAAGCTCCTCAAAGAGAGAAAGAAAAACGCAGAAGCCAGTAAAACCGGCTGACCTACTAGTTCCAATCTTCTGCTGCGGCCATCAAGAGATCCTCTTGAGTCTGCTATTTGCGGCCATCGTGTGCCCCCTGTCGAGTTTCCAAAGTATAACACAATACAATATACTTCTGATTTATTTTTGGTCATTTTTGTTCCTAAAGAGGCTTGACTACCAGAAAGTAACTTATGCAACAAATTTTCAGTAGACTTGTATTATTCAAGTACTTTGTACACCATCTAAAGAGACTTCAGCTTGGCGTTCTCGTGAGTGGATATGTGATCAAATTCTCTGCCTTTTTTTTTTTTTTTTTTGTAGAAATCTCCATATCAGCACTTGATTCAGTATACAAACTCTCCTTTCCAACCCTGAAATGTGTCTTTGTTTTTAACTGTTAAGACCCTTAACTGACAGGGATTTATCACTCCCTGGATGTGTATTAACATAAAAAGATAGAGACAGACATATGTGTGTGTGTGTGTGTGTGTGTATATGTATTTGTGTGTGTGTGAGTGAGAACAACATGATGATGAGCCTGACAAAAACCAACACCTTCATGCCTGTGATGTCTCACTGGATTAGGAGTGTAACAAATAATTATAGGATCCTATCATTCATTTTCCTTGTGTGGACTAAAACAAGAAGAAATTAGATCTTGACTTTTCTTAGACATGTCATGTCAGAGTGGCTTATAATGATAATTGAAATACCAGGTTGGATTGCTTTTCAAAATGATAATGACAATTGCCATCAAGAACAGTACCAAGAACATGTTTCATACAGCCCCACCACCTTTCTATCATTTAGTTTTGGTCCATGTACCATACCAAATGAGAAAAGTCATCATCCCACACTCCAGACATACTTTTACTACCAACCATGGTGGTGAGAAACATATGTCACATTTAAAATAAAAGAGTGGTACAAAGCTTTTCATAGAATCCTCCTTTCCTTCATCTGGAAACTTGTAATCATAGATGCCTCTATTATATGCAAAAAAAAAAAAAAAAAAAAAAAAAAAGAAATTTTGCTTCATTTAATTTCTATCTTTCACTGGTACATATGATTTCCTCAATTGCAAATGTTGTTGAATCACACCCTAAAACCACCTTCCATGAACCAAGAATCATATGTATATATTTCCTTGTCATCCCCCTTGAACACCATGAACCCAATTTACATAACTCCATCTGCAGAGGTGAGGAAGGAGAATGAGGACCAAACGTTGCCCGAACCTTATTGGTGAATATGGATTTTGTGGAGTAACAAAGAAGCTTAAGAGGCTTCAAAGAATTGAGCAGCATAATCAATTAGCTTGACCGAGTATTCTTCTTCTTCTTCTTCTTCTTCTTCTTCTTCTTCTTCTTTCGTATCTGAAACATATTTGGCATGCTGTAGATGGAGTGGCAAGAGAAAGGCAAGCAGATGTATGGTTGAGGAAAGGAGAAGAAAGAGAGATGGGATGTGGAGGTGATATACCTGTGGAATGAATGTCCCATCATTCGACTTGGAAATCAAGGAAAGGAAAAGAGACATCTTTCATCAAGTCACCCAACTCCCACTCCCCCACTCTAATGTCCTCGTCTTCCCAAAGCATTCCGCTTTGGATCTTGTTCACATCACCACTGTTGCTGAGGTCGGCACTGCTCACCATGCTCCCTGCACCTCCATCGTTCATGGCGGTCTCTTCTTGACTGCTCTCGAGAGGGGGCACAAAGAGCTCACATCCTCCTCCCATGAGGCCTCCTTCCACCATCATCACTCCCTGGCCATCCCCATAGAACCCATTCTCCATGCCGGCTTGAGCTACGGTCGGTGGTTCGTGGAAGTAGGAGCTGTCTTCGACTCTGATCATGCCGCAGCCGACCTCGGGGAGGGGCAGCAGGTCATACTGGTTGGCCATGAACAAACCACCAGGCATCGAAGAAGACGAGGAGGAGGAGGAGGAGTCCACGTACATGCCCTGCAGTTGATGCTCGTTTACGTGTGCAAGGCTCGCGGCTCCTCCTCTGGTCTCCGCATCTCCGCTGTTGTTGGAGTTCTTTAGCCTCTTCTTGATGGTGGAGTTCCAGAAGTTCTTTATTTCGTTATCAGTTCGACCAGGCAAACGCGCAGCGATCTGAGACCACCTGCACGCAGTGGATTAGGTTCAGTATCCGGTGGGACGAATGCACGCAAAGAAACCCAGTCCGGAGAAGAGAGAGAACCTATTGCCAAGGATGGAATGAAGGTGGATGATGAGCTCCTCTTCCTGGAGGGAGAAAGCGCCGCGCTTGAGATCAGGGCGCAGGTAATTGATCCACCGAAGCCGGCAGCTCTTGCCGCACCTCTGCAAGCCGGCATTCCGGGCGACGTCGCTCCAACACCCTTGCCCGTTCCTAAGCATGTAGTTCATGAGCTTCTCGTCCTCCTCGGGCGACCACAGCCCCTTCCTCAGCTTGTTACCTCCACCGCCGGTGCTGCTACTGGGAGGAGCATCCGGCTTCCTCATTCTCGCAGATCTGGCCGCAGTGTGTGGATCACTTCATGTGGACCGGGAAGAAGGCGAGCATATATATTCACAGTTAAGCAGAAGGTGATGGAAGAAAAGAAGAGAAGGAAAGATATGCAGTGATGGTGATGGTGATGGCTGTGAACTTTGCTTAGAACTCGGGGAAGGGAATAGAGAGGGGACGAGTACTGTTGCTGTTGTTGGTCGGGAAGGAAACGGTTTGGACATGGACATTACAGGTCTCCTCAAACCTCTGTGTCTGTGCGTGCGTGCGTGCATATGTGTGTGTGTCCGTGAGAGAGAGAGAGAGAGAGAGAGAGAGTGGGTAGGACTTCTTGTCTTTGACTCCAGTTCTTGTCTTTTTCGATGCATTTATCTTCACTCACAAGGTAATCATGTTAGGGTTGGAAGAGAGAGAGAGAGAGAGAGAGAGAGAGAGAGAGAGAGAGAGAGAGAGAGAGAGAGAGAGGATTGTTTTGTTGTGAAGCTAAGCCCATTTGCTTGGACTTCACATAATCTCTCAGCTCTTTCTCTCTGAGCCATCATGAACATGTATAAATTTGGAAGGGGAGGAGACAATAGAGTATGTACGAGTACAAGCCTTTGCATGGAGTCTACGCATGGATTTCATGACTGCCATGCATTCTAATTCCCTAGTTGAATACACACAAGTCTCTAAGCTTCCAAGTCCACGTACTACGTAAAGATGCATACAAAACCAACCCTTGGGTTGCTTCCATGAGACATCTATCTAAGCCATGGATGGAGTCAGTCCTGTGTCACTCAGGCTTTACCCTCAGTGGTTGGTGAAGTTGTTTCTTGCAATCTTAGGAATGTGGTGATTTCAGCTATTAAATTCTTGGCCACTTTACCATTTTCTTTGCTGTACTCCTTTTTTCTTTTCCTTCATTTTACATTTCTTGATCATCATCAGCTATATTAATCACACAAATCATGTCCCATCTAAGGACTTCAATTTTTAGATTCACTAATATTGATTAAAATGTGCTACGATTAATATTTTCGATCAATCGTAACTTGACATATAGAGTTCGTGTCAGCATATGTAGGAAGGAAGGATATATATATATATTTATTTATTTTAGAAATATTCTTCTCACCACTTTATAAAGAGAAGATTTAGAACGTAAAATTTTATATCTCAAACTAATTTGCTATCGACACTAGTTTTATAGGTGATGCTCATGATACGATAAACTTACTCTGGGGAATTATGCTCCTTAGGATATGTGTCGTCGAAAAATTGATTATCGAGTCTTGAAGTTGATCAAATTGACTTAATTCTATGATACGAATTGTCGATTGATTTTATGCAGAGTTCATGTTACAATATACATTCCCAACAAAGTCAACTTTGAGCTGAGACAATCTAGAAATAGGAAGTGATAAGATCATAATAATATTCATAAAATTGAATCTTGTACAGCATATGACACACTCTCTCTCAGGCAAACAATTGAAGTAATGTGCAGTTGCCAGATTCAAGTGATGCCCTATGTCCTAAAGACAAAAGGAAAAAAGAGAATTTGGTATGAACAGATAAGCATCTAATTCTGGCCTAGTGTTGGCTGTGAGACTGTGTTCATGACATCAAGTTTTTTGACTGATCCTCTAAGTTTGATCCCTGTGCAAGAAGAAGAAGCATCTTGAGTAAGCTAAAAGCAACAGATGCTTCCCATGGCCCTCTTGTACCATGCTTTGGCACCATGGCAAACACATGTAGCTTCAGTTGGTCCTTGTGAAGTTAAAACATATCTTTTTGGTGACAGTGTATGGAGCTCAAATCTTATGACTTTTGTGCAGTGCCAAAGAGACCAACTTTTCACTGATTGGCCAAGGAATTGGACCAGATGAGACCAACTTCTCTTTTATCAATTCATTTGGGTGGAAGATCATATGGCAGAGAGCAGCCATGACAAGATGGCTCACCAGTGATCATGAATGGCTTGCTTAGCATTCATGCATGCATGCAATATTAGACTCATGTGTGAAGCCTGCAATTTGTAGGTACTGAAAGATGTGAGATCAAAAAGTCTATACATCCTTGCAAAGTTCTTGCTTTTCAACTGGGACAGTACTCAAGTGTGATTAGGAAACTTTTGCATGCTTTTGGTTACAACCTCTGGTTTAACATGCACACCACTGTTTGAGTTCATGGAAACCTACAACAGCCTACTCCTCCAGTTTCAACCAAGGAGGAGGCAGCAAAAGAAGCTACAGCCACAGCCAAGAAGAAAGAAGGAGGACAAGTGGGAGATGGTGATGGCAGGAAGGAAGCAGTTACTACAACAAAAAGAACAACTGCTGTAAAAGAAACAGAAAGAGTAGCAGAAGAAGAAGAAGAAGATGATGATGGGGAAGCAGCTGCAAAAGAAACAGAAAGAGAATAGGAGGAAAAAGATGAGGTAGCAGCTGCATCAAAATTACATAAAAGATAAAGAAAAAAAGAGTTTAGTTAAATCAAACTTGTAACTAACTTAGCAACTTAAGCTTTTAGATTGCATCAATGTTCAATGGTTGGAGTTCATGAAGGCCTTTACTACCCCAATCATCAACTCATCAAAGCTTCTGACTGTCAAAACTTCATATTTACCTCTCTGTATTTGAGTTGAACTGATGTACATAAACTCTTCTGGATGACAACCAAATTAAATGTATTCTTAATCTTACACAACCATGATGAAAGAAATTTCCTTTTTTCAATATTACACACACATATATATCTTTAACTTTTCAAAAAAATTCATATTTACCTCTCTGTATTTGAGTTGAACTGATGATGTATATGGTTTTGCACACACTCTCATATATCCCTTTTAATTTATTTTAGAAAAATCATACATATTTACCAATCTAGATTTAAGTTGAACTGATGTATAGAGTTAGTTTTGATCAATTATAATTAAATTTTAATATCCAATTTGATCAAAGTAAACACTTCACATGTAGAACCAATAACATATATATAATGAAGTGTGTATGCCATTCCTCAAGTGTCATCTTGACATACCATAATAACATGATATCAGCTAATTATGGCTATAAAGCCAACATCAATATTTTTGTATTGAACTAACTAAACTAAATTAGAGCTCTTTATAAGTAATTTTTTATTAACTAAACTAAATTATCAGAAAAATATCGTCAAATGTATTTCACGCATAATCTTTATATGAACGAGGACTAAAATGAAATATGAGCATTTAGAGGTATCGAATATATTTGATGTATAATCTTTCGTAGGAATAAAGATCAAAAAAAAAAAATCTTTTGATTCGACTCATGCCTTACGGTCCGCATTCGAAGAATTTTTTCTCTTCTCATGTGTGAGTATTTTAAGAATGGATTCAGACGTATCAAATTGGTCACGCTGAGATGATAAAAATATTATGATTGTAATAATATTATTTTTTAAATATTTATATAATTAAATTTGGTTAGATGTTAATGAGGTGTGTATACGTGAATGATCCTAACATTATTTGGAAAGGTAATATGTTATTTCCACGTTTGGCAAACCTTTTCATTTTCCATCCTCCCGAAACGACTCCATCCCAGAAATCATCACGGGAAACGGCTGCGTCGGAAACCGCGTTTCTCTCTTTCACGGTGTTTTGAAACCTCTTCCCCTCTCACCTTCTGACCGCCAAAACAAAGCCCTAAAAGGCACGCACTCTCACTCTCCCTCGCGATCTCATCGACGACGGCGGCGGCAATGGACGCCACCCCTCGAAAACCTAAGCCCAGATCGACTCCCTCGAGGCCCAAACCCTCGCCGCTCGTCCCTTCGACGCCGGAATCCGCCACCCCGCGCCGCTCCCTCCGCCTGCACCGCTCCGCTTCCAGCCTCGCATCACCTCTCACCCCCGGCCCGGCCGCAGGCCGCCTCGACATCCCCAGATCTGCCCGCAAGGCCAAGCGGTCGCTGCAGATCGACGAGGCGCCGCTTACCGAGCCGCCCTCTGCGATCTCCCCTGTCACCCCGGAATCGAAGAGGAGGAGACGATCCGAGCCCTCCAGAGCTTCGAACGGGCGGGTGTACTACAAGAAGGTGGTGTACGACGGCGGAGAGTTTGAGGTGGGGGACGACGTGTACGTGAAGAGGAAGGAGGCGCCGGAGTCCGCCGACGACGACCCGGAGGTGGAGGAGTGCCGGATTTGCTTCCGGACAGGCAGGAGAGTGATGATCGAGTGCGATGATTGCTTGGGGGGGTTCCATCTCGTGTGCTTGGAACCGCCGCTAAGGAAGATCCCGGAGGGGGACTGGATCTGTGGGTTCTGCCAGGCGCGGAAGATGGGTATAGACGTGGAGCTGCCGAAACCTCCCGAGGGGAGGAAAATGAGGAGGACTGCCAAGGAGAAGCTTCTTTCTAGTGATTTGTGGGCTGCTCGAATCGAGAGGTAGTGCCAGATACCAGGGGACTACATATTTGTTTCGTTGTTGGTTCTAAAGTTACCATTGATGCCTTGAGCATCATCTTCTAAGGTCCATCTTGTGTTTAAACTGCTATTTAGTGCTTGTCAAATTAAGTGATAGCATTCTGTTTTTTGTGAGATTTGAGCAGCTTGTGGAGAGAACCAGGTGGTACCTATTGGCTAAAATGTCGGTGGTACATAATTCCTGAAGAGACTGCAGTTGGGAGGCAGCCACATAACCTGCGTAGGGAACTATACCGTACAAATGATTTAGGTGATGTTGAGGTATAAAATGCTACTCCTCTGCCCTTTCTTTCTTTTGATATCTTTCCTGGTTAATGCTATTGCCACTTCCTTCAGTTGGGTCCATCTCTATATTCCTGTTGAAATCTAAAATGAATACATACACATAGGGCTAGCTAGATAAGAGATTTTTCATTAACCCAAAATTGAAATCCATTGACAAACTAAAAATGACTCACAATCTCTTATCTATTCTGAATTGCAACAAGATTTCTAAGGACCCCAAACAATCGTACTTAATTAAATCTATCGATTCCTTCTGCCATATTAGAATGATTTTTTGGCTTAGAAATCAACTCAATTTCTAGTGGCTTTTGACTAGGGGCAAAATGATCGGGTGGAATGTCATATCCAGTTAATAAACCAAAATTTATGAGTGATTGAATGCCAGTATCAAAAGTAAATTACGATCAAATCAAGCCCAATTGTGCAATGTAGAGCAAGAATAATATTGGCGTCCTACAAAGTTGGAGATGCTACCTGGACTCAATATACTTGATCCTAGTCAAATCACTAGTTGTTCTGCACTTGAGCCCCAAAAATTCCACCATGTTAACTTATATAATATTTTATCATTTTTTAAACAATCCTGTTTTCTTTTCAATATGTATTTTGGACGATAAATCTTCTTATGACGTGCATTAATTACTCTTTGTTTGTTCTAAGGACCTGAAACTCTGGTTGTCTGCAGATGGAGTCTGTCCTTCGGCATTGCTATGTTATGAGTCCAAACAACTATAAAGAAGCCAGCAATGAGGGAGATGATGTATTTTATTGTGAATATGAGTATGACATTCACTGGCACAACTTCAAGCGTCTAACAGATATTGATGATGGCATTGAGGTATGCTTGATCTTGAATAAAGTAGACACTTTGGAGAAAACTTGACTGTTATTGGCATGTATGAAGCTTGAGCTTCTTTTATTTATCTCATGTTAGAATGACAAAGGAGTTGAAAGTGATGAAGATTGGAAAATTTCCAAGGATCCTGATACAGATGAAGATTCAGAGTGTGAAGAACTTGCTAGGGCGAACCATTCTGCTCAGAGGAGACATGAGTCGGCAGCTGTATGCTTTTTTGAAATTTACCCTAACTGTTTCGGGATACTATTCAAATGATTTACTCTATATTTATCTTTCAGAACATACCCAAGGGAAGGACATTTGGTCTTCAAAAGATTGGTATAAAAAGAATTCCTGAACATGCACGATGCTCTAAGCAGACTGATTTGGAGAAGGCCAAAGCCATGTTGCTTCTAGCAACTTTGCCCAAATCACTTCCTTGCAGAACTAAGTAATCATGACCTGATTAATTTGCACTTGTTTTAACGCCCTTTTTAGGTTAATTATAACTTGGAGTTTATGTATCAGAGAAATGGAAGAGATAACTGCATTCATCAGAGGTGCTATTTCTGATGATCATTGTTCAGGGCGCTGCCTTTATATTCATGGTGTTCCAGGAACTGGCAAGGTAGGCAGTTTGACTTAATGGCTTTCGCATTCTGTTAATTTTGTTTGGTTTGCCAAAAGTAGATGGTCCAACTGTTGACTTTTTTTCAGTGCCTTGATAATCCACATAAATCTAATTGTTTTTTGACACTTGACATGCATCAAATTGCAGACTATGTCTGTACTTGCGGCAATGAGAAATCTGAGGTCGGAGGTCGATGCACGAACTGTGAGGCCCTATACCTTTGTAGATATTAATGGTCTGAAACTGGCTTCTCCAGAGAATATTTACAAAGTATGGTTTAGCTTTTCTACTAGCCATTTGATCTTATTGTACGATCTTGATCATTAAACTAAACATGCCCGTTAAGTTCAGGTAATCTATGAAGCACTAAGTGGTTACAGGGTTGGATGGAAAACTGCTCTTCATCTTTTGAATGAACGTTTTTCCAAGGGTGGTGGAGTCAGCAACAATGAGCATCGACCTTGTGTTTTGCTTATAGATGAGCTTGATCTTCTTTTGACTAGAAACCAATCGGTAACTCTTGCTATTGATGTATCTATTTCTTCTTAACATCACAAAGATTGATATTGGATGAAGAAGAAGCCTTTTAGTATTCTTTTCGAGTTAATTTGGTTCATAGATAGTGTAGTAAAACTTTAAATTATATCTTTTACACAGGTTTTGTATAACATTCTTGATTGGCCTACTAAACCACAATCAAAGCTCGTTGTGATAGGTATCAAATGGTCATTCTTCTTTTTTTGCTTTTGTTTGATTTTCATCTTAATTAATTTTGTGAATGCATATTTCTTTTGATAAATTATATTCAGGATTTTTTGCTTTTGTTTGATTTTCATCTTAATTAATTTTGTGAATGCATATTTCTTTTGATAAATTATATTCAGGAATAGCAAACACTATGGATCTTCCTGAAAAGTTATTGCCACGCATTTCAAGCAGAATGGGGATTCAGCGGCTATGTTTTGGGCCTTATAGTTATCAACAATTACAAGAAATCATTTCTAGCCGTCTTAAAGGCCTTGATGCATTTGAGGAACAAGCTGTTGAGTTTGCTTCCAGGAAGGTAATCTCATGACCATCATACACCATTTGGAGGTCTTATTAGTCAGAAATTTACTTAAAAATCAATGCTTGGATGCATGGGTTCACGACTGATGCTAGTAGTCACATGTCTGATGGCATGGTGTTGACATGGGGTTCTTTGATGTACCAAGCAACCATTTTCTAGGCACATTCCTTTTTTGCCAGTATGCATGCACTCAACAATAACCAGAGTATTGGAAGTATGGAATTTTGAGCACACTCATTATGTGGACACTGATCAGTACATTGATTGCTGCATTTTATACTATAGAACAATGCATTCCATACATGTATTAGCTAATTAAGAACAAAAATAAAGCATGATGTGACTTTGCGGAAGGTTAAGATCCATGCTTATGCGACTTTACTAACTTTACATCATCTGTTACGACCTAGCATAATCTTCGTCCTTCCATGTTTGGGCTGATGGTAAGAAAACACTGGAGCTTGAGGGTTGGGTTAGGATGCCAACAGCTACCTAGAACTTCTGTTAGATCTCATAAGCATAGATCTTATTCGATTTCATTATAGATTATGTAGTTGCTAAGCTATCATGATGGATGTTGTTTTGCTTTTCCAGTCCATCATATAACCTTTAACATTTCTCTAGATTTGGGAGTAATAAGCCTAAAAGGGGTAAGTCCTAATTTTTACTTCATCGAGATATATTCATTTGTATGTCATGAACATAAGTCGAAACATCAAATGAAAATTAGGTAAAGAATGCGTTATTCATTAATGTGTGAGTGCTTTGGACTAAAATAATGCATCTAGTGATATCAATGCATCCAAGTTTAGTTCTGCAGTTGCTTAATATTCACACTTTTGTTATATGTGATGCATAATATTTCATATACAATCAGGTTGCAGCTATGTCAGGCGATGCTAGACGGGCACTGGAGATATGTAGGCGGGCAGCTGAAATAGCAGATTATCAATTCAAGCAATCACCGTTGTGCAAACAGCCATCAGAATCTGTTGATGGTTCTTCTGAAGGTACTTAGAGAAGTAGGCATTGAATTTTCTGCAAATCAAAAATAAAGAAGTATCTCATCTTAGAAAATTCATACCTCAGTATCTAGTTAGTGCTTTATTGTATGTAATTTTCAAAACATGGTTATATTTAGTGTGTCTATTGTCTGGTTGAAACCACTTGGATACTTAAATGTTTTGTTGTTTTTTTGTTAACACTTCAATTTTCAAAATCTCAGACATTTATCATTCACATATATCTTAGTTTGAGCTTCGTTGGGTTTACATCCAGGAAAACAGCTTGTTGGTATGGCTGATATAGAGGCTGCCATACATGAAGTGTTTCAGGCACCACATATTCAAGTAAGTCAAAAATTTCAATGCTTGAACATATATTTTCCTCTTTGTCACAGCTATGGTTTTAAATGGTAATGGGTGGATATTAATTTGACTTGACATGAATGTGCCCAAGAATAATATTTAGGATTCAAATAGTTTATTGCTGTAAGTCATGATACCATTTTAAATCTGATATTTATCCGCCTCACAGATAATGAAAACTGCTTCAAGACTCGGCAAAATTTTCTTGGTGGCTATGGTCTATGAACTTTATAGAAGTGGATTGGGTGAAACAAACTTTGAAAAGGTCTGTCTTTTTCCGTTTGTTTTGTGTTAAGATGAAATAACCTCTATATTTTAATTAACATGATCTTAACATCTCAAGAGTACTAGTTATATATCCATGTTTACCCTGTGGCAGCGAATATTTTTGAATTATTCTTTCATGTGAATGTTTTTTTAATAATGTTGTCTTTCTGTATGAAAATCGGTTGATATATTCATGGTTACCCTGTGATAGTGAATGATGTAGCAGTTCTGGATATTCTATTAAGTTGAACTAACCTTCCGCAGATCATATGTAGAGTGTGATCTATGACGAAGATGCACATTATTCCATTCATTTTTACTCCTGTTTGCTCTTTTTTATTTGTGCTTTTAGAAGGTTTAATTTTGTGGATCTAGTTATTGATGAGATCATTGCATTGAAAATTTATTTATTTTTTGACTTTTTATTCTATATCTTTATTTGTGTTAGAACTTTATATCTTCTTGATAAACAGTGTAGTCTGCTAATACTGATGAGCGATGAATAAGCTGTATGTTTTTCATGTGTGCAGCACTAGTTAATAACTTAATATCTAGCAAGTCGACTGCTTTCAGTAGTTTGCAAGCACAAGGTGTTCTATCCGATGTTTTCATTTAGTGCACCATCTTTTGTAAGAGCATGTTTAGAATCCAATTGCAGTTCATCTTATAATAGAGAAGCAGATCGTGCATCTTCTGCTTTATATTCTTTTTTTTGCTTTCTAATGTGTATTATACCGTTAAGTACTTGCCTTGAGCTATTCTTTCTGCTTGCAGTTTATGCTTTAGCCTTATACAGTATCTCCTTGCTGCAGTTGGCTACCACTGTTGCCTCTTTGTGCACGAGCAATAAGGAAGCATCACCTGGATGGGATACACTCCTGAAAGTTGGGTAAGGATTAATCAAAATTTTGCATATGTAGCTTCCTAATCTTTCCCCAAATAATTTGCATGCTATTAGTGGAGAAAGATTGTATTGAAACATTGAAAGTGGAAAATGATAGAGAAAACATAACACATGCCACAACAGACTGCTAATTCTACAAAAGATACTGTCAATGGAAGTGTGCTTATTTCTGTAGGAAAATATAGAAGTTAATTTTTGAATCTTCACTTTTAGAACTGCATATCTGTCATTTCGCACCTGTTTAAGTTAACATCTGATTCTCATACAAGTTATGATTATTGGAGTCATTCATTGAAAAGAGAGCTGTGCAAAATAATGCCAAGTGTTAGGCCACTTATATAAGCTTTTCTGATCTGGAACATTAGAAGACAAAATGTGGAACTATGATGTGAAGATTGCTAATAATTTCAGTTGTTGTATTATGGTCATGCTTGCTATATCAGGTACTTGTTCATATTGCTTTGTGGACCTGCTCATTTATCAAGAAAGTTAATGTTCCAAGTTCTGCTGGATCTTATTGCAGTTGCAAGCTTGGTGAGAGTAGAATAATACTTTGTGAGGAAGGCACAAAGCATAGGTTGCAAAAATTGCAGCTCAACTTCCCAAGGTCAGCTTCTGTTGCTTGGAAATTTTGGTTTGTTTATAGGATAAAATTATATAGATATTGTTTTGCAGAACATTGAATATATCAACCTGGTTACCCTCATTTTTTTATCTTGTGAAGCACAGTTCTTTGGCCTACATGTTACCCTCATTTTTTTATAGTTAAGCTTCCTTCACCTGGTTGGACCAAATATTGATACAGAAGTTGCTAGTCATCTTGCTGGCTACAACGATGGCTTTGTCTGTTACTGGAGTTCTAGTCATCTGCTGCACAACGAGGCTTTTGTTCTACAGTGAAAATTTTGTAATTTGGATGAAAAATGTGTTAACTGCAAGATTGCTTATGGTATCTAGATTGGCATGTTAGCTCAATTTGACAGTCTTTTTTTTAGAATTTATGCGAAATTAAACCTAGCATGTAATTCACCTGCCAGTATTCCTACAATGCCATTGTCTGATTTTTATCTTGTGAAGCACAGTTCTTGAAATATCAGATGATCTTACATAAGAACTCCTAAGGATACTAATAGAGGGTAATAACCAAAGGAAAGGTTGTGATGGATACTGACAGTGATGAGTATCAAGTTTTTCAATGATATTTAATGCCTACTTGATCATCTGATTATAAATTTCGTGCTCTCTTATGTTGGAGCTGATTGAATCGATCAATTTACAGATCCAAAACCAGCTATTTAAACCTCCATTTCCATGTTCTTTCCTACTACCATTTTTTTTTGTCTTGGTTTAGTTGTTAACATATTTGATGAAGATGGTGAACGTAGTCTTGGTTTAGTCGTTCATGATTAACAGGTTTGATGAAGATGATGCTGATGCCCTTGAAATGTATAGGAGACTGTAAATTTATGTCTGGTAAAACGCTTGTTTTATGTCCGGTAAATGTAACTTATAAGAAAGAGTTATATGATCTTTTTAATACAACTAGGACAGTAATATCTTTGTTATAAGCACATTATAAATCATTGATGTAATTGTCATAAATTTGGTACTCAAGGTTTTGTCTGTTTATTAATTTTAGTTTGGTTGTACATACATGTGAAAATGTTTTACTGCTGCCACTTGATCTTTGTATATAAAGTTTTGGACTTCCGAAATTAGTGTGCATCATGGGAAGTTTCCAATGTCTATCATTGAACAATTCTGTAATGACACCAATACCCCTTGAAACAACCAGCTATGATGACCTTTGGATATTAGACTATCAGCTATATTCTCATTTCCTTCTGCCTTATTATCTTTGATTTGACCCAGGGTCCAGCATTGAGCTTCAGAGACTTGTATTAATTTGTATATAAAAAAATTACACTTGCTACTTTCTTCAGAGCATTATTCTTGTGGGAAATGTAGTAGAGTTATTTGGTTAAGAGCTCCAAGCGGTTTGATACATTTAAAACCTGATATAATGCTTGTTCTATTTTTTTTATGGCAGTGATGATGTCGCTTTTGCCTTGAAAGATTGCTCAGAACTTCCTTGGTTGTCAAAGTATTTATAATTACTCTGGAAAGAAGATGAGGTGCTACTTGGTTCCACTATTCATTCCCAAAAGTCTGGGCTCTTCTTTTTATTAAATGTAAGCTATATTGATTTTAAAATTGTACGTTACGATCTTAGAATTTAATTTTTGCAGAACACAATTCCTGAATGCTTTATTTCTCAACATTTGTGATACTTTCTTGAAGTACCTGCTGATGTTGGTTGTAAAGTATACATTAAATATATTTAATGTATACTTGTGAAGAGGGATCAAACATAAAAAAAAGGAAAAAAAATCAACCATTTGGTGATGCAGAAGATGGATATTTTTGATGTTGCTAGTATTGAGCATTAAATTTTGCTTATTGGTCTGAAATCAACAAAAACAGGATTTGGAACCGCAGGGAGTAAGGCTCCGGTGGTAGTATTAACGTCCGGTAGTTTAGACTGGCGGCATTTGTTTCATCCATGGTGATTGTATACTGTAGTAAATCCTTGCTGGGTTAGCCATTAATGCAATTGTTCTCTTTTTTTTTTTTTTGCTCTCTTTCTCTGTCTGGCAATTAACCTTTCATCTATTGGTTTCATTGATGTTGTAATCATCGAGTGATAAGATGATCTGCAGTGCTTATATCCCCTTTGTCTTGCAGGTTGTGCTGATGTGGAAGATGCTGGATGGAGGTCAGACACTTGACAGCTGCTATGACTTGGTTACATGGATGAGGGAAATCTAAGAGCTGTTTGAAAAACTCGTTCTAATTTCCATGCATCCCAAGAAATGCATATTGCAGAATCAAATGCCCCATTCTGAAAGGTGGAATATGTTCCCTTGGTTTTGAAGAAATCATTTATACGAAATGTGGATCACCTGTCATTGGGTTTCGCGCCGCTAATCAATATCAACATAAGGCTTACCCATATTTTCCAATGCTGAGGTAAACAATCAGAATTTGACATCTAAAGTCTTAAATTTGGTTGTAGGCAAAATATTTTCCAGATTATTTGATCCATTAATGCTTTAAGGTGTGTTATTATTAGTCTCCACTTCATGTATATCTCTACGCGATGGTATTTGCCACCCTCTCAGGTCCGCGTGACCCCCGATACTAGTAGAATCTGTTGTTCAGAATTTGGAACTGGCATTTAAATATTGTTTCGTTTTGAGTCAGAATTGTTTTTTTATTTTATTTAAATATTCTTAAATTAGTTGTTTATTTAATTGTTGGAAGAGTAAGTTTATGGCTCATAACAGAAAATTGGTCTTTATAATTATTTTTTGGATCAATTCGGAATCGAACCAAAGCTGTTGGTTTAATTCCCACAGGCCTTCTCGCTGAAAGTCAAGTAAATAGTTGATTTATAAGTATCAAAATAAGATTGTAATTATTAAAAACTTTCTTATGGCAAATGTCATAATGTTGCAAAGGGAGAATTTTCTGAAATCCCCGCGAACCCGATTGACTCAAAATACGAACCGTATTAAAAGATCGAATGCTTATCCGAATTATGGGCATGTTTAAAAGATGAAAGTTTTGGTAGTTACAAGCATGAAAGGCACTGGTCGAACGATCTCCACGAGGTCTGATGAATACCAGGCTAAGATCAGAGGGTTGAAATTAAATCCCCTTTACCGTTGTTGTCATTATAGATTAACCGAAGGGATAAGAAATTATAGATTAAACCAGGTTTAAAGACCTCATCAGACTCAGACGGCATCCCAAAAGCACAAGAAATTATGATGTTCCTCAGACAGTGAAGGGTGTTGAACCAAAAGCAAAATAAACTTGGCCAACAGGCTGAAAATTGCCACTTAAAACCAGGTAGATGTTGAACCAAAGTTTGCAATATCTCAGCATTCGATAGGGAAAGGATTCGAGATACAGGCCATTATGGTACTCTAGCAGCACAATTCATTCAACCAATTCGGACATATTTCTTCGTTTGTGAGCTTGAAATTTGGTATGGATGGAGATCGTTCGACTAGTGCCACACTTTGTACTCAATTCTCCATGCTTGCTTTGCTCTTTTAAGCAGATCCATAAATTAACTCTCGCTGTTCAACAGAGACACAGCAAATATCTGCTTAAGACAGGGAGGTCTTCAACCACAAATGCCTCCCCAGCATGGCGTTTCCATGAACGGCGAGGTATTGAGCGTTCAACCTAGAGTTAATCGAAAAAAAACTATCAGGTATCAAGTGGGGAAGTTCAAAAAACTAAAACTCAGTAACCCAAGCCATAGAAATAGAATGAAAAACTACTGACTTGTCAACGTCAGGTATGGCCAAGGGATCATAGTTCTCCTCCCTCTGCTCCATGCTTGGAACTGCACCAACCATATGTGTCATTTCAGGAACAGATTCGACCTGGAAGAAACAACACCGTAGACAAATGTTAAGCAGTGAAGGCTACACGATCCAGAAATACAAGCCAATAATGACGTGCTTTTTGATGTACGAACGACACAAAAGGATAAAAACCACTAAAAGAGCTTTAAGTCATGAGTCTCTTTTGGGCAAATTACGTGCCCACACATACAATACTGGATTGAAGTTGAATTACTTTTGGGATGATGATGAGCCTAATCCTGCATTTTCCTGTTCTCTTACCAATACCCAAACAGGCAGCACGGCAGCAGCAGACCTCTTATTCCATGCCCTTCCAAAGGTCGGACCCACTTCCTCACCACATCAAAATCGAGTACCATGGAACATATTATTGTTTATGTAGGATGAAACAAAGGATCATGGCATATGTAGGTTTTGAATATTGGTCGATTGCAGTTTCGGCAAGCGGATGGATTGATATGGTACCGTTACACCAGGTTAGTATACTGACCTATATGAAAAAATGATAAATAATCAAATACCAACCAATACCTAATCCATATGGTCTATTATTGGTCCATGGTCAAATGGCTAAATAACATCAAAAAGGGAGACATGGAGAGGGATAGAGAGAGAGAGAGGGATAGAAAGAGAGAGCTATCAATTTGTTCAAGTTGCATATGGATCCATCAACTTACTGTAACAAATAATTTATTATAAAAATATTAATCCTATCTTAAGAATCAGATACTGAACTTAGACGAATGAGTTATTAGCAATGATATGTTCCGAAAAAGCATATTAAATATCTTCTAATATCACTTCAGTAAAACTCACGAGATAACAGATAACCAATTTATTGAAAAACTACTTCCATAAGAGAATTCAACCATGCAGTTGGAACTAATAAGTATATGTAGAAGTAAGACAGTGGAAGAAAACGTAGAAGGTGGTTAATCTTGCCTGTTGAGGGTATTGACCATATCCAGCATAAGCTCCATATGCATACAAGGACGGGTCTTGAGTGGCTCCATATGCATATGCATCATAACCATAACCATAATAAGCACCTGCCCATTGATTGGGATCTGCTTGCTGACTCCATGCCATGGTTGGGTCCTGCAAAATGATTGGCTAGAACATAAGGACACATGCAAAAGAATATATCAAAAGGTGGGCATGCAATTTTATTTTGTCAAGAAAAAAGGAAGAAAAATATTAGATAATTTGACATGATGCTACAAGATGATGACCTAAGGAAATTAAAATCATGAAAATGAAAATATTCAAATATTTCCATTTTAACTTATTATGATGGATCTTACAGCACTTGCCATAGCACAGATAAAAACAAATGCACCTATGATTTTCTGAAATTACCGGAAGGGAAAAATTAACTCATCTCAAGTAAAGGTTCACATGTATCTTCTACTATGTCAATTTCTATGAAAAAAATACAGTTTCTAAAGCTTGTGATAGGCTATGAAAAAAATACATAGTTTCTAAACCTAAAGAAACATCAATCTGCCATGGCAGTCCCATCAACTATTAACAACTCTCTCCTTTCTAGATGTGAGCGTTGTTTCCTCAGTTGACTGGTCATACTGATTGATATATAGTTGCCCCAAAAGACTTGGATAACTAAGTACTTGAATATCACATTATAAATTACAGTATCCCCCTTGTTTAGATGCTTTCAAATCAGAAATTGAGAGTTTCCTTCTTGTTTCATCAACTTAAACAACAGCAAACTAGACCAAAAAATATAAGTCTTTAGTTTCTTTCTTTTTTTCAATTAGGAAACTGGAATTAGCTCTTATGAAGCTAACATAGAGATTGACTGAAAAATGCAAAGTTCTGCTCAACTCAAGTCTTTAGTTTCTTTCTTTTTTTCAATTAGGAAACTGGAATTAGCTCTTATGAAGCTAACATAGAGATTGACTGAAAAATGCAAAGTTCTGCTCAACTTTCTACTGTGGCCTTCTCATCTTAAAGTAATGGTCACAGTTGCCAACCTCACATTGTTTGGTGCAAGCCCAAATGAGAATAATGAGTTATGTCAATCAATTCATTTACAAGATATTGAGGATTAGAAGCCATAGACAAAGAGCTGGAGTGAAGATCATAAGCCTTGCCAATCAGCTGAGCGACAAAATACTAAGGGCTGAAATTAATAGTTTATGACATCCAATTGACAACCTCATGGCTGTTGGGCATCAAAACCACCGTAAGCATAAGGATGTCAGAGAAGGTCTCACTACACATCAAATATGCTATCATGCTTATCTAGAAAATAAAGAATTTGTAGCTATCTTTCATCAGCACCATGACAAATAATGTAAGATGCCTCTGTAAAAAGCTTGATGTCAATTACAAAACACTCCTTAAATTAAAAGATATGTGCCTATTAAGAAATTTTAGATGTCATTGCATACCATGATTGTTAATGCTGTAACAAAAGCAATCACACTTGAGGATAATCTAGTAACAAACTGCCAAATGAAATTATCATGCATGCTTCACTCAATTTCCCAAGAAAATGAAACAAGAATTAGAGTAAAGTTGTTTATAGAAGTACTATAGACTAAAGAACTATATTTCTTAAGTTAGGGATGACTGACTTATGGCCAGGATAAATGACAACTTTTGAAAACAAAAAAAAAGTTAAATCACACTTATCCTCAACAAAAAGGTAACATACGTATGTAGCAATAACCACATGATTTACCTGCTTACTTGCTGGACTTCTACCCCATGAAAGCCTGACGATTTGCTGACCAATCATGGATCCATGAAGCTTCTGTATTGCTTCCTCAGCAGATGCCCTATAAAACAAAACAATGGAATAATTTTTTATTTTATTTGTGAAATGATTAAGATTCATTAGAGAATTTATGAATTCATTACCAACTGAGATGATGTTATATGATGAGATACAGACAAGTGAATCAGATTAGGATATATAATGTCATGGGAAGCATTAGAGAAAATAAGTTCATAAAGTATATTCTTTGGCGGTGTTAAAATATCAAATAGTTTAACACTATACTATAATCAATAAAATATGTAGAGGTGGATGTGAATGTCCATGTAACACTACTACAATCATAAAATAGGAAGTAGAGCAAGAAACAAATTAGTTCAAGTATGTTGTCAAGAGACTAGGTATAATTCTCTAAGGTCACAACCGAGGTTCAAAATACTAAATTTTGTTCGTATTTTGATTCAATCCTTTTGATAGTTTTCCGAGTTATCAAGATAAAAAGGGGCTGCTAGTGCACAAGGTTCCTATCAATTCAGGTTGCAGCAATGGCCAATTCAAGCAAAGTGATCCATGAAGCGGATTAGCTGCTTTAATGACTCAAAACCAGGTCATCCATATCATAGTGGGTTTACCTTGGCACCAAGTCTCTTACTCTTAATCACTCATAAATATGTTCACTAATTTATATTTTAATGTTCACAAAAGCTTTGAAAGTTCATAAGAAATACATACATCCAATTTCATGCTCAATACATAAATGTATTCTAAGATGGTGTGGTTTTCATTTACAATACTCCATTTGGAATATTCAAAATGTTTCAACCAGATATTATTTGAAGATATTTATAAAAAAAAAAATCCATGAGTACCAGCTGTGGCCAAAAAGTTCCAGTTATACTAAAAACTTATTGAAACTGACCAGTACAGCCTTGGCCCAAAAAGTACCAGCTATATTAAAACTTCTTGACCCGGGAACCATGAGCGCAAGTATGACACTAATGTTTTTCCTGGGACTTTATTGCAAGTAGAATTGTACAATTAATAGTAAGTGAATTATCTTACCAAAAGATTTAAAAATTCAATAATCTGAATGTTCAGGTCATAGTTAGATTTAAGATTGTAATGCCATTTTTAAGAATGTTCCAAATTATATGATACTCAAACCTAATGAAGCTAGCACATAAATAATGTCGATGGTCATCTTATTTAGATTAGTGCAATAACAAATAGATAGATGATCATCTTGTTAAAATTAATGCAATAAAGACAACATGATGCTTCCCAAATTTCCAGCCTACCTAGCTACAAACTGCACAAAGCCACATCCTTTACCAGCTGGAATCTTCACATAGATAATATCACCAAACTGAGAACATATTTGTTTCAGTTCCTCTTCTGTGACATTAGGGTCCAAACAACCAACAAATATCTGTGACAGAAACAGAAAAGTTAAGACTGTTCCAGTATAGAAGTTAAATAAATTCTGAAGATGATACAAATTACATACAGTTGTGTTTGTGATATCATTGTCTGGTGGAACAGGTGGCAGCTGTGCCACTGTATATGTCGTAGCTGGATATAAAGCTGCCAAAAGAACATGTATACATAAAAAATTGTTTGGCCTTGTCGGTATAAGCATAACATAAAAGATTGAAAGGCCAAGATAGCAGATCAATATTAGAAGGAAAAGTCAATGAAAACACCAATATAATCAGCAAAAACATACACAACAAAGTGACATCCATTTAAAAATTTAACAAGTATACCAACCAGCTATATACCCAGGTTGCCACTAGTTGTGAATTCTTTGCATACTCCTTATTTTCTTTCTAAGAGTTGTGCTGTAGTGTTGCTTTTGCATGGTAAAAATATATTCCATGTCACGTAAAATTACCTTTTGCAGCCGGATACTGTTGCTGGAGACCAGTAGTTTTCTTAGGTGTGGCTGCACTTATTCGCATGGGCCGTGAGGAGCAATAGACACCATTCATTTCAGTCATTGCACGATTTCTTTCCATCTCATCAGCAAATTTAACAAAGCCATAACCCTTTGAACGTCCTGTATTAGGATCAGTGACAACCTTGGCACCTCTAACTGATGGATAGTTGGCACGAAATGTCTCTTGTAACAAGTAATCTGTCACATCAGATGCTAAATCTCCCACAAAGATGGAATGGTCAGGTCCAGCATCAGGGCGCCTTTCTCCAATTCCAAAGGAGGCCCAATTCAGCCTAAAAGTCTGTTCTGTGCCAGGCATTTGAGCTCCATTATATGTCTGCAAAATTCTTTCAGCAGCCGCATGTGAAACAAACTCTATAAACCCATACCCTTCAGGAAGCCCAGTTATCTTGTTGCGAATAATTTTTACTGATACTACCTGCAATTATGTAGACAATTTTTCACCAATTATAAATTGCATGCATAGAATCCTAAAGTCATAGAGTATAGGCAATAGCAGCATAAACAAGTGAAAACAGTGAAACCTACAGGTACTGAACCAGACCAGTTATCCAAGGTTTCCCCCATCAAATACAGCAGCACGAGATGAAATAAAGAAGGTTGTATCGAGAAGGAGGAAAACATTCACGATCAATTGACAATTAACATCATAACTCCAAAGCAGATGGTTTGAATGATGAATTGCTAGGCTAATCTAAGCAAACGAGGGACTTTATGCAAGCCTAAAAGTCACAAGTCACCTAGACAGAAGAAGAATCTACAAGGATTGACAAGCTTTGCTGAAGAGACGGACCAACATTTGATCCAAGAACATGGATACCCCGTGGAACCAAATAAAGACAATTACCACTGTTTCTCAAAACTACCGCAACTTTAAATCTTGAACAAGTGGAAACATTTAGCATCAAAATTAACAAAGTCCACATATCATAAGCGCATGGTGTACACAAGAAAAACGTCCCTTGACCAAAATAATCAAGTACAAAGAATGGCAAGATATAAGAAAACTAAAGATTTAAGTAACCTAATTTCTGAGTGTTAATCTAGTGTTTCACAGTTCGTACACCCTAAGTAAACTTCAAGACCAAAAACCTGTCAGGGGGCTAGGCTAATCTCTAAAGAAAATTACGAAAGGAGAGGTCGAGAGTTACCTCCCCGTGTACGATACAGAGGATGGCAACATACAAGCAAACTAGAGGCTAAGTAACCTAAATTTTGAGCGTTAATCTCGTATTTCACAGTTCACAAACCGTAAGTAAACTTCAAGACCAGTAAACTTCGATTTAATACAAATAATGGCAACATATACGCAAACTAGAGGCTGAGCAACCATCACGCAATCCATAGTTCGGCACTTCGAAACCCTAAGGAGACTTCAAGACCAAAAGCTAGTCAGGGAACAGGGCTAAACGCTAAAAGAAATCACGGATGGAGGGGACGAGCGTCACCTCCCCGGTGTGGGCGAAGCAGCTGTGGAGGTAGCTCTCGTCGACCCAGTACTGGAGGTCGCCGATCCATAGGCTACGGACCTCCTCGAGGGTGGCCGGCTGGTGGTATCCGTGGGAAGAAGAGGTAGGGGGTGCTGCGGCGGCCCAAGCTTGGTGGTGGTGGGATTGCACCCACTGTTGCTGCTGCGATGGATCCATCGGTTCAGCGGAGACGAAACGATTTGAGGTTTCGCCAGGTTTATTTCACCGCCCCCTCCGGCTTCTTATGTTGATCCCTTATTTCTAAATTACACACATACCCCTCCAACGATATATACATATATATATATATATACATATATATATATATACATATATATACATATATATATATACATATATATACATATATATACATATATATACATATATATACATATATATACATATATATATATACATATATATACATATATATACATATATATACATATATATATATACATATATATATATATACATATATATACATATATATACATATATATATATACATATATATATATACATATATATATATACATATATATACATATATATATATACATATATATATATATATACATATATATATATACATATATATACATATATATACATATATATATATATATACATATATATACATATATATATATACATATATATACATATATATATATACATATATATATATATACATATATATACATATATATACATATATATATATACATATATATATATATATATACATATATATACATATATATATATATATATATACATATATATATATATATATACATATATATATATACATATATATATATATATACATATATATATATATATACATATATATATATATACATATATATACATATATATATATACATATATATACATATATATACATATATATATATACATATATATATATACATATATATATATATATATATACATATATATACATATATATATATACATATATATACATATATATATATATATATATATACATATATATATATATATATACATATATATATATACATATATATACATATATATATATACATATATATATATACATATATATACATATATATACATATATATACATATATATACATATATATACATATATATACATATATATATATACATATATATATATATATATACATATATATACATATATATACATATATATATATACATATATATACATATATATATATATATACATATATATATATATACATATATATATATACATATATATATATATATATATACATATATAGGGACCGCAATTCCGACCAATAGAAATCCGAGACTCTCGTGTTGTATCTTTCGGCTGAGACACGGAGTCTCGCCCCGCCTCTTCCGGTATTCCGTGTCTCGTAAGTCTCCAACGCCCGCCCGATCTCTGCGTGCGATGGCTGCGTCGGAGCCTGCTGTCGGCGGGGAGAATTCCCAGCGAAGATAGCGCAAGAAACCCAAAATAATCCCTGGTTTTATCCCGTTCTTGTTCGTTCGGTTGATTCCTGACAAAAGGGGAAACGATTGTTGTTCTTCCGCCGGATCTCGGCCATGGCAATGGCTGCGGCGTTGGTTGTGGTGCCCTCGGCCTTCTGTTTCTCCTGTCGGGGCTAATTGTGAACCTCATTCAGGTGGCTTGTGAACCTCATTCAGGTGGGCCTCCTTTTGCTTTGGATACCTGATATTCTCGTTTGAGGGTTTGTGTTTCCTTTTGTGCGGTTTGGATTTGATGGATTCATGGAGTTCTTTCTCGAACAGCTATGGCTCGTAGTTGGGGTTAGGGCTTTTAGTTTGGTCTGGCATTATGATTTCCTTGTACTTTGGTTATAAGATGAATTAGAGGTTGATTCAAGTGCATATTTCCCCGTAGTTTTGGACTGTTGAGTATTTTTCTCACTTTTTTCCCCATCTGCTTCTATTCTTTTTTTTGCTATGTTAATATTTCGAAAGATTTGAATTTTTTTTCGATATTCAGATTTTTTGCGAGCGTCCTTGTTTTCTACCTTTGATTTTTGCTCCTGCAGGCTTCAATTTACATAACAATACGACCTTTCTCGAAAAGTCTCTTCAGGAGGATTAACAGAGTGGTAGCTGAATTACTATGGCTCCAGCTCATCTGGCTTGTCGATTGGTGGGCTGGTGTTAAGGTAAACTTCCTTAAAATATTCAGATATCTTTGCCTATTGTTTGTGATATGACCATCTCTGGTAGTACCATGACTTGTTTGGTGTGTGAATTATTACATTTTTTTGGTATATTAGGGTCATCCCCATGAATGTTTGCTTCAACATCCGAAGCAAGGGGCTCTCTCTTGCTATCTTGACTAGTAGGATTGTCCCTTTCTAACTTGAGTGATAATGAAGTGGACAGGAAGAAGGAGGAGGAAGCAAGGATAAAGGCTGAGTAGCACAGCATTTCAGCATAGTTCAGGGTCCTTGAAAGGCTGATTAGCAGCTATAATTTTCACATCTAGGTTGGGTTGATGAGGCAAAAAAAATAGTAGTTAAATTTAGCGCAAGTTATGGTTACTTAAGCAGTTGACTTGACTACCTTGTTATGCCCTATTTACGAAAACTAATGCAAGTGGTGACCTTCTATTTAGCTTGGTCCAGAAGCTCGGATAGGGCAGATTTTCGTTACCTTGTCATGGTTTCTTAGTTACAGTACTGATGTAACATAGTACTGATAATTTTGTTGTGCTATGTAATTTTTATACTTGTTTATAACCAAGAGATTTATGCTGCTTATATCTATATCTAAAGGTTTAACACGTATAATGCATTTTCATGGTTGCAGGTCCAATTATATGCAGATTCTAAAACTTTTGAATTAATGGGTAAGAACTTGTTTTCTTTTTTTCCTTCTTTTTCTTATTAGGAAAGTAAGGATGCTCTCACAGATCAGAATGTTTTTTGGGGGGGTCTGATCTGTTGTGTAGTAATATTATTCATTGTCATTAACCTTAAAACATGTTACAGGTAAGGAGCATGCACTTGTCATTTGCAACCACAAAAGTGACATTGATTGGCTTGTTGGATGGATTTTATCTCAGGTTTGTATCTGTTTGTGCATTACACAAGATTAAGCATAATTCGGGTAGGTTTAATCCAATTATGCATGTCATGCTTTTGTTGGTCATGAATTTATGTGGTTGAAAAGAAAGCACTAATGTATTTTGTTTGTCATTGTTGATTGACATGTATATTTTCTTTTAATTATTGCTTACCTCAGCGCTCAGGTTGCCTTGGAAGCACTTTAGCGGTGATGAAGAAATCATCAAAGTTTCTGCCAGTGAGTATATAAGTAACAAAGTTTGGCATTTTTCTCTTTCTTCACATTTAAACAGTTCTTCTGGACTAGGTCATCTATGATGAAGCTGTTGTCTTTCTTATCCAAATTATTATAACATAATCAATTTTTGTAGGCATCATTGGTTTGATCTACTGGGACCAGCCTTCTCATATAGATGTCATTTTGGCTGATTGTCAAGACCAAAAAAACTAGATTTCATCCTGCAGCTGAAATATGAAAACAATTAGTAATTTGAATATCAAAAAAGTTTTAATCTTTTTTTCTCTTTCTTTCTTGCCACAAGCAAATCACAAGAGCGAGGCGAAATGAGACTTGTGCCTTGAAACGGTAGTGGCAGCTAGATTGATGTTTGTGATAAGATGAGAAGTATCTTGTTGTTTATATTGTTTTATGCTATTCTGTTCAGCTAGATTGATGTTTTTATAAAATTGGACCACAGGGATCTTGGATGTTTTTTCAAGGAATTCAGTCAAGACATGTTACTGTTTATGGTAAAAGACGGGGGCTTGCTATAGCTCTAAGTAGTCCTTTGGAAAAAAGCTTGCACTCTTAAATGATGTTTTTATGAAGTATCAAGCTAATTCACTCGACTTTACAAAAGTGAATGTAGGTGTCTCCAGCAACTTTATGATTGAGTTTTAAATTTGTTGAGTTGGCCACCTCTGTCAATATTGAACAAAAATACTCTTTGAAGTTTAAAATGTACTCTTGTATTCTTGACCATTAGCGATCCCTGTGCTTTAGTACAATTGCATCATTTTTTTTAAGTAAAAACTTTATTGTCAATTGTCAATCTTGTGCTTCGGGAGAGTGCTGACTACTGACAGGGTTACAGTTTCATTTTTCCCATCATCAACAACCCCTGGATATATCTAGACCTTTTTTTTTATCTATTTGGTTTGTGTCCCTAATTTTTTGTTTCTTTTTTTTACTTTTTTCTTATATTATTAGTCTGTTTTGCTTGGTACCCACAAGGCCATTAAATATAGATTTTGTTTTCATAGCGAAGTACAAAGTATGTGTCCATTTGAAGTTTCTAGAGTAATCCTCTTATTACATAATAGTCTGTGTTCTGATATTAAGTTCTCTATAACCATCATTGCAGGTTATTGGTTGGTCAATGTGGTTTACTGAGTACCTCTTTCTTGAAAGAAGCTGGGCTAAGGATGAGAACATACTTACGGTACTATTTATTTGCATATTTTCTACACTGTTCACTTTTCTTTATTTTGTTCTTTTTTATTTCATTTGAGTTTCTGTGACATGCAGTTGGGTTTACAACATTTGAAGGACTTCCCTAGACCATTTTGGCTGGCTTTGTTTGTTGAGGGGACACGTTTTACACCAGCAAAACTTATAGCAGCACAAGAATATGCAGCTTCACAAGGTCTTCCTATCCCTAGGAATGTTCTCATTCCCCGGACCAAGGTTGTTTTTAGTTTTTGACAAATTACTGTTGCAATGAGAGTCTGTTTCCTTTTGTTGGTTTTATCTCTGTGTTTCATGATCTTGAAACTAGCTCTATTGCTTGAATATCTTAGATACAAGATGGGGTGATATGCAAAAGCAGAATACTCAATATTTATCTCCTATTGTGATAGCAAACTCTTCTGTATCTCTATGGTTTGATTAGTATAGATTGAAATATCTATATATGTATTGACATGTGTTTAGTCTTCAGGGTTTTGTTTCAGCAGTAAGCATTATGCGCCCTTTTGTTCCTGCTATCTATGACGTAACAGTAGCTATTCCTTCTGATCAACCTCCACCAACGATGCTTAGGATTCTGAAAGGGCAATCTTCAGTGGTATGTATCCTAAATTATGCACTCTCATTATGTGTCTCCCTAGCCCAGTTCACCGTTGCATTTAGGCAATGCATCTAAAAATACTTGGATTTATTTGAAAGCCAAGAAACTCAGATTCTGAAATTTTGGATATCAAGGAGCAAAGAATTATTGATAGGGCTACACTGAGTAGCATGTGATTGATATGCATATGTTACTTCTGTATCATGGCTATTAATTTAAGATAAGTTCAAGGCTTCCTCGGGAAATAGATGTTTAGTTAATTAATGAGAGAACTGTTATCAATTTAAGATAAGTATGTGTTTCTATGGAAATTGATGTTTAGATAATTTCTGAGAGAACTGAGTTGTGGGTATAACCAATGGTTGATCTCATTGGAACTGCTTAATCATTTTGATCTAAAGTTAATTTCTTATGCTATTTGTGATTGCTACTGGATGGATGATATTTCTATGTTACTGTAATAGCCATCTTGTAGATTTGATGTAAGTTGAAAGTATATCAGAAGGCAGAAGGCATGGACTAAATTCTTGGTTTGGTTTCAAAACTGGTCCATAGCTAGACAGGTATAGTACCATACACGTGTGTATCAACATTCAGTAATGGGTTGGTACCAGTTGGTACTTGGTACTCCCCTGGCCCTGCACGTGCACATACACCCAAGGGGGTGGGGTGGGGAAGGTAAGAGGGGATGAAGAGGCAGCAATGGTGACACCAACGAGGACAAAGTGGCGGTGATGTGAATGACAAAGAGGTGCTGACAATCCAGAGATAGAGGAGGAGGAGGTGGCAGCGGAGTAGAGAACTAGAAGAAGAGGAGAAGCGGAGGGAGCAGAGAAAAGGAGATAGTGAAAGAGAAGGAGAGGAAGATAAACAGGAGGAGGTGGAAAAGGAGAAGAATAGGAGATGGCAAAGGAAGAGGAGGAGGCTAGGGGA
Organism: Musa balbisiana; assembly: GCA_004837865.1. Taxonomy (NCBI): domain Eukaryota; kingdom Viridiplantae; phylum Streptophyta; class Magnoliopsida; order Zingiberales; family Musaceae; genus Musa; species Musa balbisiana. The sequence continues at coordinate 42,833,558 of CM017195.1, read as the reverse complement.
GGAGGTGAGAGAGAAAGCTATTAAGATCTATCAATGATTTATTAAAAACAGAAAAATAAGGGACTGGTATCATGTAACAACAAAATCTGTTTTCAAGTTTGTTCTTGTCTAAGACTTATGTGATTGCAGGTACATGTCCACATGAAGCGCCATGCAATGACCGATCTGCCTGAAACAGATGACGGAGTGGCACAGTGGTGTAAAGACATATTTGTGGCCAAGGCATGTATTCTTTCTCACATTGCTTTACGAGAGTTCTGAGGATCTTTTGTTTCTATTAGGTGATTAAAATGTGCAATTTAGTCACATATTCTTGGTTTCACTTTTGTGTAATGATGTCCTGCTGCTTTACGATTCTTATGTGTTCCTTTCATTGTATCATTGAACTTATTTCTCTGGCAGGATGCTTTACTGGATAGATACCAATCAGAGGGTACTTTTGGCATTGAACAAAGACAAATTGGTCGGCCTATAAAGTCTTTGCTGGTAATATATTACTCATCTTGGCAGTATAAATAAAACAAGTTATATAAAGAAAAAAATTTTGGTACAAGATAAGACCGTTAACATTGTAAACTTGCAACATCATAATGTGTTTGTCAAATTGTTTCACTCTAAGGTGAAACTCTCCTCAACAAGTAGAAAGCAGCTTTCTCATGTTGCATTGTATGTCTTTGTACAATGCCTCTGTTGATAGAAAGCCAAGAAGCTGCAAATGTCAGCATAGAGTTTTAGATGGATCCCAATTGTCTTCTTATATTATGATGGTAGATCTGTTTTTCTCATCTCTGACCCATTTTATATCTGAAGAATAACAGGACTTTCTTCATGAGTGGATTATCAAAATATCGTATAATGATTAAATCGAGGCTCTATCCAACTTTGTTTTTTTCCAAGTTGAAACTTTGTTCAATGAGGCTGCAGTGTAAAGCAGCTCTCTTGTGGTGTATTAGTCTAGATAGTTTATGACCTAGGAGAATAATGAGGTAGCTGAAAATGCTTTTGCTTATGAGAAGCACACGATTCCCAGGCTTTACGTTCTAGTCTAATATTGCAGATGTCATGATATGATATGGACTGTACGTTTGAGTCTAATATTGCAAATATCATGATATGATATGATTCCAGGTTTTTTTTCTTCTCTATTTGCTCTGAACTTTGTCTGATTAAAGAAACTGAACAATGGAAATCATCTTTGCACAAATGAATGGATTGTTTAATTGAGGTGATTAATTTGTTCTCTAAAGATGCTAGTATTCCTACTGAGTTTGCTATACGATGACTCATTCTGGATCTCACTTTTACCTTTCTTGATAATTTAACTTGAGTTGAACAGGTCGTGGCATTTTGGTTTAGTCTCCTGTCATATGGTACCTTCAGATTCTTCAAATGGACTGAACTCTTGTCAACATGGAAAGGAGTTGCGCTCACCACAGCAGCGTTATTAATGGTTACTATGATTATGCACATTTTTATCCGTTTTTCTCAGTCCGAGCATTCAACCACGGCCAGAGCTGCACGGAACCGAGCAAGGAAAGAGTAAACAATCGTTGCAGCATTGAAACACCTAGCCAGTCCATCAAAAATAGCAACCTTGTTGGACCTTCAGTTGTGATTGGTAATATTTGCTCATACCTTTTTTTATCTAAACCTTTATGTTTAATCTACAGCTGTTCTTGTCATTCAAATGTAGGCAATTGTGGAAGATGCAGTTTCACTCTTACTAGTAGTATGCTGTCATTGAGATGAGTCATGAAAATGCGCTTCCCTCTGTTCCAATGGTCCAAAGTAAAATGTTACTTGAGAAGGGGTTTTTGGCATGGAGACTTCATCAAAACTTCTTCCATGTCATTCTATCTCTGGTATGTGAAATCAAGGCAGCCTTGCTTTTGAAATCTTGGAGAACAAATTGGTAGGCAAAACTAATATTGCAATGCTACTTGTCACATATGACAATGGATGTGGTCGCAATTAATTATTAAATCTAGGAAATGTGTTATCAGTAGCATGAATCTTGAGAAAGCTTATGAAACAACCTCCTTTAATGTTATTACATGTCTTTTATTTCTTCTGGATTTTTATTAACATGGATATATTTGCTTGTTTTTCTCCTCTGAAATATGCTTGTTTTGCTTATGGGGAATACTGGGTCTAAACATGATAGGAAATGGAAACTACAAGAATGAAGCTAAATTGGGAGACAAATAATAGGAAATAGGAACTCTCAAACATTCTTTAGCTGTGACATCACAATTTACCTACAACCTGAATTCGATAGGCATCATCTGCTGCTTCTGATCTTGTCAAGATGGATACGATTCAGTTGCGTCGTGATGGAAAACCTGTAACAAATTATCCTAATCAAACAAATTTGTGTTAGCACACAATCAATCATGCACAACTAAAGACAAGGATTACTGGGTCTAAACCTGCAGAGTCAATTGTAGCTTGACTTGACTTCAATAAAAAATAACTAAAAACACACGCACACAATATGAGAGATGGATGCCAACGACAGTCATGGATAATGCAGTGTTTGTCTTGGCAAGCAATTTGGCACCCCGGATTTATTCTCCAAGACCAATCGGACTCTGGAGCTACAGATCAACAATGAGATGGGCAATTCAACACACAAGATTGATATTATGAATTGATACCACAAGATATTAGGGCAGATGGTCATCTGCTTGTTAGATCTTTATCGTGACAGACTCCTCCGTCATGCATCCTCTGGAAATGGATTGCCATGTGGGTGGCTGCAAAAGCTGTTAAGCATGAAATCCTTGGGGGCAAGAACTGTGGAACTCTGGCTTCAGAGACAAATTAAGGACGAGCATCCTAGTAAAAAGATAACACAGAACTAAAGCAGCAGAATCCAATTAACATGGCCTAAATGCATTTACTTGATCATAACCTACCATGATACTTGCACCACACAAGGCAGAAGGAGAATAGTGTAACTGGTTCAGTTCCATGTTTGCAAACATGAAGATGAAATAGAAAAGGGAAGCAAAAAATTAGAAGAAAAAGAGATGCAATTTTAAGTGATGAAAATAGCCAAAAACTTCCATGCGAGTCACCGACTAGAACTCATTGATGCCTAGGCTCCTCAACTGAGACCTCCACCAAGCAAACTGGACATGCCTGCAAGAGGAAAATATCTTATCGTTTACACCCAGGAGATTCACAAAGTTGTATTAACTGACAAAGTGAAATCCTTGCTAACCTTGTTTATGCCAAGCCACTGTGTCACGCAATTAGCATGATAGACATGCTTGCATGGAAGAGTAATTTGTCTATCCCCTCTCTTGTAGTTCATCTGGCAAATGATGCATCTGGCACATATAAAGCAATTTTAGGACTTTCAGATATTTCAAATGAAGTTAATGGTAGATATTTCATATAAAATTTTGGTCCACTTCAAGAATAAATGTAAAGAGTCATAGTTAACCAAAACCAAAGACAAATTACAGATGGCTTGGTAATCTTCGTGTGTAGGTTATGTTACAGTGCCTAGGCAGGCTGATCCTATCACTTAAATCCATCGTTATACATGTTCACACAAATCAACATTCTGCTCCATTTAAACGAGCGCTAGAAAGAAATTTTGGTTTGAGAGACATGATCTGGTGGTAACAACAAAAGAATGCATGGTACATTGCAAAACACCATGAACAGGTCTTCAGAGTAAAAGCTTGGCATTAAGACCCTTTATATGCTTGCAACCAGGTGCTACTCCTACAAGCATTAGTACTCTTTATATGCTTCCAATTGTTGCTTTTACCAAACAATGCAATCTATAATGGTAATGAGGTGTGGATGTCTGGACTGATGACTGCAGCATTAGTGGGCTCACAGTGAATCAACAAGTTGCAAATCCAACACAAAAAATCAGGCACTATCGTTCTGTTTCCTTTGTTCCTTTTCCCCCCAAAAAACTACTTTAAATGTTCCAAAACCTCAAACACGTCAAAATTAAGATTGATCCAAATGAAATACCAGCATTGCAGGCTGGGATTATTCCTAGCAAAAAAATTGCTAAAAGATTTTAAATCCAATAAATGTGAACCAATGCAATAGGAGATATGAGGTGAATCACATTAAACCAAGGATTTAACTCGGGGTCCAATGCCGGTTTCAGTAATCTAACAGACTGGTACAAAAACAGTATACCGGGTAGTATGTCAACTCGTACCATCCAGTGTCCTCCACAAAAATAACAAAAATAATATGGTATGGAACCCTATGGTCCGATACTGCTCCTTGGTTGGACCAGTAAATACCAGTCATTGCTCACCATATACAACCGGTATTTGATCTGTCCATTAAACTACATGTACAAATCAGGAATCATATGGGAGTGCCTTTTTTTTTTTTTTTCATGTGTAGCAAACAAAGACAAGAATCTTCATCATCTAAAGAAACATAAGAACCAGAACTTTACCTCTCCCCCTGAGATTTTTTCCTAGAAAAGATGCCACACTTGTACTTTGAGACAGGAAGTGAAGAAATATGTTCTTGAGAAAGACCACGGCTTTGTGTTCCAACTGCCTCACCCAAATCAAGTAACTCCTGTTTATTATTTTGATAATTGATAAAATGATGTTCAGATATTTTAATCAAGGGGAATAAAAAGAACTTGAAGAGTGACCAACAGGTTATTGCATGCTAAATTCCAAAGTTTAAATTTGATATGCCAATGTGAAAAGTGTACTCCAGAGGAAAATTACTGATGCCGGATGAGAATAGCAAAAACTTTGAGAAAAGTACTAACAATACCAATAAATATGAAACACTATTATGCTCTGAGAGCAAATAACAGGCCTTATAGTGTACCAAGAGGAACAATTATTTTCCTCTACCCATTATTACTTGCATTAATAATAATTCTGTAAAATATCTTATTCGTTCTGAACGGTGCTCCTGTTTTCAATAATGACAAAATCTGTGTCCTGAATATTAGTGTGCATGCAAGTTCAAATATAATGATATGTATATGCAGTAACAGGACTGGCTGAAATGAGAGACGGACATGTAGATCCTGATAGTTTGAGATACTACATGTACTCGTCCAACATATAGGCATTACAAGAGCTCTTCCAAATTATTGAAGAATGACTATAAATAGGTCTCTTGCAAATGCAAACTAACACGAGATTGAAATATAAAGAACATTAGTGTAAACTACTAGGAAAATTTAATATTTGGCTATTCTTACACCTCCAGAATATCATTAAAATTGAAAATGCATAATTTATTATAAATGGTAGAAATATCAGATGCCTACATATAAATTAGATTCTCCAGCTGGATGATTGGCTTGGATAGCAACTAAAATATTAGTCAATATTAAAGTGATGAATGTCCTCTACAAGTGTCATGTGGGAGTGACAAGTGATTAGATCAGCAAATAGAATTTGACTATTATGGTGCTATTAACAGGATTAGTCCAGTCTAGCTTTATAGATCAATTTAAATCTCCTTCCTATCTGATATGGGACTAAATTGTGGTGTCATCTATCATCTGAAGACAGTCCTTCCTGCAAGCATTCCTCTGATTATCCCTCCACATAATATTTAAACCAAAAAACATAGAACATATGTAAAATGTCAATGTAAACTTGTCATTAGTTGTTTGGCGAACATTCATTCATCAGAAAATTATTATCTTGATAAATCACATAAGTGGATACCAAGATCTAGTATGTTCATAAAGGAACACAAGACATTAGAAAAAATGGATGAGATCAATGGAAAACCTCATATGTCATGTTGTCTGGGTCTATGTTGTCCTGCCAAACAGCCTGCAACCACAAAAGAATAGGATTAATCAGTTAAAGTGCACAAGTAAAGATATGAAAAAGGACTACAAAACATCCCCTTATTTAACAAATGAAAACAAAGTTGTGCTTAAAATCATGAGAATAACTGAATATATACTAAGCCAAGCAAAAGCAATGAGAAAATATATTTGCAAATCTTACAGAACATTGATGCAAGAATAAAGAAAGCAGCAGTATTATTGGCCTTCATTTTCTAGTTCTCTATAGTAGAAAACTATGATGAGTGTTCTTTAACAACAGTCAACAAGGAAGATGTGTTCCTTGTGAAACTAGCACATATATCTCCCACGAGGTTCTAATATTCACCACATGCAGCACCAGTAACACATGCTAGCACAAATCAAATTTCTCATAAAGATGTGCCAGCATGCCATCAGTACAGTGTAAATTCTGCAGGTGACGTACTGTTGCAATTGTACTGCACAACCTAAATGAACTCTATGAAGCTCAATCATGCCTTTCAGCTCTCTTTTAAGCTTTGATGTCTCATGCATTGTCACCATGATGTCATTAATCACGGTATGCTCCCAGAAAGATAATTAGGATAAAATTTGTTTCAGAGGAGATGAAATTGAACCTTGTAGATAATTCTCCAGTGATTTGTACTTCATCTTAATAGATTGATAGGATGTTGTTAACTACCTCCATTCCAACGACTAAGAAGTTGGATATTAACATTCTTAGTAATCTTATCAAAAAATTTCTAAATTAAGGCTATAGGATACAGTCCTACAGGCAGTTTTTGCTCTTATAACTAACTTGTCTTTTCTTCTCGATAATCAAATTTTGGCTTCATATATCGATAATCAAATCTTGAGCATGAGATTTAAGGATTAAAAATATTGTGCCAGGTTGGGTGATAATCTAATTTAGCGAGAAGAAACTAGTACAGTGAAAGTGTCCTCATTAGATGCTGCTTTTTAATTTTAATCTGAAAGGCATCTACTTATTTGATGTCCTGCAGATCAAATTTGTTGTGTGCTGATCAGACTGTGTAAACAGAGCCTAAATCTATGATTAAAGACATTAATTCTCTAGGAATTATAACAAAAACAATAATTAAAAATAAATAAAATGCTGTTGGCTCTTCTGCACTAAATTGGCGAAACACTGGATATACAAAGGTGGGTTCAGAAGTGTGAAGCAGTGATAAGTTACCACCTAATCCTAAGGATCATACTTCCAGGTTTTGTGGAACGAATTAGCTTAATTGGGTACAACCAGCCAATCAAAAATGAAGAAAGTTTATCGTAGCAACATATAAGCCGAATTCAGATTATCTATCTCATGATGATCAGAAAAGCAATAATCTGATGTCATAAGCTAGTTGCAACAATCAACAAATACTCATGTTTTTAGACGTTCCATCAATATTTATAAAACAAATAAAAAATTTAGTAATCATCCAGTTCTATCTCAATTGCATAGCAAATGAATAACCAACAAGCAACAGCAATAATGAAATTTGATATATACTTTGATAGCATGGAAGTTGGCAATTATAACCTTTTTACTGACAACCCTTATGAAACTAATTAAAGAATAGAAATGAATCTTGATTCTCAGTTGAAATGGACTTCCAGAGTATGTGAGACTTGGTCCGAGATGTCCTGACTGAATTACAGAAATCTAATTTTTTGGACAAACAACACAACTAGAGCCTCATAGCTAACAGTATTGGATGAACAAAAAATATCAGCATTAACTGATTACTGAGGTATGAGAGATGGTACAAAAGAAGTTCCAAACTAAAAGATTTGATAATAACATAATTAGTTGTAACTATAAAGCATATGAGAGAGGTCCTAACCTGACCACCATTTGCACCATCATTTGTATTCTCTCGCACCTGAATGCCTATGATTAAAAAGAAAAGAACTTAGGGCTTTATGCATATAAACTAATGACTAACAGACCTTCAATTCCATCATTGGTTCAGTGGCCAAGAACTTGTTCAGATTCACCATGCAGTCACAGTTTTCTAGGAACATGATAGAAAACAAAGAAGAAAACAAGCACCAAGTCCTTAATCACCCTTGATACTACATCATCATAACTCTCCAAAGATGGACTTGCATTTGCATGCTGGTTCATATTGATCAGACTTTTTCAGATTACTCATGTTACCACTGATAGGTGAATGATGTTAAAATACAAGTCACCTTAGAATGTACATGAACTAAAATAGCATTGCTCAATGTGTTCATCCTTGCTCAATCATTTTCTAACCAGTTTGGAATGCCCTCTTTTTATTCTGATAAAAATTTTTGGATTGACATGCCAATCTAACATGGATTTAGCAGGTATGATATGAGCTTAGATGTGCTGGGCCATAAATAGGCTTACATGATTAACCCAATCAATAACAAGTTATGTTCAGGCTAGAAAACTGATTTGACTTACCCAAACTGACCCTTTTAATAGCCGAGTTCAATGTGAAACCATTTTTTCAGGATATGATCTCAAATGTGTCTGGTTTAGGTCAATCGACTCAGGACTATTCATGTCAAAAATAGTTCAGTGGTGTTCAACATGTCAAGCTAGGTCATGCAAGTGAAACAAATCATGATGCAAGCCGTTAATTGTGCTATGTTTTAGATCATCCAATGAGACACAATCTGTTTAATAAATAAGTTTTCTACACCACTAAAGAACAGGTTAGGTTCAACTCAGGTGAGATTTATCCAATTTACTAAATTCAAGTTCCGACAGCACAAAGGGTGAGAATCAGCTTGAAATGTATCTTGTTGTTCTAGAAAGCAGTCAATTTGCCACTGAAACAAAGAACAAAAAGGTGAATAAAAAAAAGATGGAACTGGTTGATTTTGCAATAGAAGGATAGCACGTAGCTTTTGATCTGCTCCAGCTTCATCTCTGATGACCATATGTGGTAGGGTGGTGGGTAGTCCTTTAGGAAGGAGGTTGCGGTTGCACAATCTTTCACATTTCTGACATGTAACCATAGTGTCAAAGACTCGGAACTCAGTTCTAAAATATAGAGAACTGGAGTGGACTCAAAAGGTTTGCTTGGTTTAAAACAGTAAGTTTTAAAGTATCAAAACAGTAAGTTTCATCCATATGAGGTGAAAACTGTTGGGACTCCATATGTGAATTTAGTTTTTTTCAATGTAATACATTTCAAGTATTTTCAAATTCCTATATCGTATGCTAATTCAGTCCTCTTTCCTTAGATGATGCCTTTAGCACCCTTCCAACGAGTTCTATAGTCAGTAGATTCCTTTTCGGTAGGATTTACAACCAAATCTCTGAGTATTTGAACAACATGAGCATCTCAATACATGCATTAAACAAAAAGAGAACTATATATATGGAACATCCTTGATGGTTCATAAACAATAGCAAATTCACATGGATATGATATGGTTGACACACAATAGCAACACACAGATGGTAGATAGAATTACAGGCATGTGAAGTTGTATGTTTGGTGAGTAACACAAATCAGAAAGAAGACATCACTGAAACAGCATGTAAGTTGCATGGCTGGAGATTTCACTATTCAAAGGAGTTACTTGAAAAGCACATGTGGCCTCAAACCAATACAACAAAAGCATTAAGCATTAGATCAATACTACAAAGTATCACCATGGATCTCAGAAGTGGACACATAATTCCATAGTTGTCTCCATGATTTAACAAATTTCAAGCAGGTATATTAAATGGATATGGCAAACATGATAAACAGAAAAGCCAGGTCTAACTTACACTCTTCGGCACTAGGAGTTCTTGTTTCCACACCTAAATTCCCATGCAGAAATAGTTGTGGTGAGTCAAATATGTTCAATGGGGCAGGGTCATCCCACATCCTCCTTGTTGCGTCTAATTGTGGAGTAAAACAATTTATCCCATACGCATGGCTGAAACTGTAATATGAATCACTAGCTGCACTAGAAAACCCATACTTGAATGAGCTTGTATGAACGGTTGAGTGGTATGCATTTCCCTGCATATGATCACCAATTTAAGAATTATGCAGATTACCACAAACCACCAAATTGCTATTGATTTACAAGTTTTACTCCTAAAATATGGGAAAGAAAATGAAACCAATTCCTCCAAGAGTGAGAACAATGAGGCATAAAGTGATAAGTTTAGTAATTAAGATTCATAGTGACATTTAAGTGATGGCAGAAAACATCATCAAGAATACTCTAAATAAAACCATAACCCACATTGGCCGGAGCCTCATGCTAGGCTAATACAAATATCTCCGAAAATTTGTATCTCCTTTCGGAAAAGAGAAATGGATGAATCCATGTGTTTTCCTTTTCGCAAGCCGAGTGATCATCAATTTGAATAGAAAGGTGAAAAGTTAGCTAAGAAAGGATGCGAAACCATTTTCTCTTTTTTGAAACATTACTATATTAGCATTAATCAATTCATGATTGCAACAAATATAGTGCCAAAGTAGTTTAATCTTCCAAAGTATTTATAGATATTGCAATCCTAATAACACTTAACCATTGAATTTACAGAATTCAAAAATTAAATGCCACAAAAACAAAATTAATCTGGAACAGCTTTGCTGCAATTGACAAAAATACCCAATGTCAACTCTAAAATTCATGCATCCAGTAATTGGTGTGAGCAAAGAATAAGATCAATTTAAGTTAATACGGACAGCCATGGAACTGCTACATTACTTTAACTACCTGATCCTGAAAAGCTTCTGCTGAATTGGCATCAGTCTGAGGATATGTAAGGCCTTCAAACAAATCCATAAAGCTCTCTGTAACAGTGTAGGGAAATCCAGTATCTATATAATGAACTTCCATCTGGCGACTATGGCTCATGTTTCCTCCTATTCTACTGGAATCCTGCCAAATTGAACCCAGAATCAAGTGAATTAAAATACCAAAAAATAAAGATTAACAAAAGGACAAAAAATAAGAAAGAGAATGGCATCTATTTACCATTAGTATTAGAATTAAGAAGTTTTTTGTTTCATGAGGAATAAGACAGCATCAAATCCAGCAAATCTGCAGTAAGGCACAGATAAATAAGTTGAGCTTATACTTGAATTTGTCAACTCAAAAATTTTGACCTTAATTTTGAAAACTCAGCAAGGAGTCTTACAACTTGTTCCTACAACAACAGAAAGCTACTACAAGCCGTCATGTCCCACCTTTGTGGAATGCTCTTACAATGTAATCCTCTTCAAGGAATTACAAGGACCGTCAGGAGAAAAGGTTCGGATAAAAAAGACAGAGTCGTTGTTTGGTTGGGGCTTACCGTTCTAAGCTGTCAAGATTTCTCACGATATAAAGAAGCTTTCTGGTATCAACCTTACGTTTATGTAAGAATGCATCAAAAACTCACGAAGCTTTTAAGTAAAGAAACATAACGTCAGGTTCACAACCCCTACGGCGCGGCAATTTACCATGGGAAAGTCGATTCGTTTCTAAGAGTTCAGAAACAGAAACTTTTGGGAACTATAACTGACATTCATCGCCCTCGTTAGAAAAGGCAGCCAAACTTATTCTCGTGCAAGTTTCGATCAACTCCCCAACCAAATTTTGGAGCAACAAAACAAAGGAATAGTTGATTTACCACGCTTCTACCCATCTATGTCAGGCATCCTCTACACTCTGCAAGCCATTCCCCAAAGGAGCGACAAACAGATCATGATCTTGAACCAAAACCCCGAAGTAGACGCAATGTTCGGCGCCCTCTGCGGTCTCTTCAAGAAAAGCACCGAGAGAGCCCAAATCTCGACGCCTTCCAGCGCGACCGGCGAAGGCGGGCGGTGATCTCCGATCAAGGACTCGGGTTAGATCAATGCCGTGATGAAGAGGGGAATGCTTGGATTAACAGCGGACAGGGATGCGGAGTTCTTGTGAGCTTGAGGAGGAAAGGATGCTCTGCAAATCTGTGAGCTAAAGGGGGAAAAGAACGACCTCTCTCTCTCTCTCTCTCGCTCTCTACTACGGTCTTCTCTCTTGCTCGCAAGGCGTGAGGAGAGAGAGAGATGGCAAGGGGCTTGGGATTCGTGTTCTGTCCCTCCGGGGGTTATATTTTGGCCGCTCGAGTCGCGTCTTAAAATAAGACAAGATTCAAGTTACGGCACGCGGACGGATGGCTACCGTCGGATGTGCAGTGTAACTTAATTGGTGACACCCAAAATCTCACGATTCACGTCAGTATTTCTAAACCATGATCTGTATTTTGTTCGAATGGCGACAAAGCAGCGGCGTGGCACGTAAGTGCGTTGAGAGGGCGGATGGGTCGCGTCGAGCCGTGACTTTAATGGTATCATCGAGTATATCATTCTTCCTACGTGACTTGGTTCGTAATTTTATAATTTTATAAGTAGATTTATATATATATATATATATGGCAATTCCTAAAAAATCTCATAATTTTAGGGATTTTTTTTAGAACGTCCTAAATTTAAAAATTCTTAGGGAGTGTCCTTTGCTACATAAAAATATTTTTTTTACCTTAAAAAATTTTCGTTGTAGCCCTCGTACTAGCCACGTCTTCACTCGCACTTAGTCGCTTGGTTTATCGACCCTCATGCGGAGGCATAAGCGATTAGGGAAGAAGAGGGGGCGATTAGTATTGTTAACCGCGTGAAGGAAAACATATATGGCTAATGGAGTGGTAAATCCTACTAGCCCACATGCAGAGGCATAGTGCGACCAAAAAAGATGATGGGTGGGAGACAGGTGGAGCGGTGTTACTTAGCAACTCGCGCATTGAGACGTAGGTGATTAGGGGAGGAGAGGGAGGTAACAAGCGAGGTGACTAAATACAAGACAAAGGTGCAATAAAGGGCAATTACCAACAAGGATAATAATGATCATTTTTAAAAAAAGAAACGCTTTGCGAAAAATCTTTGAACATTTTTCGAACGTGAACAATTATTAACAAAAAAAATATTTTGGGGTCACAAAATAATTATTAATTAGATTATCAAGGTTTTGAGTGCATCTTAATCAAATATATTTTATTTTGCTATCACTTCAATTAAAAATTTATTATGGTAACAAAATAATTGCATATATGATTTAGTATAATTTCTATCATCTTAAGATTTTATATATGAGTTATATATGATTTAACAAGGCCTCAATAGATTTTGAGCTTTTTTAGGTAGATGTTACATGATATCTTTACAAGTCGGATTCTAAGAATTCGAGTCATGAAAATAGTTTCTTTGTTCGTAAAGATATAAAACTACATACATTGATCATCATCGCATTCGATATTGATACAGCTTCATATAAGTTGTATCATCAGCTATTTCCCCTTGACTGGAAGAGGTGAGGACAAACAAAGAAAGCAGGCTAACCACTCTGCTAACAACAGCAGCAGAAGATCAGATTAAATAGAATGAAAATGGAAAAAAGAGGAAGCTTGTTCTTCCAACCAACTGCTATTGGAAGGAAGAAGAGGAGCCATGGACCATGCATGCTTTGGTGGCATGCAAGGATTTGAAGCTTTTTACCTTGTGTTGCATTAAGCTAATGACTTGTGTTTCTTTCACCAACTTTAAGCTACAGCCAAAAGTTACAATGACAGACACATTGTTTGAAGCAGAACAGGTGAGGTAAAGTTGGTGAACTTACAAAACAATCTAGTAACTAAAGACAATTTAGCAGTGCAGAATTCAACAGTTGGTCTAGGTTTGTGATGATCATTGTGCTAAAAGTCAACTAGCAGCCATCAATAAATATGAGTTGGATAGAGATAGGTTTGTGATGATCACCATGTCAGGATTGCTTGGTTAGTCTAATATGCTGATCTTTTCATGTGTTATCAGCTTTGTCCTTTTCAGCAAAGTAGGTGACATCTTCTTCCTTGTTCTTACACCTTTGCAAGGCTTTTCTGTATTTACACTGCAGATAATTACTTCATCACACCTTATAAAGTTCTTTTTTTCTCCTTGACCACAAAAAAGAAAATATTACTTTGCTAAAAGCTTAATTTGAAGTCTAAAATTGTTTTTATCCATGAAAGCTGTTTGGTAGCTAAAATTTATCTCAAGCAGCATAAGTGTTCTTCCTGCTAAAGACTTTTTAGTGATGTAGAATTTAAAAAATAATAATAACTGATGAAAATATTCAGATAAATATTGAAGTGAAACACACTAATTAGTATGAACATGTAATTTAATCCAGTTTCAGCCATTATAAACAATGAAAAATTCCAGTCCTTGAATAATTGGAGGCTTTCGAATGATCAAGTCAGCAATATATGTTGAGCAGCACCATTCATGATGCTTCAAAATCCATGCACTTGTAAATCTTAAGCACCAAGGTTATCTGATTGAAAATCTAGGTTTGGTGCCGATACCAATTAGGCCGAACCGGTATAATACTAGTACAAAATTTTCATATTGACAATCGTTATGGATCGATATAATTCAGATCACATATAAAAGAAGAGAGAAGAGAAAAGGAGGGAGGAGGAGTAGGAGGATGAGATGAGGATACCTATCTAAGGAGGAAGAGAAAGTGGAGATGAGGTATTCAAAAGCTTGGTCTTTAATATGTTGATCATAAACAAGAAGTAAGAGAAGGTAGGAGTATCTAATAGTCAATGGCCCCTAAAATTCAAAGACTGGATTCAGGCTTTGTGATCATAGCCAGTCATCCAGTTGCTGAATTTGTTTCAGGCTTCTTTCATGCTTTGTTGCTATTGCTATATATTGCTGGATTTAGTTGGCTTGGAAATAGTCTACATGGATCTTTTCAGCAGTTACAATTCATCTTTCAGCATGAATTAACAAGACCGAAATGAATGATCAAGTCCTCAATATAAATCAGATCATATTATTACAATAAAACTCAAAAAGAGTAGAATGCATGTAAGCCTAGAAAAATAAATAAAATAACTATGGTATCAATAATGCTCTCTCCCCTCTCCCCTAAACATGCATATGAATACAACCAGTCTTCATAACAAATAGAGATATCCAATCCAAGCACACAGCCTGCATGGCAAGCCAGGCTCTATCTAAGCCACCTGATACTGCTTGACGCCATGGCCATTGACACCATTGGATCCATGGTGTGACTTCGCGGAGCTTTTCGACCTCCTCCTGAGGACTACAGCCCAAGTGATCACTTCCAGGACAAGTGCAATGACAAGCAGCAGCACAATGGTAGCGATGTAGGCATGTTTCCATTTCTTGGCAGGGAGCAGTATCTCAAAGCCTTCAAAGATGTTCACAACACTCAGGATTATGACAAGGTATCCGACCGAGTGGTGGTACATGTTCCAGTAGATCCTGTGCTTGTTCTTCTTGTCTGGCCTTAGAAGCAATGCAAACACCTGCAGAGACAAGAGATGAGGTCCTCAAGGAGTTCTACACTAAATCTCTCTCTGTGTAGCTTATTTTGAGACTAGAATCAATTAACTTTTGCCTGGTGATGCTTCATAGATGAGGGAAAACATGGATTCCAAAGAATATGCAAAGTCTAAAGATGCACTCACTCTGTGCAAGATAATGAGAGGTTCTGAATTGGAGTACCTGAAGTGTGGCGAGGCAGAAGAGGGCAATTCCCATCGTCCTGTGCTTGTGGTGAACGACACCAACAGATTCACTTCCTAGCTTGAGGCCAAGACCCCATCCAGAGACCCCAATTATGTATGCTGAGATCTGGCAAGCAATGTGGAGATAATACCAAGCAGGATCAGCTGCTTGAAACACTCTCAGATACCTGGCTATGATGGCCCCAATTGGCATCATGACACCCCAGCTGACAGCATTCAACACCCCATGAATCTGAAATCCAAATCAGTAATGCTCAGTAACCAATAGATGATATCATCATGATAGATAAAATATTAGTACTGGTAGAAATTGAATCCCTGTTGTCAGCTATCAAAAATTTCCAGTTTCTTTCTTGGATGGTACATAGAAAATTCAGATAGTGATGGTCTACTGAAGCTAATACTGAAACAAATGGCCCAAAAGAAGGGGACTTTAACTAATTAGTTCCATGATGTTCTGCTTAATTCAAGCATATAAAAGAATCTGGACAAGTCAAAGTAGCAGACAAATTAAGATGCAAAATATGCAGTAGGGAAGATGAGAAAAATGGTGGAAAATATCCCAGAAAAAAAGCTACGTAACATAGCTGGTGTTGAATGGTTGACATTGGTAATTATCAGCAAAACAAAATATATTTTCAATAGAGTATCAAGAGTGCAAGTTGATCTAATAAAGAAAGCTTGTGACAGGGAATATAACGGCAATGCCAACTCACCCCACCACTTGGACTAAAGAAGTCACTTTAACCATAACCAAGTGAAGGCCTACATGCATGCATTGAGGCCAGGTGGCATGATGCGCATTTTCCAACCCTACCTTCCAGACGAATGACATAGGGGATCGTCCTTTGCTTATGCTAGGCAGGCCAAAAACCCTCATAAAGCATATCATCATAGGTGTCCTACCCTGACATGCTCGTCAGCTATCACCATCGATGATCACCTGGTAGCGTAAGGGATATCCTAATCCATCGCTGGCTTCACGCCACTGATCAAGTATAAAACCTAGGCCCCCAAATGACCAAACCACATCTCGGGATGACAGTGAGTCAACCACCGTAAGCTCGTAACGCCTCGAGAGTCCACTTACCTCCTCGGATGCTTGCTCAGGTTGACTCCTTCGCTTTGGCGTAGCCCTTAAGACGAATATGTGCCTTCGAAAGAAGTCATATTGACTCTATGAGCAACGGTGCCTAAGACGAATAGAGACCGAACCAGGCCATGTTGGCTGTACGGTCAACAGCACCAAGACAACATTACCTTGCAGTCAAAGAATGGAGACCAAGTGCTCATCTCCAACATCATCGTCACGTGTATCTATTATGAGTCGGTTCATCGATCCTCCGAGCAACATGGTTTTCATCTTTGACTTCATCAGAGCAGGAAAGAAGACAATAAGATGCATTGAGCTAAACCTCAGCAAGTTTCTCACATTCATTCGGTGCTGCTTCGAATTATCTGCAGATGCTGCATGCCCCGACAGCAGATCCAGAGTGCTCTGCGATTTGACGTTGTCGCCGAGGGTGGAGTGGCCGTTCGGCACTCCATTCTCGATCTGCGTCGACGCCTGCCACACTACGTTCACCTTCGCGTTATTGTTCGGCACCTCCAGCGTCGCGTAAATGGTGTATGACCCGTTGGAGTACTCCGCCGCCTTGCTGTACACACTGAAGCTCAAGTTCTGGTCCTGCACGGTGGGGGAGTACGTGGACAGCTGCGTGGTCCAAACAGTCACGGCGCCGGCGGCAGAATCCGGGAAGGCGAGGAAGGCGTTGGCGCCGATCATGCCGGCACCGGAGGGGTTGATGGCCCAGGCGACCCAGCCGGAGGAAGACTGCGGCGCGCGGTAGGCGACGTCAACTGTTCCATTGGAGGCATTGTAGGTCCAGTGCAGTGAGGCGCCGAGGTAAGGGAGAGAGTTGCAGGATGAGTACAGCCTGTTCCCGGAGAAGCTCTCGCTGGAACAATTTTGAGCTTGAGCCGAGGAGGATTGGAGGGAGAACGATAGTAACAGGCAAAGGAAGATGGCCTGCATCATGGGAACTGACACTGAAACTACAGCTTATGGGAAGAAGAGATTGGAGCAAGGAAAGGAGATGGAAGGAGAGAAGGTGCTGATAAGCTTGTGGGATGAGGGTCGTGGAAGGTAGGAAAGGGAGAGGGGAAGGTAGAAGTAGAGGAGGTGGTGGGGTTGGTTGCTGGCTTTGGACGGCAAACTTGGAAGCTTCTCCTTTCAGTATTTGCCTTTGGATGATGGAGTTTAAGTAAGAGAAAGTGACATAATGGACATTCTTCATCTCTTATCATTTTTTTATGAGGGGAATTCCAATGTCACATTCTTGTTCTTATCTCTCTAAATAATAATTATATGAGGATTAGTTGCAAATCCAACTATCACTCCTTTCAACAATGTTATATTGACTCAGTCAAATCTCAAATAACTCGATTCAATTGATGGATCAACTGATCGGATCATAGATTTATAATATGGTGA
This sequence comes from Musa balbisiana, assembly GCA_004837865.1. Lineage (NCBI taxonomy): Eukaryota > Viridiplantae > Streptophyta > Magnoliopsida > Zingiberales > Musaceae > Musa > Musa balbisiana. The sequence continues at coordinate 42,815,699 of CM017195.1, read as the reverse complement.
ATGAAAATGATATGAACAAAATAGTCTCGTTAATATATTATTGCTTAAGTGATACGTTTCATATTACAATCATAATAGACCATTTATAAAGTGAAAAAATTAAATATAATTAAGTTTATAAATAATAGATGTGACTTTTAAGTATTTTTAATATAATTAATTTTAAAAAAAAAATCTTTTGAAATTTTCTCATATAATGCTTCAAGTTTAAAAAAATTTCTAATATAGTATCCCTAATTATACGAAAAGATCATCTTATTCCTAGTAAATTTTAAAAAATATTTTTTTAATTTATAATCATCTCCGTCCTGTACAGTATAGTAGCATACCACCCTCGTGCAAAAGTCCATTATCACAACATGTAGCCCTCACACAAGGGAGGGCTATTGTTGCCAACAACTCTAACTGTTATTCTTCGCCTATAGCCCTTGCATGGGAGCCCATTATCATCTCCTATTACTCTGGCATAAATATCTACTATCGATACCAATAATCTTGGGTGCCCCCCTCTACCCTATTGTTAGTCACTCCTTTTTATTTATAACCCTCACACGAGAGCCTACTATTACACCTTTGTCATTAGTTACGAAGAGGTCATGTAGCGTCCTCACACCCCTTCCTCGTCGATGCGATTTCCTCGTACTTCTCCTTACCATCAGTCTTAGTTACAACCTCCATCGTTGGCCACGGAGGGGTCGTAAAGATTGTGCCTCTATTATATGTTAGCGGAGGAGAGTAGTTAGTACAATGAAAGGGGACGATCGATAAGGTGAAGACGTAGTCATAGTGTTGGATAAAAGATGATGGTCAACGAATGTAAAATGATTATTAAAAAAATAAATAAATAAAACTTGAAGCTTTATAATTTTCAGAATTTTTTTTTCGAAAATTCGCCCATTATAATTCTGAGTTGGAAATGCTTTTAATTTATTTAATGTTCTTATAAGGGAGCACGGCATGTTCACTCCCAAATGAAAGGAGACATGTGCCTCTGCCACTCACCCCCTTGCGTTCCCAAACCCTAAACCCCCTTTCCCTTCCACCCTCCCACGATATATGCGCTCCATGTTGAGGTCTATCCTTCCCTTCCACATCTCTTCTCCTCCGCCTCCTTCCACTCACCACCTTCTTCTCAAACCCTCCCCACCTCTCCTCCTCCCTTCGTTTCGCACGTTCCACTCCCCCAAATCGTTGGCCAAATCACCTCTCGTCCGCCTCCCAAAACCTGCCACCCATTTCACCTCCCTCAGACCCTATTGTAGAACGCCCCCCGGAGATCATGAGTCCGATATGCAATCGCGCCCTTGCTGCGGCGAGATCCATGTGATCGTCGGCCCGATGTTTGCCGGAAAGACCACCACTCTCCTCCGTCGAATCCAAGCCGAAAGGAATAACGGAAGGTAGGATCCTCCTCCGCACTCCTCACTTTGCGCCGTAAATGAGATTTTTTGCTTTAATGTCCTTTGTTAATGTAATATGTAATCCTGTGTTTCAAGATTGGATCTTTACAGTCTTCGCTGACTTTATTGTTGTTTTCAATGCAAAATGTGATATTGTGTTTCGAAACCAAGTCTTCACGAGAACTCCATTCAATCATTAATTGAACAGGGGGTGCTATTGAAATTTCTTTTGTTTTTTCAATGCAAAATGTAATAATGTGTTTTGAGACTTATTTTTTACACTCTTCAGTCATAGAACTTCATCTAATCAGCAACTAAGCATCGGGTTTTTGTAAATGTCCAGGATTTGCTTTTCGATGCAAAACGCTTGTGTTTCGAGACTTTTTTTCTTATTGCATTCTTGTCACGGAACTTCTTTATCTGATGATGTGATATTAATATTTACATCAAACGTGACGTTGATGTAAAATGTGAGATTAATCTGATAACACTTCTTAAGCAGAACTGTGGCCATAATTAAATCCGACAAGGACACGAGGTATGGGGTGGATGCAATTGTGACACATGATGGTACGAGAATGCCATGCATGGCTCTGCCAGCGCTTTCTATGTTCCGAGAAAGACTAGGAGCCGAAGCATATGATAAGGTATCCAAGAGTTAAGCTAATCATCTTTATGCTCTTGTTGACAGGAAAACTGGCGAGTTTTGGTCTTCTTGCTTTAGTTTCCAATTGTTGAGGAGATCCGAGTGTTCTTCATTGCATTTATAACTATAGCATTCAGTTTATATTGATATCTGGATGGTTGAGGATGAAGAAAATGCAGTTGCATATTTTTTTCTGTAGGCCAACAAAGGATAACTGGAATGTGTTGTTATTTTAATATGTTTATAAAATTGTTTACATCAATATGCTTTGCTAGATTTTACGAATAAATGATGGTCATAATTCAGTCTTTGTGTCCGTCCACGTTCTAAGAGAATAAAATGATCCTCTTAGAACTTTTGTTTGTCCATTACTAGATAATCAGAATTAATTTGAAGATTATGTTTCCCAAAACCCATTCTTGTTAAAGTTCTGACTGCTTCTAGTTGCCCGTCTCATCTCTTCTGTTGTATTAGCAGCTGATTTTTGCCCGTGCATCTGCCTGTGGCTAATTTTCTTTTTCTAACAGTAGCATCGTTGTCTGGGTTACTTATGTATGCTGGCAGTTGGATGTGATAGGGATTGATGAAGCCCAGTTCTTTGAAGATCTTTATGATTTTTGCTGCAATGCGGCTGATCGTGATAGGAAGACTGTTATCGTTGCAGGCTTGGATGGTGACTACCTAAGGTACTCTCCATACATTTATGCACCCTGCCTAGTCATTTTATGTAAGGAGACTGCTGTGTTTAAAGAGCAAAATTGGGCTTTCCACGTATTCTACTGGTATTTTAAGGTTACTTTGGCCTCCTTATGGTTGTTTGCTTCAAACATGCATTATATTTGCAAGATGCCGGGTGCAAAAGCACAGAGCATGATCTCCGATGGCTCTTTTATCCTGACCAAATTTACATTTTTTGGCAGAAGGAGATTTGGCTCGGTGCTTGACATCATTCCGCTAGCTAATTCAGTTACCAAGCTTACCGCAAGGTGTGAGTTGTGTGGTGGACGTGCATTCTTTACCTTGAGGAAAACAAAGGAAAAACAAACAGAACTAATTGGTGGAGCTGATGTTTATATGCCTGTATGTAGACAGCACTACATAGATGGACAGATTGTTGTGGAAGCCACAAGGATTGTGTTGGATATGGAACGTCCCGTGGTAGTTTAGACTGAAGTTGCTGCCATTTGAGCGTTTCATGTACCTCGATTCACATATTTGTATGTCGTATCGGATTGTTGCTCTGTTTTTTCCCAAAGATGTCTGTGTAATTATAATACTGAACATGTGCATGGGTTGTAATGGATGTTGATTCCATGGGTTAAAATCGGATGGAATAATCAAACTGATAGCCCGGAAACAATCTCATTTAATGTTGAAGCCCAATTTCCAGGTTGTTTAGTTTGCCACACCTTTATTTGCAGTTTTTTTGTGTGATCAATTATGCATTCTTTACAAAGTGGTATATTTGTATTGTGTCATATAGATTCATTGTATTTGTATCCATGCATCACTGTTGAATGAAAGTGACATGCTCAAATGGATCCCTCGATTTGAAGTTAATTGATGGAAAAGAAGTGACTGATTCCTTTCTATGTCCAAAAGGGATTCTTTAGCATGAATTCAATCATCATTCAAAAATATCTCATGTTTGATCCAATTATTATCGGCAAATTTTATACATATATTTCACTACAAAACTCAAAAAGCAATATAAATACGATTTGTAGTTAATCTTCTTCATCAGATGATCATTAACATATTTCATTTAAATATATTTTCAAAAAAATAATTTTCATGTGTACTTGTTTGCATTTGATTTTCAATGAAAGTATTTTTTTAATTACTAATAACCACAGTTAATGATAGCTAACCTAAGTTATTAGGATATATCCTAACCAGAGTTGTACATATGAAGAACTTAAATATTTAAAAAATATATGTGCAAATGTATATTTATTAAAAGTTGAACTGATGGAAGTCTCATCAAAATATGTTAAAAGAGTAGTCGGTAAAGAGCTTATATTAAAAGTTGGACTCATTGAAGCCCCACTAAAATATAATAAAAATAGTTGGTAAAAATCTTGATAAATCATTGTAAAATTCTAAGTTGGAATCACCACTTTCATGGCTTACTCTTTGTAAGAAAAAATATATATTAAGAGTATCATGAAAGCATAACATAGCATACTTTGGTACAACAAATCCTGGCTTTCCTTACATATCTTTTGGTTGCTCATCTCTCTGAACAAGAATTATCTTCTAAATTTCCCATTCAGGTCACAGATCAAACCCCTTCATCTTTGTTCCATAGAACTCATAATGATGAAGCTTTTGGTTTGGACTCACTGTAGATTTTGTTCAGAACAAGGGAAGAGATAGAGCTGCTCTCTCTCTCTCTCTCTCTCTCTCTCTCTCTCTCTCTCTTCCATTGCCCACCATGAGGTAATAAACATACTTCCTACAAGGCAAAGGGATAGAAGACAAATCCATCACCAAACCCCATATTCCCCCTAACACCTTCTTCCAAATGCTAACCTCCATGCATCCTTGGGAGTACTCTCCCAGCCCCATCTCCCTCTAAAGACTGCCGCTGGCCCTGCTCCCATCTGCCCACCAAACTCCTCAGATGGACCCCAAAGCCTTTCCTCCTTGGATTTTGCAGCTCCCACTTTGATTCTCTCTCTCTCTCTGTTACATCATTCAAAGGACACAAAATCATATGTGAAATAGTGCAAGAAGGCAGCAGCCAACCAGTATAAATTGGCATCCATGGCCACGCCACAACCACGCATGAACACAAACACCCTATCTGCATCAGCACCACCTGACCACCCACTGAGCTACTCCACATTGGTGCTTGAGGCTGAGCTCATGGGGAGGCAGAACGGCGACCCCTTTGCCCTCCACGCCTCCATCGCGCTGCTGCAGGAGCGGTTCAAGCAGCTGCAGAGGGTGAAGGAGCAGAGGGAGCAGCGGGAGCTGCAGAAGGCGTGGAGCGACGGCGAGCCACCCAGCTCAAGTGTTCAGTGTGGGCAGCAGAACTGGCTCTTCCACCCCGACCTGCCTTGGCCTCCGTCCCGCCGCCACCTCAGCGATCACGTAGGACCCCATGCACCCGAGAACGCACCTTCCATGAGCCTGTGGCCCAGCAGAAGCATTGCTCAGAATGCAATCACAGGACATGAGACAGATGTTGATACTTCTCTTCACCTGTAATCTATACCTCCTCGCTTGTTTGGTGCATCAGCTTGCAATTTCCTAAGCTTTTTCTCTGGTTTTCTTGGATTGTTAGTTGTCTTCTGTACCTTCAATTTGTGAGAGTGGTGTGTTAGAAGAGTGAAGAAAGATTTGTGGTTAGCAGTCAAGACTTTGTGACCTCAATGCATCTCTCCATCTCATTCTTTTCTTTTCCTTTTTCTTTCTCATCACCTCTGAATCAGTGCTTATTTCCATCAAATTCTCACTATCATACTATTCACCAACTCCCCTTGGATTATAATCCAATATTAACATGAAGAAAGAGCCACAAAAAGATTAAAAAAAAATTGAATGAATTTTATAATTCAATTATCATAATAAATATTTTGAATAAGGTTACTAAAGTTTCTAAAGATTAGTCTTAACCAACATCATGATAAAAATTCTAACTGGATGATCACCAATCCCCAAAACCTAAACTTTCTTTAAACAAAAGACCCATTATATATTAATCTATGACACAATCTGTGCTCCACATCTGAATATTAAATGATCAAATCAAACCATCCATATGACAAGAAATGGGCACAACCCACAATGCTGCATAAATTTGAACAACTAAAAAAAGGGTGTTTGGTGTGCAATAGATTTGATTTCAATGTCTTGTAAGATATGAGCAGCAAGCCTCCATGCAGCCTCCTGTTTAGCTTTGGGGGTTTGTGTCTGATAAGAACACAAAGTTACAAGCCATGTCCTGTGGGATTCAATCATGTAAAATGTCCTCTATGGTCTCTGCCACTGTTCATGAGCAGATCACAGTGGAAGAAGCATGCAGCTTCATCAGAGGCTACTGACTGCTTTCACATGCTCTTCTTGCAGGTGGGGTGTTGAAGCCATGTACTATCTCAACCTTGGAGCTGCATGGGGATTATTGACATGTACTTGGGGTTGCTACAACAACAGTAATATTTTCCTTACCTTTTCTAGTGTTAGGATTGGACAGGCAATGATGCATAGTCAAAATTATGTACCCATATGCAATCAGTGTAATATGCAAGACTCTCATAAATTTCATCAACAAAAATATACAATCAATGTAAGTAATTTTTTTAGAAAATGTAATATTTTTCACCACATATATAAAGGGACTAGACAACACTTTTTTTTTTTTTGTACTTGTAGCAATGAAATGTCAAACAAAATGATCCAAAGTCAATGTTCCAAATCTTGATATATAGACATTATTTTATAACTGCTTTGGAGGGAAAAAAAAAGCCATAAGTACTGAAATGGTCATAAAACTAAATCAATCATTGAATATAGCAAAAGGCAATTGGAAAAGCTTGAATGTTTGATTGGATCAAAGTGAAAGATAAATGTGTCAATATTTGAGTTTTCTATAAGTTGTTTCCTTGTCCAATGTTCTATCTGTATCTGATGCATTTTGCACCCCTAATAATGGTCAACTTTTTGCATGTTTCTTGACTTGCTTCCACTCCAAGCAACAGCCACTTCTCATGATATGTTTAATGACTTGTCTTCTCATGTCCAAAGTGACAATGAAAACCTAATCTTGTCCATGTGTGGTTTTTCTATATGTCTAATCAAAATCAACAACTTATTCCACACATTTCTTGTCTTCTTGTTGGTGGATGGATGGAGCTTGTTCTCTTGTCTGGAAGCATCATGCCTATCAACAATGGAATATCTGAAGAAAAAAGATGAAAAGTAGCAAAATCACATAAATTTCTCTTATGCATAAATATGATTAATTTCCCCCCACAAAAAAAACACTTCAAGCAACAAGTACAATTTTTTCTTCTTTTTAATCCTTTGCCATAAAGGAAAGAAGAACATGACACAACCACATTGTTACTTACAACTTTCCACAATAGTATAATTTTAAATTTGACTTTCTAATATTTTCATATATATATATATATATATATATATATATATATATATATATATATATATATATATATATATATATATATATCTACAATCATTTAGTTCTGCAAAAATGTTACAACCCATATGGGATCATAAAAATAATAATGTCTAACCTTCATGAAAATAACATTCTTCTAATGACATGAGACTTTATATTATATGTTTTCCTTTATTGGTGGAAGAAGTGTTAGTATTCAAAGAAATGATCAACAAAATAGGTTAAAAAATATTTCTTATTGCCAAATAAAAGAGAAATGCCCTTTTAATACCCACTAAAAAAAAAGGTAAATAAGAAGCTCCAAATGATGATCCCATCAATTTCATGTCTAGCTGTGAATGAGACCTTCATCTTTTTATTATCGTCAAATTTCTATTTGGAATTATTATTATTATTGTTATATATATATATAATGAAAATAATGAAATGCTGCAATGATAATAATGAAAATTGGAGGGGTAAATCTCAGCTTTGTAGCTGCACCTGTTTGTCCAGATGGGTCGAATCGTCCTTGAAAATTATCGGGGTGATATTATTTGTTATTTCGCGTTGGATGAGGATACTCTGTCTTCGGTAAAGCAGGCTACAAAAGTGTGCAATGACGTGGCAGATCGCCATCGGAACATTCCGGGACCCCATGGTTGCCCGTTTCATGCGCTGGTCATCACGTTTGACGCGTTCAAACCCGAGCACTAATATCAAGATACGAGCTGAGCCACGGTGCGGAATGTGGTGGGACATCTGACGGCGGGATGAGGTCGAGCAGGGCCGGTACGCTTTTCGATATGCGCCACGTAATTTGACGTAAGTTGAGTCGTAACATGTATCATCGTCTTCTCTTTCGGGAGGGAGGACTTCCAGCGTAGGAGAAAGCGAGAGAGAGAGAGAGAGAGAGACCTAATCCCTTTCTTCTCTCAGTGTTACTGCGATCGCTTTGTTCACGAGGCTTCCCGCGGTCCGCCCTCTGGGAGATTCAAGCTCCAGGTAATGCAAGCTTGCTGCTCGTTCGTATTCGGCCCCCTTTGGATCCTCCGATTTCCGGCCCTTTTCTTTTTGTTATTTAGTTGAAATCATGTTCGACGTGTGGATTCTAATGCGAATCGCGTAATTCGTTTTCGCACTTCTGAATCGCTGGTTGTTTCTACTTTAGATTAGGGTTATAGAATCCAGAAACGTGCACGTTTTAATCCTCTGACCCTCTCTAGAAATAGAAAGATTGGATTTTGGCGGCATTTATTGGCGAAAATAAGGATCTTGAAACGTATTAGTTTTTGATGCGTACTTCTTTTGCTAGTTGCATCAGTTGGATTCAAACCCTCAAGTAAGGCATTTTTGGTGATGCAAATGTTGCAGGTGAAGGTTTAACAGCATACTAAGCAATTGATTTGGGCACCTCTTCTGGTGCAAACCATCACCACCAAGCCCCACCGGCAATGCTTCCTCTCACGCCAGCCTCCGAGGTCGGTCCCTCGCTTCGTCCGACCATGCAGACTCACCCGCATCCCAAGAACCACGATAATATTCTAATGGCGAAGCTCCCCCACTGAGAATGCCAACTCGCATGAGGCCTGGCCCATCGAGACAAACCGCCCAGATGCCGTCACGGGAAACAAAGTAAAGGAAAAGCAAGGGGACAATGAAACCACTGGACTGAGGATGAAACAGAGGCTAAGATGTTCCAGCTTAAGGCCAGTGAGGTCAAGCAGGAGACTGTGAGGCTACAGGGAATTGCACTTGCTAAATCAGAGAATGCTGAGCAGGACTATGCCAATATGTAACCTGAAGCGTTGTCTTGAAGAAGCAGAAACTGAGAAGCAATATCTGCTTGAAAAGATAGAGCTTCAGGAGATCAGCAGTGGAAAAGTAAAAATCCAGGATTTGTTGAACAATGTGCATAGCATTGGATCAAAGGCAGCAGGGTAAAAGTAAAAATGAGCTGCTGCTGACTGCCAATAGAGATTCCTGGTTCTATTTTATGTAGTAATTTACAGCCAAGGATTAGTAGTCCACAACCAAGGAGTGTTGATATTATCATCTGGATGTTGACTGGTGTAGTTCCAGTGGGTCTTTTGAACCAGTCTTCATCTTTATATGATTTGATGCTTATAATTAATTGTCTTTACTCAGGTCTTTGTATTGAAGTGGTTTTCAGTCTTTCAGAATGTGCTTGACATTTCTTTTGTAGGCTCATCAGGGGAAGCACCAATATTATAGTTTGTTGTTTTCTGGATAATTTGATGGTGTGGTATTTAGCCTTTGGTAGTGCATCCTATTACTGTTAGGTATCTCCTAATAGTTTTGAGCTGCAGATTTGGAATCACTTATTTTCTTTAGTTTTTCTGTTTGCATGTCTAATCTTTTTTATTTTATCTGAGGTCATTCACATTATTCACTCATGAAGACTCCAATTCTTTGTGTATCATTTATTTCTGCTGTTGAATCTGCTCTTAGTTTCAAGGGCTTTGAGCATCCAAGAAGGAAATAAGGGAAAAAGTGGCATCTTAAAGCTGACCTATTGAGGATCCAACTTTGACAAATTGAGCTACAAAAGTGCAGATAAAGTCCATAAAAAAGTCCTTTTCTTGTTCATGCTTGGTGAATGGGGACTTCCTTTATTATGAGATTGTTTGAGATTCAATGGTGTGCACATTAATTTATAGTTTTGCTTCAAAGGTTGTCTTTACCTGTTTCAATCTTAAACTAGAAAAACCATAACAGTATCATGACAACAAAGGCATGAGCAAATTATTTGGTTTAAGTTTCATGAATCTCCATTAATAAAATGCAAGCCTTTTAAGGTTCTCTTTCCACCACTTCCATGTCAACTTATGCTTCACTTCCTCTTACTACCATTGTCAGCATCCTCAAACACATGGTTAATTACATTGCTGGGCAGTATCAGTATGACATGAGAGCTCAACTCCACCTTTGATCTCCAGCCATGAGCAATCACTGTTGTAATTCAAGTTCACTGTAGACTTCTTGCAGGTGAGCTTAAATTAACTGGTTACCAAACACTCATCCAATGTTACTTGCATTATGTGATAATAAACAGAAAGTAATCAGGTCAATTTATGCCCCAACTGGTTTCCAACTAGACAATTAGACTGGATCAATTTATTGATTGGATCAAGGGATCAGGAGCTTTGAGATTGGATCAGGTCATACAAAATCCATTGATAAATGTGGTGATCTATCCAGCAATTCTTTTTCTTCTTGTTCTTTTCTGATCATGCCTATCCCCACTAAACTAGTGGATGATGATAATGGATGAAAAGGACATCCTCCAATCTGACAACAGAGAATATTCAAACTAACATTCAATGCAATCCCAAAGCACCGAACTTTGTCCTAAATTTTAGTATATCTTAATAAAGAGATGGGAAGAACCTTCTATCACATATTCCAAAATTTATTTCTCCCAGAATTGGGATCCCAACACAACCATATTCCATGATTGTCACTGGCCCAGCAACTTAATGCTTCCAATTGCCAACAGGCTCCCATCATCATAACACAAAGCCTTTTTCCAGTCTTTGATTTCCATTGTCAAAATTTGGAGCTTGCTTCAGCTTTCAGTGACTCCCACTAGAACAAAAAAAGATGATTACACTCAATGCTTCTGCTTATGAGTGACAGGAAAAAGAAATTTGTCAAAAGAATGACAAGTTCTTGATTTGATGGATTCGCAAGAAGGAAAGATCTCCACACAAGGCCAAAATATTCCCTCAAATCTGATCCCTTGTCAACATCTCTTGTCTATCTGAAATATAAAATGTAAATCATATATTTGGTTTGCCATAATCCCTCTATGAACTGTGGACAACACATATAAGCCATCTTTTATTGGCAGACACCATGTAAATAGAGACTATTATAGAGTATCTTCTCTCCATTGTACTGTACAAGCAAAAACATTTCATCTTGTAAAAAATTTCCATTAATTTGCACAAATTACAAAATCAAATCCTATATTTACTGTCTCCAATATTACAAATGGATTTATTACCTTCTAACATTTGCAATTTAGCTATCACAAATATCCTAGTTTTGAACATCATTTATGCGCATGTCTATTAAAATATTTTTCATTTAGTATTAACTTTATTATCCTCCTCCAAATCACCTCAACATCCAACACTCATGGACTAGATTGAAGGTTAGATTTACATATATTTACTTTTTGGGCAAAATTGTCCTTTACATTGGTGTCAATGTCCCTACTACAATCAAAGAACAAATAGTGATATGGTATATATGGCCTTTCAACTACTAATAAACAAAGCAATACACAAAATTAATAAGAACATAAGTATCTTGTCAATCTTAACAATAGAAAATATATGCATTTTTAGTTTCCCAGTACAAATCCTCATGTAATTTTCAAACTGCACAATTCTAAATGAAGAAAAGATGAAGTTTGAGTGAGATCTGTGGAGTTTAAGAAAAAAGTTAGTCTAATTTTTACACCCAAACATGGCCTCAAGATGTGAGACTAAAGAGCTAAAAACAAGCTGTTATATATATATATTAAAGACACACCACCAACCATGGATTGACAATCACCAAAACAGTCAAAACTTGGCTAAAGATCATACACTACTTCATGGCTGTAATCAAAGATTCCACTGACTCCCATCTTCCACACTGTTTCCACATCAA
>CM017195.1:42581342-42796342 GCA_004837865.1 Musa balbisiana | reverse complement strand
TTTAAATTATGAATCAGGTACTATTGACTGCCTGTTCATAGTTATGTATTTAGATTGTTGAACAGGTTCTTTTTACGATTGTTCTTTTCGTATATTTGGTTTATTTTATATGCATCTTTTAGGCAAAGTATATTTAAAATAACAATGCTTGGATTTATTTGTAACTTTTTAGAACTTGGTCATGGGATGATCTATGAAGAAAAAATAAATCCCAAATAGTTACGTTTATGGTTGGAGCCAAGGATTGAAATTTCATACAGTACCGGTATATCGAGCTTTGCTCGGTACAATATAGTACGGTGTATCGAGCGGTACGTCTAAAAAATATATAAAAATCAATTTTAGTACCGAGAGGTTCTCTCTCTCTCTCTCTCTCTCTCTATATATATATATATATATATATATATATATATAAACCTTCAATGGCATTATTCCACCCTATTCCTATTCTATGTGCATTGATGAAGACAATCCATCTAAGTCATGCGTAGATAGTGCTTGAATGTGAAGTTAGGCTTACAGGATCACTATAAAAAAAAAGTATTTATCTTTTTATGTAAAAAATATAAAAATAAAAAATAATAGATAAAGATATAAAAAGATATAGATACAGCATACTGGGCGATTGCCTCGTCTGCGACCTTCAACGTTAAGGAGGTGGGGAGAAGAAAGATGACATCGACATTGGAAGGTTCTCCATGCCGCGACAGTGGACGAAGGAGATCGTTCGGAGATGAAGAAGGTCGGAGTCTTCGTCGCCTCTTCTGCTACTCTTGCCACCGCCTCCCCTGATCCCTACGCCTCCAACTCCCCCTCCAAAAAGGTACGATTCTCCTTGTCATTACCTCCTAGATCGGGATCATCGAGGCAAGGTAGCTTCGGATCAGAATCAAGAAAGGGCTTCAGTGACTCCACGATACTCTTTCTCTATGCTTCTCTCTCTTCTTCGATGCTTGTCCCTTTTCTTCAAATGCCCTCTTATTTCTCGTCGTAGCCAGGCTAATACCGCTTGGTAGCGGGGGTCCATGTGCCGGTCAGCTGGCGGACCAGTACATACCGCCCGTACCAGGCGGTATGGAATGGTATTAAAAACCCTGGTTGGAGCATCTGGTGCCTATTGGCAATCCTTAGTGGGCACCTTTGTTTGCATGATATATACATGTATATTTATAGGGAGGAAAAAAAAAGAATTACAGAATTGTCTTTCAACAATCATAAATAATCGAGAATTTTTAGATGTCTATTAACCTAAAAATATCCTTATACATGTCTTTTCTATATTTCTTCTATCTTCTCACCAACCACATGTTACTCTCAGCTACACAGTTTCAAATGGGGCACTGCCGCTAGATTTTCTTCTGACATCACAGAGATTGCACCTCACTAACAAACTCTCTAGATTAAAGGCTACATCCCAAAATGGCCACTGCAGGAGTTGTTGGAGTCAATTAACAAAAGGAAAATTAGTAGCAGTAGTAGTTAAAAAAACAGTTTGATAAGGAACTAGGTTCTTTTATCACAAGCTAATAAATATTCTGTCTCTTCTCACCAACCACATGTTACTCTCAGATACACGCAAGTACAACTACAGAACTACTGCCTTTTGTCATCAACATTGAACTCTCTGGATTTGAGGGTACATCTAAGTTCAAGACTGAAATTGTTGGAGATGATTAACAAAAGGGCATTCAGTGGTAGTAGATGATTGGTTGATAATGTTGTAGGTTTTTGCATCACAATGTCTAGTAGTAGATGATTGGTTGATAACTAAGTAGGTTTTTGTATCACAATGTCATATATATTCTGCCATCAACTTAAAATTGATATAAGATGTGCGGCATTTTTGTTGGGGTTCATGGTTTCAAGTAATGACATCAAAAAACTTGGATTAGCATAACCACATGGTAAGAGTCATTTTCTATGCGGGTGCCAGATTAGCTGAACTACTTGAATACCAATGTACAGCCAAAGAGCCATTTCTAGATTTCTCATGATTCACTGCAAAATTTCATGAGTTTGCTACTAGTGAATACTATCACCCTTACAACCTGGTGAACCTTTCTGCTAGGAAGAATTATGATGATGACCAATTAGCTGCATTCAAGCTAGATTCATAACCATATTCTGTTTTGATTTCAGGTAAATTCAATTGAAATGAATCCATCAATTATTATAACCATGTTGGTTCTGCTTTTGTGGTCAACAACAATAATTCATAATAATCCCAAATAAGTGGAGGAGTTATATGGATTTTTTGCTGCTATTGAACTTTGTGCGAGGCAATATCTCTAGTTAAATGTAAAGCATTTTAATTATCTTTTTTATTATTATCATTCTTAGGTCTCCCCCATCTCTTATGAAAATTTTCTTCTTCTATAAAAGCATTCAGTCATCACACCCCTCTCCAATTTAACCACCCGACTTTCGTTCTATGTGCAGTATCCTCAATCTCTCTACCATGTTGATTGATTGATCCAAGGAACCTAAGTTCTATTACAGGAATTCATGTCCATCCATCCTAATAACATTTTAGTTTTCTCTTTGTACTATTAAAATTGAGTTTGAAATAGATTCCATCTGAACTCTTTAATCATAGCAACGTGCAGAACTATTGTAGAAATGTTTTTGGTTACCTTATAAAGTTTTGCGGTTGTAATTTACTGTAAGACAGTTTTATGCTCTTAGTACATAGAATATTCTGGTTTATTTACCTGTTTGTGGTGTTGTAGGAAAGTTTTCTAAAAGTAAGGGAATTGGAGTTTTTGGTAACGATGCCAAGGATACAAAGATTCCTACTGAAGTATGGAGATACTATTTGTTGACGAATAGGCCTGAGGTGAGTCCTAAGATAAACTGTAGTTTTGATTCTAAATGCCCATAAAATTAGATCCAGTACTTGTTGCCATATGCAGTATCCTGATTGGTTTTTGTGAATCAGGTATCGGACACATTGTTTACATGGGCAGACTTGCAGGCTAAGCTGAATACTGAGTTGCTGAACAACTTAGGGAATTTCGTCAATCGTGTTCTAAGCTTTATTGCAAAACCAGAAGGTTGGTTATTGAAATCATGCAAACTAATATACTTGCAGTCCCCTAAGCATTATGAACCAGTTTGACTTTATTTTGTATATAGTCTGAATTTAATGCTTTAGCATTCACTATGCTACCAAATTGAAGACTCCTCTTTTTTAAGTTGTTAATTTTAAAGTAAAATTGCAATAGCTAGTGAAGCTTTTTTTGTTAAATTGTGTACCATTTTATGGCTTTTGGAAATGCAATTTGTCTTGCGTTATCCAGTAAATAATAAATCACATAGGACCATCTTTAAACTATTATGGAAACTTAACTAAAGTCCTTAGCTTCAATTTGTCTTATACCGTGCCTTGAACTATTTGATTTGTGGTGTGTTCAGCATGCCGAGGCTATGAGCGATGGTCTCTGGCATTACATGGCTTCTAAGGTAGGCAAAACATTAAACAGTTGAGGTTTTATTTTTTGGGTGGTGTTCTTTTTTATCTATGGGGTACTAGATTTTAGATTTGAGATGACTTGGTTGAAGCAAAGAGAAGTTTCCTGCCCTTCTAGGGATTATGCCTAATAATATCATCATTTCACTTGATATGACAGTTTCGGTCATTGACTTCTCTATCTAATCTTTTGACTATTACCAATTACTTGCAATCTTGGGAGGGCCTTTCCTTGGTTGTATAAGCGTAATCTATTATGAAATCTGTTGGTATGCAAATGAAATTGATTGAGAATTGGTTTTTACCACAAGATGAACATGTTCTTAACAGGTGTCAAAATCAGCTCAAAATATCTAAGCCTTTTTGCTTATAATTTTATTAAAATTCTGTTTGTCTTATGGAAATTTTATGAGATACCTTCTCCAATCTTCTAATTTACATATAAAAAATTGTTGTTTTGCTATCCAAATATTTTCTCTTGTTCAATCATGACAGAGATATTTAAATGGCAACATCGTGTGGGAAGCTGCCCAGCTAACATGTGCTCACTATTCTTGTGCAAATATGAAGTTATTAATTTGCTTTATTGATTTGTCATTTTGAAAGCACTGATGGTGTTTCATGATACAATGATTTCTCAGTAAATGCCATTTGTGATTTATTGCAGGAGCAGGATATGGATCGATCATTCCTGATGCTTCAAATCCACAATCTCAGCAACTAACAAAATATTTAGGAGAAAAAGTTGGTAAATTGGTCGACCAATATATGGATGCTATGGAAAAGGTGATTATGTGAAGTTTGATTTTGACTAAGATACAAAAGCCTCCACATGCACACACACCTCAATTCAGTGATTAGTTTGTGTGATATATCAATTACTGGAAAAAATATTTTGCTGTCTTTTGCAGGTTAAACTAAAACAAGGTCTAAAGATTGCAATGAGCATATCCAGTGAAGGAAATGCATATCTCCAAGTAGGTTCCATTGAATTTTCTTTGTCAATTGTGAGTACTTGTATGCTAGTTCTATTACCTTTTTTTTGGGTATGTGATATAGGAAAGCCAATTCTGGAAGCTGTACAAAGAAGACCCATCTTCTTGTGCCATTGTGATGAAGACCTCTGCTGGGATTGTCTACCTTCTTGCATGTTTGTTGGAACCATTCATGCCTTCATTTTCTGTTGAAGTAAATTTTACTTTTTCTTTATTCCTTTTGCTTGTTTATGCTTGATAAGCACCTTCTGCTGCTTAATCTTTGGTTTTAGGGTTCTCTAATGAGATCTGGATAATGTTTCTTTGGTGTGCTAGGTGCTAAGGCAGCTCAATTTACCTCTGGAAGCCAATCTCTCCTTTTGTGATGAAAATGGAGAAACTGACAAAGCAAAGAGACCTTGGGATTTTCTGCCACCTGGTCACCATATAGGGAAACCTGAACCACTGTTTAAGGAACTGGTGTGCATTAGTTTGTTTATCGCTTGATAGCTCATTTTTATACATATTAACTTTGTGCATGATTTTGTCAATTGCATTTCACTCGCTTGGATATTTATTGAATGCTCTTCCAAGCAGAAAGATGAAGACGTGGAATCCTTCAGGATGAGATTTGCTGGTAGTCAAGCTGAGAGAATTGTGAAGGCTGAAACTGATGCAAATAAAGTTGCTGAGCAACTAAAAGCCACAAAGATAACAGGTAGAGTGTTTCTGACCCATGTTATAAAAAATCTCCTATTTTTCCATTACAAGCTATGAACTTTTAGTAAACCAGAAAAAAAGTCATAAGATGCAATAAGCAATTCAAAAACATCTTTAATTAATTCATGAAACTCTGACTTGATAAAAGAATGGGTTTTAATTTGTCATGGACTTTGAGACTTAAGAGTTGGGTTAAAAAAATTCATACGTTTTATACTAATAAATAACATTTGGAAGAAGGTTCATAAAGTTCACAGAGAAGTTGATGCCTAAGATTCAAGTTTTACCATGTTCTGGACTATGGCTGTCTAAATATCTTTCCTCAATTTGTATATTTGATCTTTGTTTCTTAGGTAAGTTTTTAGCAGAATGAATCAGAAAAATGGCAAAAACAGGTAAATTGGGCTACAGAAAAACTTAGGCAATACAGCTCTGAATAAGCATTTATAATGCAGAGTTTTAAATCACAATAACATGATTTATTTGATTATAGATTTAAATGTAGTGGTACATCTGCAGTGTTGTGTAGTTGCCATGCAACTCTTAGATTAGAAGAAAAAAAATTATGAGTACCTAGATAACACGTGGGGATTTAAAGAAGATAGAATAAAAGATATTCACATTTATGGAATAAAATGGGTAAAGTTATGATTGAGGATATAACAGAAAATACTATTTAAGGTAATTTGAACTGATCCAAAAACATGAAGGTGAGGTGAGACAATTCAAATTAGTGGCATGAGCAGAGTTAAGAGGGAGACTTATGAAGATATTACTAGTTACAAGTTATTTGATGACTCCTAGTTTGACTAGTCATATTATCATCAACAGTTATCAGCAGTAAGAACAACTCTATGTAGCAAAACTCCACTAGTGGTCTTGGAGCTGTGCAAAGTTTTGGCTTTTACTGAGCTGATGAGAACAGGTTTTATTCAATATAAAATTTTGGTCAAAAAACTAAATTGAGATTACATGTTCAGATCCAGAGGCATTGTTCTCAAGTGCTCTCATAAGCATCCACACCCAAAGCATTCTTATTAGTCATAAGTTTGCACATTTTGCACATATGGTCTTTTCCAGATTGGTAATGTGTATGATTTAAGCGTGGTGCATATTTCATGACTGTTAAAGTTCAAATGAAACTGTTCCTCATGAGCTCATGTCGGCCTTTGGTTGTATATTTTTCTTTGACAATAGCATGTTATGTTTTGCATGTCATTTGTGCCATAGGTAATGCAAAGAAACAACAAAATAAGCCTTCTGGCAATACAAAAGCAAAAACTGCTGAAACAGAGATTTCGGTTTCGAAACTTGATGTACGTGTTGGCCTCATAAAGAAGGTTCAGAAGCATCCAGATGCTGATTCACTTTATGTAGAAGAAATCGATGTAGGAGAAGAATCACCAAGAACTGTTGTTAGTGGTCTTGTGAAATATATTCCTCTTGAAGAAATGCAGGTTTGTTACTCTCTACAATTTTCTGTTCCCATTGGATATGAATCTCTATTTATTCTACTACACTTACTCCTGCAGAATCGGAAAGTATGTGTTCTGTGCAACCTAAAGCCAGTCACCATGCGAGGCATCAAATCACATGCAATGGTCTTGGCTGCATCAAATGACGACCACACAAAGGTAAGCCACAGTGCTTCCTCCTTTAGTTTTGGTCTATCTTAAGTTAAACGCAGTTTTAAGCCCTTCAAGACTACATGTGTATGATTAACTAGGGTGTTTAATTTCTCATATCAGTGTTACAGCAGTTTCTTGATAATAACTAATGTGTTTAATACCAGGTGGAGTTGGTTGACCCACCTTCATCAGCTGCAGTGGGCGAGCGAGTAACCTTTCCTGGATACTCAGGGGAGCCTGATGGCATCTTAAGTGCGAAGAGCAAAGTTTGGGAGAAGGTGCAGGTTGATCTGCAGTCCAATTCAGAGTTGGTAGCGTGCTACAAGGATGTTCCCTTCACGACATCAGTTGGTGTTTGCAAAGTATCGTCCATTGCAAATGGAGCCATAAGGTGAACAACATGACTTTTCAAACGATGATCACAATTTTCAGAAGATTTTGGTGTTCTGCCATCACCAATTTGTTTGTCCATTGTATTAATCCATGTAGTTGTAGTTTGATAACTGAATTCGGTTCTCAAGAACACCGGAATTTTGTCTTCTATCGAAAGCCTACTAGCTTATTTGGAATTTGCATCGACTGATTGTTGATTTGAAATGGAAAATGCTTGTGATGCAAGGAATGTTGCATCTCATGCTTGATTCAATTAAAACAATTACTAGAGGGTTCTCTTGCCAGGTTTACTCAGTCTGTGAACTTCCAAAATAACTGGTAGTGTTTCTTATCCTCTTGTATAGTCTCTATTACAAAGGTGAATGCTACGCACAAGGGGGCAAGGCACCGAGATCAATTCTTTTCTACACCATTCATTGTTTGCTAATTACAATTATTTTTGGTAGCTAGGCGTCCTTAAAATCTCGATTCTTAAGTTTTTAAAAAAATTATATTTGAATGTCTATAATAATGAAAGAGAAATATCTAACTTGATTTATCTCACATTTTATCTAAGTTTTATTGATGAATGAAAATAAAGGTAATTTTAATATTTTAGTAGGTGGTGATGAATGAAGAACGGGTGACTATTGTAAATGTCAACCCTTTTGTTATGTTAACGTTGATATAAATACAGAACGATCCTCACGGCCATAGTTCGTCCGTCACCATCGACATCGTGTCATTATCGATCAAATCAATAATATTAAGGTAAATAGAGTTAGATATTTTACTTTAGCCTAAGGATCGAGATGTTAAGAAAGTCTAACTATAAACTATAATCGATAATTAGCCTAAGTTTATTCCATCTCACTTGTCATCTCAGTATGTCATTTGTGTCAATCTTCGCAATCATCATTTTTAATTGCTTATATCCTTAATAATCTCGAGGATTCGAGTATAAATACATTCTCTTTTATTTTTATTTTTATTTTCTCTCCACCTCCAACTCATGACATATCGGATATTAAGCAGCATCTAGATTTCAACAACGAACTTCTCCATCACCATCCTCGACATCTTGAAACAATACAGATCATATATTATCAACAAACCCCTCATTCGTAAGCAAAAAACTTAAAGATCAATTTTAGCCCCTTGTGAATTTAGCGATGGATCTCTTAAGTCTTTATAGTTTATTTATATCTAAAATAGCCTATATATTTTAAAAAATATAAAATATAATAACACGTGTAATTTAAGTTTAAATCTATTTTAGCCTATGTGATTTTTATCTTAAATATTTGAAGTCAGGTTTACTCGAGTATAAAATAGTTCATATCTTTTAAAAAACATAGCATATAAACCTCTCCTCTCAAGTCTGAGTTAATAGACGTTAGAGTTTGTTTACATGACATACTAACTCATAATAAATTATTAATATAATAACACGTATAATTTAAGTTAAAAAAAAACTAAGACTATCATCAATGATGAGAGAATGTGTCATCGTGGAAGTGACCACCAACAGTAGCATCGAGTCGCTACTGCGTAGCAGGGCATCATGTGCACATAACCTTTTTCGCACTGATGACGAGCTGAAGAGTTTTCGATTCTACCTCAAATAAATGTGCATTAATTAGTCTGACATTAGGCACGCAATGGTCTATTTGTCCCTCTTCCTCCTCCTAAGCGTCTTCGTCCCGACTACCTTCCACTTCCTCTCTTATGCCCCCACACGTTGCGCCCTGGAGCTATCAAGTGATATCTAATAAAACTAGCTTTAGGGCGCATACCATCACATCAACCACCATCGCGAACGAACGACACCCGCTCTAACCCTAACAAGAACCACCATAACTTATAAGTCACCTACCCCGCAAAACACAATATCACAAAAATGAAAGTCAAGCAAAAAGAGAAGTTAAGCTAGTCCATGTAGATCTTTTGCACCCGCTTGCTCTCCCCGACCAACTTGTCAAGGAAGAAGAAGTAGCGAAGGCCATTATGCCAGACAAAAGTAGAGAGGCAGATGTAGAAAAGACCGAAGACAAAAGTGAGAGAGAACTAGACCACCATGTCATGCATAACTTCAGACTAATCGATTAATCAATGCACAATAACCTGAAATATGACTGAAAACTCTTTAGCTCTTATATACTTATATATTAAATTTTCATAAATATATTAATTATTTGACATAACAAATCATGAAGATTTAAGAGATCTATGACCAATTCAAAATGACTAAAATAAACCTTAATCGTTTTTAAAATTTAAATTATATATATCATTATATTAATTATTTATTATAAATCAACATATAACATAAGTTAACTTAAACTTAACAAAAAGAATATATATTATATATTTTTTAAAAATATAAATATTATTTTAATCATGAATAAACTACAAGAATTTAAAAGATCCATGTTCAAAATCATAATAACTAAAATAAACCTTAAACGCAAACTTATGCAGCACACATGGGTGCTTATTTGGAACGTGTTCAATAACATTTTACATCATTATCGTTATCAAACACTTGGTGTTAACGAAAATATGAATTTAACATCATCATCATCATCATGTTAACGAAAATATAATGTCAGAAACATTAATGAAACATTTTACATCATTATCGTTATCAAACACTTGGTGTTCAATAACGATAACGAAAGAGCATAAAAGGGCATGTCGAGGAGCCCACAATAACGCAAGACATCTTTGATGAGCCTTCGAAAAAGGCATGTTTACAAGTCCTCAAACAACATTGTTGAATATTCCTAACATGGCTTACAGTGTCACTTTCACCCATGACAAATACTACCACCGAAACAGGTGTTTTGGGTGGACAACACCGAAAAGAGGCTTGTGGCATAAGCTTACACTTGATTAATTTACACATGAAAAAAATAATTGTAGAAAAGACAGTAGAATCAACAGTTATATGAGAAGATCCTGAAAGGAGCTGCTGCAATTGATCATCTACAAGCTTTTGCAGATGCTCCTGGCCATAGTAGCACAATATGATATCCAAATCAACTGATGTTAGTACTTACCAGTATCTGCTTGATCAACTAATAGGATGAAAATGAGATACTTGATCTACAAACCAACAGAGATGAGTCCAAAAATATTGAGTGAAGGTTGTGAGTCATAGTATTTGAACATTAGCTTGATCTACAACAGATCTGTAAAATGTCTTAAGGAGATTCCATTGCATAAAGATAGATGTTCATGATTGCAAAACATGGACATGCAACCCAAATGAATAAATGCCAGAAAAAAGTTAGTATTAGAAGCAGTATTCCCATGCTGAATACCTGATAAATACAATTTGGATGACCACTTGCCACGGTTCAATGCTTCTTTGAAAAGTCATGCATGGCCTTCCCAGTAGCAACCTAACCTAGAATGCTAGGAAAACATATAAAAGGTGAAACTTAGGAAAAAAGCCAATCAGTTCCATTCACCTCATTACAAAAACCAATCAGTTCATTCACATAAAACAACAGGTATTAAGACTTGGGTCATCGCCGCAATATATGCAAGCAAGAATATTTCTTGTAGTGCTGATCTTTAGAAACAAAATGATGTGACCCCTAGTGCATAAATCTAATCATACACAATTAACATAACAAAACTTTTTACGTTGGTCATCTCAAACCAATTTGAGTAAATTAAGTTGTCAGAATAACTAATTGACTTGAAAACAATAGAGATACCAAAAGATACTGAAACAAGTTAAGAGGCATCAGATAATAAGCGGAGTTATCTGTCCACACAGTGTTTTCAGTGTGTAGGATAAGATTTGAAAACACATCATTTGCCTCCCACTTGCAAAACATATAACCTTCCCAACACTAGTCTCCGTTTGGCAAAGATGAAGGTTGCTTCTAAAAGCATCACCTCATAGAAGAAATCAAAACGCCATTGTTAATGGAGGTTTGCGAATGGAAGAAGTCAAAAATGATTATCCTATGCATAAAAGTCCTTTTTTAGTCTACAAAACTGTTTCTTTTTAATAATGCAAGTTAGCTGAAAAAAATGATTGATTTGGGGTTAGCGAGCACGACAACACTGAAGATTTACAACTACAGATAAACCACCATCAAATCAGTAACAATTATACACGCACATAGTTAGAAGATAATGCTAAGATAAGCAGCCAGAACAAGACTGTTCTAGTACATAAATGTAGGCCACGATATACATAATAACATCAAATCACTACTGTATTAACAACAAAATCAGAAATTGAGATATAGAACGTTCGGCAAAAGGGGCATCAGATAATAAGCGGAGTTATTGGTCCACACCATGATTCAGCGTCTAGGATAAGATTTCAAGATCACATCATCTGCCACCCTTTTGATTGAAAAAAAATCCAGAAAAAAAAACATCTTCATATTTGACAAGCATTTCGATCGGACCATTTGACGCCAGAGCAACCAAATCAAATGCCATGGGCTGGTAAGGCAACCATTTAGATTTCTGCACCCGTTATATCCCCTTAGATCGAAAAGAACACATAAATGAACATCTAAGAGGAGGGTAACTGATGCAATTACTTGACCATCATAAACAAAAAAGAATTGATCTGATGCTACTCAGAAAAAGCAAATCAAGTCATCGACACAGAAAAAGATCTCGTTTGTCCAGACATAAGTATTCAGCATCTTCATCGTAGCGGATCAGATTCATGTTTCAGATCAAAACTAATACCAGAAACTACCAAAATATGTACGGAACGTTAGATGTTAGACCGATGATGAGTGGAATCTCTCTCGGATGCTTTCCAATGAAAGCCGATGAGTGCTGCAGACATTCAACACGGCATCAGGTTCTGACCGCCCGTCTGCTTCGTTTCTCGTCATCGAGAGAGCCACATTTCGATCGGAGACGTGGGAGTTAGATAAAAAAACGACGAATGGAGAAAGAAAAAGAAGAGTTCGAGCCGCAAAGGTACCGTCTGAGAGAAAGAATCGTAGCAACGACGGAGACTGGATGGCCGTTAAATAGGGCTTGCTTTGGCGAAACCCTAAAAGCGCTCGGTCTAGGGTTTCTTCGAACCTGGACATTTATGGGCCTGTGTGGGCTCGATATTTACGGCCCAGCCCAAATTTGTCTTAAACCCATTCTATAAGGCGTAGACATAATCCGAACGAGCCGTATATATGCGTATACATGCGTTGGATTGGAGTTTAGAAAATAATTATTTAATTTGATTATATGCTAATATTAGATGGAGTTTCACTAAATATTAATTATAATGGTACATTTGCAATTTCATAATGGTATATATATATATGTATTTATTTTTATTGTAATTGATCTTCCTTGTTTCTAATTTTCCCCCACAGTAGATCCATACGAAGGGTATAAAATAAGGGCAAGCAATTATTTCAATAACAAAGGAAAGGTACAAATAATAATAATAATAATTCAAAGTACTCTATATTTATTTCATATAAGTGGGAGGAAATCCTCAATTTTGTCACTCGCTCGCTATACACACATGATTCAAGTATGATAAGATCCAAAAACACGAATTACCCCAATCGTATGTACCAATTAAATTCTCGACGAGGCATATATTTCAAACAGGAACTGGTGTGCCCTTGCTTGTCATACCATCAAGTATATCATTAAATGCTTGACATAAACCTGCAATCTGCATGTAGTTGAAAAAAAGGGGGGATAGATGTCATACAACAATTAAATATTTTAATCTATAATAAAATTCAGCCCCAGCTCCTTAGCTAAGTCATAGACATGTTAACGTATCATCTGAATTATTAATAGTTGTTCTATCATTTACTTAGCAAGTGCAAGTAAGACATGCCTGTTGATCCCATTGTCGCAACTCCTCCGTATCATCCTCAAAATATATGACAGCTTCAACCTGAAAGAGGGAAATGTGGAACTTAGTAGCCATGTTGATACATCAGCAAGATCTTACTAAAATACATACACAAAATGTGGAAGCCCGTATAAGGGTATAAAAAGGTGGCAAGTTCTCATTTGAGTGATAGTAGAATAATGAATTTGTGTAGATAATTCTGTAACAGCCTGATGTTTATAGTATGGTCAAGTGTGCTTGTGCCAAAATGTAAATCTCTTTTCCCACTAAACTGTCGTAGTAGCCTTGTGATTGTAATTTTTCATCTCTGCTGCATTACTTCTGTTGTTTTATTGCGTCTCTTGATCTGGGGATAAGCACGGTTTGCTAGAACCCAGATCAAGAAGATTCTGGAGTAAGTTGCTAATTTTATCCTTAAATTACATAGCAGAGGATCTTTACCTGGTCGATTAATCCTCTCATTCTATCTTCGTAGATCATTCTAGCTGCTATCTTTTCAGCCTGAAAAAATCATAGGTCACAGTAAGATAATTGATTTTTGAAACTTTCCAATATAATCAGACAGAAATAATAACCAAAATTTTACAACATGCCAAAAAATAATACGAGGTGGTAGAATAGCAGATGACAAGTCACATTTGTTTCGAAAATCTAGAAATTTGATATGTTTGTTCTGGAAGCCATATAAAATTAAGCAATAGGAATTAGCATCATAAATATAAAGAAAGTCCTGAAGCACCAGCAGAAACTGTATCTGAATTTTCCAGATCTGGGTAGTGCATAAAATCATAGCAGATTTTGTTGTTCTCTCAACTGATATTAGAACCAAGATTGGTAGATGGAAGTGTCTAAAGTGTCTTTATCCTTCCAAATGAACATAGTTCAACCTATGCCAAAAGACTTCCCTCTTGAATTTGAGTTATGCTCTATAACATAACTAAACCATCTTGACGAAAGAAGGCTGTGGATAACAATGATAATCAAGACAATCAGCAGTCAATGAAATTGATGACTATACTCTTTAACATCATATAGCTATTGCAGGTAACAGAATCAAGAGTTGAGAACCAGCTAACTGTAATATGGCATAGTAGTCATGTAGTAATGCTCAAAGGATAACTGGTGAAAACAACAGTGTAGTTGTGAAGTATTTTATGACCACTGGAAATTTTCTGTGCCAATATCAAGAACCTGAAAAGGGGAAATAACATTCAGCTGTATTTCTTTTTGGCAACTAAAGAAAGGGACTTGATATAATACTAGCAAGCACGTGATATCAAGCATATAGTTCTTGAATTGACACATTAATATAGAAGCAAACTTCAGCACATGACAAGAACAACAATTTCAATACATGACAACCCAAGTGATCAAAGAGCAAAAAATCTGCATCACAGCTGGCAACATAAATTTGATTAACAGAAAGCAAACCTTTTGAGGAGGAATACCCAATAAAGCTCCTAGCTCCTCAAAACTGCTCATCAGAAGAAAAAATCATTTTTAAAATAAATCATAAGTTAATAAGAATCTACAGAATAAAGTTTTATCTTTTTTTTCAACCTTATATTTGTATATAATTTGCTGGCACTCAGAAGATTATGCTCAATCATTGCACGATCCAGCACAGTAAAATTGTCTGGTAAAAGAGCTTTCTGTTCAACAACAAAGATAAAATGTACCATATCAACAAGATAGACAAGAAACATGAAATAAAACTAAGAATAAGCAAAGTATGATTACCTGGTGTGCTTTCAGTTCCTCAGCAAATGCATCAATTTCTGGTTTCCTCAAAATTCTCTCAAGATTCACCTAAAAGCATTTATAATTTTATATTAATCAAAATTCTTCAATAGAGTAGAAAAAAGGTAGTGGGGATATAACCAAAAGTAAGAGACCTATAAAGAAGGGAACAATGGCTACCTTCTGTAAAATGGGATAAATTTTCAGCTTTGAGCATCTCTCATCCTGATAAGGAAAAGGAGAAATTTCAAGTTTTCAACAATATCAAATTCCATAAGGCAACATGTTACTTAACAAGAAACAGCTCTAATTTACAAAAGATTTTAATTGCTGAACTCCCTAAACAATTTACTTTGAAAGAACAACATCAACACATTTCACAATGGCTCATCCCAAATTAAGCTTATAACGATATAGCCTTATCCTAGCTATGTACATTTGATAAGGATGACCAGATCACACAATCTCCCTTAAAGCAAGTGTCCATTCAATCTAAAAGAAGGATCCAAAAGTGTACTTTAACTATTCTTGCTGAAATTTATTTTTAAAATAGAATTCTAGGAAAACCATGAATCAATAAATGGTAGCATGGTTTCGAACATTGTGGTATACCAAACACACCATACCAATAGACCAGTGTACCACTAACACAAATCAGTATCAGCAAATCATTTTTTTTTGTATAATTGTTATTGGCACATCGATGCATTCTGTACCATATCAATCAGTATGCACTGGTTCAGCAAGGTTCCAGTATGGGTACCAGTATTGGTGTTCAAAAACTTGAATGGTATTGTGGTCTTCACTTTAATCAGGAGACACATGTTATGCTTTAGCTAGCTAAAAAGGCATGACAAAAAAGATGAAGGAAAGTACATTATCAAATTTGATGTCCCATGGAACTCCATTATGAATTTGCAAAAGGAGGAAAAATTGACACTAAATACATCAATTATGTCAATCAGTTGATAAAGCTGAATTTCACAGTTTGAGACAATAGTCATGGAAAACACATTAAGTTTGCCAATTAACTGAGGTGAAGGAATATATCTGCAGCACGGACTAAAATTTCATGCTAAGTGACCTAGATACCTTGTATAAGGTAGCAAGAACGCGGGACCGTTGGGGTCCAGCAGCAGCCAATATCGTGCACGTCACAGCAGCACTGAGAGCTTGCTCCAATGCATCCTCATCAATCTCCCTGAGATCCAATTATACAAAATTTGCATTATAGACCAAATAACCTGGTAAGAACAGTTGAATATAAGAAGAAGAAGAAGAAGAAAGAAAAATGAGAAAAAGCATGTGAACCAATATTCATTAAACCTTGCAAACACTTCAAAAAAAAAAAAATGTAACAGCACATTTTATACATGTATACTACTTGGTGCTTACTGGAAAACAATAAAGCACATAGGGCTCCATCATTTGCGGTCTGATGGATCAACTGTATGCAGCCTCACCACATCATATGAAGAGGCCACTTCAACAGTTCAAACACAATATACAGGTAGCAACGAAGCAAACCTTACTGTACCAGGGAGGGTTCCTCTAAATATTGCATTTATGCAAACACATAATATAAGTATATAACTATATATGTCAAAGAAAAATCACAAAAAAAAGGGCAATAGGAAGGGTTAAAAGTTGCTGAGAAATATGCAATGCCAATAAAGTAAAGACAGTAATAAGAAAAGGAAGCCTAAGTACTATAGAAATAAATTACAGTATTTCTGTTGAAATAGACAAAACATAGATTAGAGAATAATCATTACATGAATAAGATCAATTTTTTATCCCAAATTTTAATCTACAAATATCAGTAAGTAAACTTACTCATCTCCAATTTGACGTTGCTCAATCTGGGAAATACCATAATAATGAAGTGCAGCTTCAAGAAACTTCCGCTTCAAATCTAATATCCTAGCATAACAAACCTTTTGAAAAAAAAAAGACAAATAATGTTAGAAAATAGTGTCAGATAACAACGAAACCTAGCTGTCCAGAGCAAAATCACCTTGTATTGTAAATTTAGCACTTCATGCTGGCTATTGTTGACTAGAAAAGAAGCTTTATTAATAAAAGCCTCTGCATTAACAGCATCATCATCCTAAGAACATGCAGCAGAATTCAGATAAACTATAAGATGTATATTCTGATAATCCTCAGTTAAAATAATTATAGTGATGCTAACAAACCTCAAGATAAAGGCGAGCAATTTGAACACACTTGGAGAGCTTATAGGCATCATCAAGCATCCTGATAAACGAATTCCAAGTACAAAGATAAGGCTTTTCAGGTAAGCTTGTCAGACAAATATATATTTTAAACATAGAGATTTACCTAATTCCAGAGTCCAAATCAATCCCGCTCAGCATTTGTGCTGCTTTTGACCATTGTTGTTCAGATTCATAGAGTTCAGCTAGTTTCTCTCTGATGATTAGCACCTAAGAGAATTGAAGGTAGACGAAAGCTCCAAAGTTTGAAAAAGGCCATTCCAACAAGTGTATATATATTCTTCACAAAAGACTTATTCAAGCTTACTCAAAGAATCTAGAAGACAGACATACAAATCAAGAATCAAGATGTTCTCCCTAGTATAAAAAAGGTTTAGTATGATGCAAAAGTTAATTATCAGATAGTACAGATACTAGGATTCAAATGTAAAGGATAGGCATGAACTATCACATTGCATGTCATACAACATGTTGATATAAATGAAATCATCAAAGTTTGCCATGAATACAGTTTCATATTTTGTTTTCCAACATAATAAAGAAGAAGAGAATTGGACTCTTCTAGATTATTATTAATGCCAACAGGCGTAGGAAGGAAAAATCCAGCCAAAGATGTGATCTAAATTGTTTTTAGGTTTAACTTGATTAGAAAAGAAATCTAGAGAAGTTTCCCCTACAGACCAACAGAACACTCCTCAAACATGAATAGAATATACATTAGAACTCAGATAAAATAAATAATAACTCCTTGAACATAACTTGGATATGAATACCTACATCAGGAGCAGCTAGAATTACTGCAATCATAATGATCATAGAATCATTTACAATGTTGCATGAACTCTAGCATCGAAACACACAAATCATGACAGATATTTTCATGTTCATGAGTTGGACACTTGTTAGATGTCAGAATTTTTTTAGTTACATTATCCTATCATCAAACAAATGTAAGAAATTGATCTTATCACAATTTTAAGGCCTTTTATGAAAAAAAAGTAATATGCTATTTTTTATTCTTTCTCTCACACCATCATGCATGTTGTACCTCCATTCCCCTCCTTGGCAAATTGGACAGTGCCACATTCTCATGTCCATGCTCATCACCAATGGAAGCTTAATCCAACAAACAAACAGTTTTAAGACACTTAAAGAAGCTATCACTTTGAGAAGGGAATCTATCTTGCATAGCTGAAATTAAGAATGATATGTTGCTTTCCAATCCCTTTTCTATCAAAACTATAAAAGCAATCCAACCAAATAACCAAATTTTACATTGAAACTATCTGAGTTGACGTAATATGGCACAACATTAGAATCTATGTTAGAAAAGGCTTATTAAAAAATACTACAAATAATTGAAAATATATTGCAAAGAGATTCCTGATACTCTTTTTAGCCTTTAAATTTAAAGGCAATGAAAAATTATACCATCGATCTGTAGTCCAGCTTCAGATCAAGAATCCTAGTTCACTGAAAAAAATTAAAATAGAACTTTAAAGAAGAAATTCAGTGCCTTCTCAGCTGACTTCGTAGTAAATCATAAACAAATAGCATATACGAGCACTCAACTCCACTTTTCTCTTGTGTGAAATAGTGTACATGTCAAATGAACAATCAAATTACCTATCTTCATTCATGTTAACAAGACACAAACTACCGAACGAATAAATATGCATCAAGCCCAAAATACCACTATTTACTCCTTACTTGAATACTGCTAGTTAGCATGACAAGAAGTTGGATTACAACAGCAGATGCCGCTCTCATCATTTTTTTGTCGGATCTCACAGCATGTAAGGCCAAAGAAGAGGTTTTTAACGAGTACCAGAATTCAAAAGCCATACCTGTTCCTCAAAAGACACAACCCTGGGTTGAATTTGAGCTAGACCATAGTGCGCGATCTCCTTCTGAACGTCCGTCTCGAGCCTTCCCAACTCCTGTGCGAACGTCAGTAGCAACTGCCTCGAGACCACCAGCGGAACCTCGTCCGACACCACTAAACACCAACCAATGCGGGGAGAAAGAACCGATCAAAAACCACAGAGACAGGGGGAGAGGAAGAAAACCTTGATCTAGAGGGAGGAAGGAGCGTACTGTGATCGATGAAACGCTTGGCCTGGGTGACATCGGTGGCCGAGGAGGAGAGGACGGAGGCGAGGATGAGTTTATACTGCTCGATCTTTTGCCGCTGGTCCGTGATGGCCGCGGCGGTCGCGAGAACGCTCTCCATTGCTGCTCTTTGTCGAGATACTGCGCTCGTCGGAACCCTAATTTTCGGCGGCCTCAAATCGTAGTACTGCTCGCGTAGAACCCTCGACGTCGTCTTCATCCAAAACGATGGAAATGCCTCTTTTTGTAATCATGTCTTATTTTTAATATTTGGAATATCAATATTTTCCAACGGCATACTGGATTTTTATTATTTCCTCAATAATTTTTTAGCTCTTAAATAATTGCTGTTTTTGGTTATATTTTTTCTTGAATTCATTATAAAATTAATGTATGAGGCATTATAGGAATTATGATGAATAAAAAATAAATTATTTCTCTTAAAAACTATTTTTTATTTTTCTCATATGATACCCTTTTTTTTAGTTTTCTTATTTAGTACTTTTATTTTCCTCTAATATCTTAAATACCTTTTATCATCGCTTAATCGATTGATGTAAGACTTTATTAACTTACGTGACGTCGACCACCAAGCCCTTGCCCATATATCATAATCATTGACCATATGTCATAAAAGTCTCTTTACAACTTTCTATGTATTCGAGTTTATTTAGTATAAATCTTTCCATTATATTTTCCACATAGCTCTTAGCTTAGCCACCTCCCCTCTCTCCTCTACATCATCTTATGAACATCAAAGGTCAATCCACCTTATTGATTTTAGTATTGTCGTGTACCCATTCTCACAAGACAATCACGAATCTATCATTTACCTATATTTAATAAATAATATTTTCACAAAGTCAGAGTTTTTATCGTAAATGTTCTATATCCACTCGAAGGATGTCGGCACAAGCATGAACATGCACAACTTCAATATTATCATCTTCAGGGTTGTGATGAAAATGTGCTTAACAACAACTATATGAGAAAGATATTATGTGGTGGAGTTACTCGTGGAGACAAAGCAACAAGGTTCGTATGAACAATGTTGGCATGGTAAGTTATGCAGGTCGAGAAGGGAGGGGAAGTTCTATTATAATCACCTCTTTTTCCTTCGTCAAGAGATAATTAGAGTATTAGAGGAAAATGAGAATTCTGAATGACTCGAAAATGAAAGCATCATTAAAAAAAAATCAAAAAGGGAAATTTTTTTCTTGAAATCGGCTTTGAAAATATGAAAAAGAAGAATCTTAAAAAAAGTTTAAAGAACTTTTCCTCTTAATTCATCTAAGTATATTCACTTTAAATTATTTTGCATAATTATTATTTATAAATAAAAAATATTTTATATTAGACCGACAATTTCGGAATTGCAGCAGAGCAACAATGTTCCGGCCGAACATATTAACATGATCACATCATCCCTTTGCGGGGAAGTATTGGAGTTACGGCGCCGGAACTGCGACCCGTCCCAGAGCCATCACCGCTCGCCGCTCTAGGGTTCCGATCCTCTCCCTTTCTAGGGTATCTCCTCAATCTCTTCTTTCTTTCTGGATAATATGCTTCTTTCCGATCAGTATGAGCGGCCACTCGTCGCAATCCGTTTCTTTGTATGCTTGCTCTGCAATCGGTTTGAGCTGGCATTTGCGCTCAATTTTGGCGCCCCAGCGATAGCTCTCGAATCCGTGACCGCAGGAAGTCATTTAAGGTTCTTATATTGTGCGTGACAGTGTTGCGTTTATTAATTTGTACTTATTGTGGTAGTGTCAGATGACGCAAATCTTTGAAATAGTTCCTATCATGATTATATCCATTTGGTTGTCGGGGTAGACGTGTTTGACTGCTCGACAGATGCAGATTGTGGGCAGAGGATGAATCACTGGAGACATCCTGATATGTGGATGGCTGACTTCAACAGTTTAGGGTTTCGTGGATATTCTTTCCCATGTCCATTGTTCGGTTCGGGTTCAAGGGGTACAACATTTTCTAGCGTGCAATGTCCTCGTTGTTCTTCCGTGATGTCCATCTTTACAATCGGGTTTTGCTTCGAGGACTGCTTGAAGGATCCGATTGGATAGGGAAGTATAGCTAATTTGAACATTTTAGGGTTTCATTGGTTTTCTTCTCTGTTCCTAGTGATTGGATTCATGGGTTACATAATGAGCAATTACAACTAAATCTTCATGTCTTTGTTGTCTCTTGCTAGCATATATCCTTACTAGCTTACAATTTTTATACCCTTCTACAGTTTCCATCATTGCAATTGGAAAAATTCAGAGTGGAAAGAGAATTTCTTGGTATTCCTAACTTATAAATTTCTTATCCTTCTACGATCTCTATTCCTTACATTAGGATTTTATATCGTGGACTGGATTTGTATTGGAAAGGAAGATTATCAACTTTGGCTATCTTGATAGGCAGATACTGATTTCGATAATTCAGGATTTCATGGATTTTCTTTTCCATCCTGACTGAATGGATTCTCGGTGGACATCTTTTTGCAGCATGATCTTTCAGATCTTCATTGTTTCTTGGTGATGTAAATCCTTCCTAACTTTCAAATTTCTCATCCTTCTTCTATGATGTCAACTTTTTGGTAACCTTATGAAGTTATAAGTGGTTTTAATTTACTGTAAGACAATTTTATGCTCTTGATACATAGAATATTCTGGTTTAGCTAACATTTCCAACCATAGCACACTACTTCCTCTATGTCAACCGAAGCCATGTTATGTTTCACAATCAGGAGTTTCAAAAACCTAAAACGGCTGAATTAAATGTCTGTAAGTTCTCATTCTACTTCTATGTTGATCTATTATATGGATGGGAATGGCTTGTCGAGTTGCTAATCAACAGTGATCATTCATGAAGAGTTTCTTTGCTTTATAACAATTTGTTGACGTTCCTCTTGTATAGAGATGTAACGACATCCTAATTTGTGGAGATAGAAAGTTCTGATAAAAAAGAACAATAAGATAATAAAATAGATAAAATATAAATCCAAAATAATACACATGCAACAATGAAGCCCACGTGTTCTGTTTGTCTACATTCTCTTTGTTGTCCTCAGGTTTAAGACAGAAGTTTATGCAATGTATTGTTCTGTAGAAATTAAAGTTCTGTGATATCTTTTATGCTTATTTACAATTGCACCAGGGCTTTTGTAGTTTTAAATGATTGCAGACTTTTATCCTCTCTAGCATTCCTATGTCTCCAATTTTTTTGAGCATCCTGTACCAATTCTGTCATTTCCTCTCAATAATGTGAACTCTCTTCACTTCATTACTTCATTGTTCTTGAGATTAAAACAATGCAACTGCTGTTGAATATGCTCCTCACAGAGTATAATTAGATGAACCAAAGTTTTAAGTGTGTATGCACATCCGTCCATCTCTTACACAGTTAACATATTTGTTTATTTGAACATTCATATCCCAATTTATGTATAAATAGGCAGGGCATTGCAAGGGGTAACACTTATTTTCCTCTAGTTAGTGTCAGCTATCAGCTTAAGAATGCATCCTACTACACCTGGGATTGATCCTTCCCCTCAGCAGTGAGCACCATGTTTCTTTAAAGTTCCAAATCATTAGCTCCTTCAGTGAGTTCAAATCTACATGTTAAGGAAACTGGAGAGAGAAAAAGCTGATATGACTTCATTCACTCACTCGAACCACCATCTCAAGTGCAATTTAGTGTGCAGACGCAGACAGCTTTACAACATGACTTACTCTTGAATGGAAGATACAACTACCTAATTACCATTTCTTTCTCACTGATTTCAAATATCAACTGGTGCAACCACCGCTGTCCCAGTATAAACACTTCATCTTGTGCTTGTTCTTATCATCAGGAACATTGACCTTTTTCTTTATTACTTCTTTTTACGTTCATCAGTCTGCTAACTAATGTAGGAGATGTAGGGTTTCCAATGGCTTGACAGCCTTGAGCTTCCGAGGAGGCGATTGCAGCATTGCAGATGGCAGTGGTGAGTGCATGAACTTGCAGTTGGGGCATGAAGGAGATGACTCACAGAGCATGACGAGGAGATGGCAGTTGATGCAGACTACCGCGACCATGCTGCCACATGAATTAGGTTGCTTCTTTGCTTCATCTGAATTTGTCAAGTTGGATTGCTCTTCTGAGCTTGAGAAGGATGAGATGTTGAGATCCAAATCTAGTTCATGTTCCTTGGGCCTGATCCAACTTTTCTTCAGGGTTTTCCTGTCCAAATAGTACATCCTTCCAGACTGCAGGTATTAGTTTAAAGAATGTCAGAAGATGATAAAATGCATGACAAAATCATAAGTACTGCCTTGAGACACAATAAGAAGTATTAATTGTATGCAACAGTATAACAATAAGATGTATGTCGGGGGAGGAGAGAGAGAGAGAGAGAGAGAGAGAGAGAGAGAGAGAGAGAGAGAGAGAGAGAGAGAGAGAGAGAGAGAGAGAGAGAGAGAGAGAGAGAGAGAGAGAGAGAGAGAGAGAGAGAGAGAGAGAGAGAGAGAGAGAGAGAGAGAGAGAGAGAGAGAGAGAGAGAGAGAGAGAGAGAGAGAGAGAGAGAGAGAGAGAGAGAGAGAGAGAGAGAGAGAGAGAGAGAGAGAGAGAGAGAGAGAGAGAGAGAGAGAGAGAGAGAGAGAGAGAGAGAGAGAGAGAGAGAGAGAGAGAGAGAGAGAGAGAGAGAGAGAGAGAGAGAGAGAGAGAGAGAGAGAGAGAGAGAGAGAGAGAGAGAGAGAGAGAGAGAGAGAGAGAGAGAGAGAGAGAGAGAGAGAGAGAGAGAGAGAGAGAGAGAGAGAGAGAGAGAGAGAGAGAGAGAGAGAGAGAGAGAGAGAGAGAGAGAGAGAGAGAGAGAGAGAGAGAGAGAGAGAGAGAGAGAGAGAGATTTTCCTCTAGTTAGTGTCAGCTACAGCTTAAACTGCATCCTACTACACTGGATTGATCCTTCCCCTCAGCAGTGAGCACCATGTTTCTTTAAAGTTTTCAAATCATTAGCTCCTTTCATTGAGTTCAATTACTGGTTAAGGAAACTGAGAGAGGAAAAGCTGATATGACTTCATTCACTCACTCGTACCACCATCTCAAGTGAACAATTTAGTGTGCAGACGCAGACAGCTTACAACTGACTTACTCTTGATGGAAGATACAACTACCTAATTACCATTTCTTTCTCACTGATTTCAAATATCAACTGGTGCAACCACCGCTGTCCCAGTATAAACACTTCATCTTGTGCTTGTTCTTATCATCAGGAACATTGACCTTTTTCTTTATTACTTCTTTTACGTTCATCAGTCTGCTAACTAATGTAGGAGATGTAGGGTTTCCAATGGCTTGACAGCCTTGAGCTTCCGAGGAGGCGATTGCAGCATTGCAGATGGCAGTGGTGAGTGCATGAACTTGCAGTTGGGGCATGAAGGAGATGACTCACAGAGCATGACGAGGAGATGGCAGTTGATGCAGACTACCGCGACCATGCTGCCACATGAATTAGGTTGCTTCTTTGCTTCATCTGAATTTGTCAAGTTGGATTGCTCTTCTGAGCTTGAGAAGGATGAGATGTTGAGATCCAAATCTAGTTCATGTTCCTTGGGCCTGATCCAACTTTTCTTCAGGGTTTTCCTGTCCAAATAGTACATCCTTCCAGACTGCAGGTATTAGTTTAAAGAATGTCAGAAGATGATAAAATGCATGACAAAATCATAAGTACTGCCTTGAGACACAATAAGAAGTATTAATTGTATGCAACAGTATAACAAATAAGATGTATGTCGGGGGAGGGAGAGAGAGAGAGAGAGTGTGTGTGTGTGTGTTTACTTGTAGGTCTAGGCATTGTTCCCATTCAAGTGGCAAGGGATCATTAAGCTGAAGCTCAATGCTAGTTGGGCTTGAAATCTCATGACAAATTTGTTTTCTCTTCCTTCCAACATTTCCATCTGATTCTGAAGATAAGCTGTGTGTCTTCTGGCTTAAGATCGATGCATGTGGACCTAATGATAGCTGGGTCTGATCCATCAGTCTCCAGCCTCTCCCCTTGCTCAGCTTTTGATTCTCTCCCATTAAGTTGGATTGATTCTGAGAACTTTGTAGAAACCCTTTGATCATCCAAAACTAGCCTAGTGAAGAATCTACATATGCATTAAGCAAAAGAAGCATGGGTTGCTACAAAAAAAGAAAGAAAAATATGAGAGAGAGACAACTTTGGGGAGGGGGAGGAAGAAGAGGAAGGGACGGGAGGGAGGGAATGAGCAGAAAATGGAAGCTTCTCGCATCCTTTTGATATATTGGATCGTGCAGGAGAGGGTGCAAATATTAAAGAGTGTTCTTAAATGTCTTCATCCAACCCTATTTAAAAGGAGGGCAGACCTTGCATTAATAGTTGAATAGTGTGGCTTTAAATGCTGAAGTTCTCACCATCTAAAACAACTCCCTAAATGATCTCATGCCACCAAAATCTAACTCTTTGCCACTCTCACTACCTGTACATGACTTCAGTGATCAATGTCCACATTCTGCACTAACTCGCTTTACTTGGTGTAAGTAGGAGTTAGCATAACTTTCAGCTGAATTATCCATTTAAGTGGCTTTTTCCTGCAATAATCAAAGAATGAGCCATGCATACTGCAAACTGAGTTTCTATCATATATGCTTCTTAGGCCACTCAGTGGAATGATATATAGTGAAATCCACTGTAGGATGGCTCACTTCACTTTGTGGAACTTGAAGCAGCAGCAGTCTGGATTTACTTACAGTCAAACTTTTGTCTTTGTAATGCAGATATGTGATAGATGGGAACAAATGCATGCTGAACAATCACTTCTGAAGCAAGCATGGCATCAGAGCTGGAAGCTGGAAGGTAGCTCGAACCTTACAGAAGAATGCAGATACTGCACTCCAACCTGCAGTGAGTCAAAAAAAGCATGCTTTTCTGATGTCTTGAAATCTTGCATGCACCATATGACCATCACGCAATTATGAACTGCACCTTGTTGGTGAGCATTAATTCATGAGCATGCTCGACTCTAATTCTCATCCACAAACTAATAACGCATCACCACGGTGGGAGACATAAAAGAACTATGTACAACCTCACCACCACGTTTGCAGTAAATTTGGCCGAGGCATTAGGGGAAGAATAAATATGGTGTGTTGGGGCTTTTTGTGCAACTCCACCCGAATCAGGCTCAACAATAAATTGAGGCGGGCATGAAATCATTTAATGTATAATGTTATATCTACTGAGAGAATTTATGAATGATGTTACAACCGACGCATGGTAGGTTTTTCTAAGCCAACCCAATTTAGTGGCAATTATACCAGATAATAGACATGGTTTTCTTCTTTTTTATTCCACTCATTTCACTCACAAGACTCATAAAGATTCTTCCCTCCACCCCAATATCAGAATCAACTTGAGGTATTAAGCAAATTGGCTAGAGATTCTTTAGTTAGAGATTATACAAGAGAGTCGCTGATCAAATTTAAATGTGCATTAGTGGCATGTTTACGCACTGATTCTTCTGTGCTTGACTTGATAAGAGTAGAAAATTCCATACTCGTTATGCCAATCTGCTCTAATTAAGCTGCGTGAATGCTGGCCTTTATGCAGGGCACTGGTCTCTTCAATGCCTTCAGAAACAGCAATCAACAAGTGTAGTGTTATTTGTCTTTCTTCCGGGCAAGTAATCCAGCTTGTTCCTCCAGATATAGCTCACAGTTTCTGCCTTTCCCAATTCCAGGAGGAAGATGTCATGAATCTTTGTCCTTGCATACTCATCATGTTTCGGCTAGTTATCAAGGCAGGAAATGACAACTTCTGTTCACCATGTCAGGTACTGAATGGAACAAGAGAGAAAATTGTAATCAATTCAACCAGGCATGACTTGGTCAGTGGCAGAATGTGGAACAGGTCTCAAGCTACACCTAAAACTTCTACATTTAAGTTTTCTGATTCTTAATACATTTTTCTGCTGTTTTAGCGGACAACGTAGATAGAACAAATACATCCACAAGGTGAATAGACAAGTTAGCGACAGCTTGATTGGGCTGCTGCTACAATCCAAACTTTGACCAAGTACTGCATGATCCTTCTACATTGGTCCTTCATTTTCTTTTTAATTTGTCCACAAGTAAATGAAATATTAAACAAATAACAAATGAAAATCCAATATCTGAAATATGAAGTGGTTATGCAACCTGGTATATGAAGCACCTGTTCATCAAAAACACTGATTTTTTGTGTATATTTGTGAAAATAGCAGGAGTAGGAATTAAGGTCCAAATTCTGTATTTTTTTAATGCTCTTGGTGCCTCTGGTAGAAGTGTAGATAGATTAAAATGATCCTGAACACCTAAGTTCTCAAGGACAATGTTGCAGTAACTCTTTAGCTCTGTTACAGAAAGCCAGAGAGGCTCTTTAATGTGAGGGGAGGAGAAGAATGGATAACAATGAGGGATAAGAGGAAGAAAATAATGTGATAGGTGGAAGAAGGATGGAAAGAGAAAGGAAAGATATGGGCATAAGAAGTATTGCCAGTTACATACATTATAAACTATAACTCTTGTCCATAAATATGTTTCCATTTTTTGCTTGAATCTGATTAAAGAGCAGGTGAACTATATATATATATATATATATATATATATATATATATATATATATATATATATATATATATATATATATATATATATATATATATATATATATATATATATATATATATATGACACCATTCTTGTTCATAAAGATGTTCTAAACTACATTGTTGCCCATAAACTTATGTGTTTCTGAGATTAATCAACACTGTAAAGAAAAATTAGATCCATGCACCCCAAGTAAACAGGGTCACTTCCTGATCAGTACTGGCCATTTAAATGAAACTAATAGCTTCCTCCTTGTCTGTTCCATGCAGATCATCACCAAACAAGCAGTGCATTTAAGGCCAACCTACTGCAATTCTACTTGGTTTCAAGCTCATCTTCTACATTCAATTACAAAACTGCACCAGAAATCCATATTCTCACTCAATCGGCTCATTGATCTTAAATGCAGTATTGCTTCATATACCTATTTTAATGAGGATTCACCATCACCATCTCAAGCTTAAAAGAGTCAAATAAGTTTTCTGCATCAGAGTTGTTGAGTTGCCATGTAACTGGTGATTGTGCACTTGCTACAACAGTTTAAGCCGCAAAATAAGTACTAAATCAACCAAAGTAAATGCCCCTTCTTCATGTATGCAGCATGAAGTGATCTGAGACCTACTGGAGTTTAAGGCACATGCCAAGGAGAAGATCTGACTGGAAGATCATTTAGTATATTACTTATAGCTTGCCCAAAATCATATATGTCCTACTGATGCAATCAATACTTGCATGACATGTAAGCAAATGCTCACGATCACTGTTCATAGAGAGAGAGAGAGAGAGAGAGAGAGAGAGAGGGATCCTTCTCGGATTTCATGGGCGATGTGCCAGGCCCGCCCGTGTGAGGAATCATGGTTGACGTGGCATATCGAGGTGGGTCCCATGGCTGTTCAGAGCATTCCCGCGGCTCGCCTTAAGTAGATCCGAACTGGGACGGCCCGAGTCCGACTTTGTCGAACTGTTGGCTTACTGGGCTTTGAGATCGGTGCGTCTCTCCAAGAAGCCCAACAAGTCCGCCTCTCCATCCGGTTTTCAACGCCTAAACCCAAGGCGACGCCCTACGTCTTGCGGTCCATTCTCATCTCTCCTCCTCCGTTTAGGGTTTCTTCCTCTCCTCGGGAATCGCTGGGAGCTGCGCTCTTCCTTCTCCTCTTGTCGATACGTGTTGGAGGTACGCCTCTGGATTTCTTTAGGTTCTTTCTTGCTTTCTCGTACTGATTCCAATGGACTTCGTCGAAATATTCGATTCGTGTGGTTTATGCTCTCTCTCTCCGTTGTTTGTTTGGAGATTGCACTTCGACATCGCTTTTGTTTTCTTTGAGCCCGATGTGGTTTTTTAGGGTTTGTGCGGTCTCCTTTCTTCCTTTGGGTTCTGCGGGATCTTTTTCGTATGGAATCTGGAAACTTCGATTTGCTATTCATCGACTGCTGCATTTGACGTCCGAATTAATTTTCTTCTTGTGAGGGATCAAGTCGTGCAAATAATGATTTCCTTTTCAGGATCTCTTGATGGAAAATGAGCCGCGAGATTCGTCAGTTTAAGTTGCTTTGGGAGTTGCGATCCTGTTAGTAGAGGATACAAGCTTATTCTTTGCTTGAGGTTGGAAGATGCCAGCTACACATATCTCAAGCAACAAACTACTTCGATTCTCCGTAGAACTTCTTTTCCGAGAAGGCCAGACGGGCTTGTCTCAGTCACATTCATTCTCCAGTCTTGTTAACAGCATTCAAGCCTTTCCAATTATCGATCGCTATACATCATCACACTCTATTGTTGGAAAACTGTCCCGATTGGTTCCTTTTCCTTCTTTGGCTGGTTCATCTTGTCAATCGCGTATACATAGCATTGGTAGCCTGGTTTCCGTGTTCCCTCAAAGGTCATTTATCCATTTTGAGAGGGATGTGACATCCACTTGCACTTCTTTACCTGGTGGAGCTACATGGGCTGTCCGTCACGATAGTCGGGATACACGTGGTTCTTTCTTGAGAGCTGATGCTTTTTTCCCCAATAGAAGTCTCGATTACTGGAAAAGAGTATGCAAGACTCTGAGATGTCAAGAAGTTTTGGGCTCTTATTTGGTTTACAAGCAGTTCTTGTCCGAGACAATTGGGAAAAGCTTGTCTTGTAATTCTTTTGCACAGGGTGGGATTGTGTTATTTTCATTATTCTTCACATCATGTACTACTGGAGCAGCTCCTTACATGTCTCTTGATCAGTCTCTACGTGAAGAGCAACTTGATAATCCTTCATCTGAGTCTGACCAGTATGCTTCTGCTCATCTTTCTTGTTGGTTTTCAATCATTGAATAACTTGACATGTCTCTTGTTGCAAAGTTCTTGGATGATCTTTCTTTTTTTCACATGTTAAAGTTTGTTAAATATGGATGATACTATTTGTGGTTGGCCTACCGGGAGGATAACTTTGGCTGTATGGCACAGGAAAAAGCCAAGTAACAGAGCATTGAAACTACTTTCTGGATCGTGTTATTTGCCGCACCCAGATAAGGAGGAAACTGGTGGTGAGGATGCTCATTTTATATGGGACGAGCAGGCCATTGGTGTAGCAGATGGTGTTGGTGGGTGGGCCAATCATGGGGTTGATGCAGGCCAATATTCTAGAGCACTTATGTCACATTCAGTAGATGCAATTGAAGAAGAGTCCAAAGGGTCCATTGATCCATTAAGGGTGTTAGAGAAAGCTTATACAAGAACCAAAGCTGAAGGATCTTCAACAGCTTGCATTATTGCTCTCACAGATCAGGTCCATCCCCCTTTTCCATTACTGTATGCATTTCCTTGTAGTGCTTTCCAGTTTATCCTCCAATTTACAGAGGATACTGTATAGCATAAAGTTCATAATTTGTAGGGGAAAACCATTTAAAAGGATCATTCTACTTGCAAAAGGAGCCATCTTTATTAACTTCATATTTGGATTGCTAATTCTTGTAAAGTTTCTAGGAAAGGACACTGGTCTTTTTCCATCTTTTGTTTATAATGGTGTTTTCCAATTTTTGATATTTTTCCTGAACTTATGTGCTTCTTTATTCGAGAATGTCAATGACTTAATTGGTAAGATATTACTTGCCCTACCACACTGCCCTTAGTGCATTGTTCATTTTGTTGAAACCTAGATGCATTAAGGTATAGGAAGAATGACTTTTATATTATATAATTACTAGAAGCCTGTGTTCCAATGTATCTATACCATCACAGTTGTGAAACTATGGTAGGTAGAAGATATAATGTACCTTCTTTTAGACTGATCTCCTTTTTACATAGATAAAAAATTTTAGGTGCATCTTAATAATTGACATAAGGCATTTGCCTTGTTAAATATGTTATTGCTTAGCAACAGGTTGGTTAGCCATGAAAGGCACGGCTCCATCTATAGCTTTTCTTTTTGAGAGCTTGCTGTTTATGGGCAGTGTCATTGTAAAACTAGATCCCACATAATGTTGGCTGAATTCATTGTAATCTTTGATGGTCCTACAACCTGGAAGCTATGTTACCTGATGAGTCAGATATTGGCATATGCTTTGAAATATTTGATCTGTCCTCTCAAATCACATTGGGTGCCAGAATGGTATGAAAAGTCAATCCAGCTAATGAAGTTCAAGACTTGACTTAAACTCAGCCTGCATAAAATCAGCAAGCCAACCCTTTTCTGCTTAGGTAGATCTGCTTAGGTAGATCTGAAGTATATATTTTATTTCTCTCTTTTAAGTTGTTTCTCTAGACTTGCTTTGAGTTTTAGGTTTGACTAGTGTTGTAATGGATGTTTGGCGGTTCATATGTTATCAAAATAAAATTCTAGTGCAGTTCTGTTTGAAAAAGGTACTTAACTTTTCCCTTTCAAACTCTTTAGCAACTAATGGCATACCTCAAAGGCACTTCTAAGATGACCAGTTTGATGAGAGCTTATCTGATGTTGTTTGTGCATATAAAGATTAACATCAGCCTCATTCTTCAAAATCTGTATTCTAGCTGTGCTTTCTTGAGAAGCATTCTTAAAGTTTAATTATCGAACAAGTCTTTTCTTCTTAGTATCACTTATTCCACTTA
Source organism: Musa balbisiana (assembly GCA_004837865.1). Lineage (NCBI taxonomy): Eukaryota > Viridiplantae > Streptophyta > Magnoliopsida > Zingiberales > Musaceae > Musa > Musa balbisiana. The sequence continues at coordinate 42,764,510 of CM017195.1, read as the reverse complement.
AAGAAAAGACATAGCGATACTTCTTTTAAATAATAGTTAAGTGATACTTCTTTTAAGTAATTGTTAACTTGCCTTCTGTTTGTCCAGTAGATCAGCTATTCGGCATTGAGTTCCAGTTGTGGTATCTTGGGTCTTTGATTCAAGCATTAACTATCTATACCATGAATAAGTGCCCTGTTAGGAGTAGGGTTTTCAAGCCATTTGTGAGCTATCAGGAAGGTTGATAAACCAAACTTGAGCACAATGATTGACTCTTGAGCAAGCTTGTTTATGGGCTTGTGAAAGGAGGCTTGTTTATACATAGTTAATATATTCATAATGTTGTCACTTAATTGTTCCATAAACTCCCAAATATACTAAATACAAATTTTATATATTTATTGACTAGCTTATCTAGTAAAGGACTTGAACCTTAATAGAAGGTAGTGGCATTGAATCTAACATTTGCCAAAATAAATGTTTTTAACTTTTTATCAGCTCCCATTGAGTCAAGCTTGAGCAGCACAAAGCTTGCCTTGGTTACAACCCTCTTCAAGAGATGAAAAAGTTATGACCTTCCTTGTCTTGGACAAAGAGGCATTTTTTGTCTGTTGTCCAGGAGGTTTGGCATTAGAAGGAATCGATTATAAGAGCCAAACATGCTAGGAGGGGAAGGAGGACAAAAGGGCAGAAATGTGCATAAGGAGGATAGAGGGATTAGTTATCTTGCGTCCCTTCGTCTTTCTTCATCATCTGCTTATGTACTTAATGAACTGTGTTTAGACTATAGAGCGGAGTAAAATGTTCCAGAAATTGTTGATAAAAATTTTAAGGACACTTATTTTGGTTTGTGAAAATTTTTTTCCTTTCTCTTTTCCTTACCTTTTATTGTGGTTGATCTGATGCTTTGTGCCCAGCCTATGGATTCCCAAAATAGAATATATATGTTCTGTACTAAACAGTAAGTTCTTCTGTAACTTCTCAATCTAAACTTGGTAAGTCAAGCACACATGATCCATATGCTATGCGATGATTTATACATTCAGAGTTTATCAGTACTTGATGTCTTGATGCATGTCCAGGGTGGTGGAATCACCTCACTGGATCTGGAGCAAAGGCCAAATGGGTCGTAGGTCCTTATCTTGAACTTGACTCACATAATCCAAAGCAATCTTTATCCTTGTTTCAATTTTCATTTTCTCATGCACGTTGCAACTTGACATATTTGTTTTCTGCTTCTTAGAACATGTAACTATTGCTAACATGCCTCTGTTGCAATTTTCCTTGTAGGGCATTCGTGCTGTCAATCTTGGTGACAGTGGTTTCATAGTTGTTAGAGATGGATGCACTATCTTCCGGTCACCGGTGCAGCAACATGATTTTAATTTCACTTATCAACTTGAGAGCAACAATGCAAGTGATCTACCTAGTGCTGCCCAGGTTAGCATTTTTTGTCTTACTTTTGACTCTACCATTTGTGGTGCTTTTTTCATTAATCTGCATTTGGGCTTGACGAGGTGATGCATGTACTTTGATTACCGTTTGTGTTACTCTTGAAGAAATATGCACTGGAGCCTATGGCTAGTGTTAGATTCATTTGTAACCTGTTGTACTTTGTTCTTTTTTTAACTGCAAAAAGAAGTCTATTAAGATCTTAAAATCTACAAAAAGACGCATGTAAGTCATTGTGCAAAATAGAAGATAATTCAGGGGGAAAAGATTCAGGTAACCAAAAAAAAAAAACCGATCTATCCTAGCTTTGATTGCAGCTCAATACATTCATGAAAACAGTGTACTACAGTGAATGACAACAGTTGCAAGACAAGGTTTTTGATATCCACAACTACAACATCGATGCGCCAAGGTGGATGCTGATAGTGGTCAGCACTTCTTTGAGGATTGTTGAATCAGAGTCAACTTGTAAGGCCTCACATTGTAAGTCAGTCTTGTTATGTACATAACATTGTTTTGCAATCCTGCACTATCCCTTCGTGATCTCTGATGATGAATCCCCAAGCCGCTACTATGCAAAAGAGAGGAGCCATCAATATTCATCTTGACCCATGTTGGACTTCATTCCAATCGGTGGAGTTCCACATGATTTTGAGTGGGTTCTCAGGGAGCAGGAATGGAGGGGTTATGAATATGGGAACCAAGGGGCCTTTCGTCCCCTTTGATTGTATGTGTTTGGAAGGAAGATAAAGTTTCAATTTGTCTTCTTCATCTTACTCTAAGTGGAAATATAATGTTGGTAGCAACTTATTACCATATATTTATAAGAAGTGATATAAGTAAGTTGGTTTAGGCCAAACCATGAGCTTAAGCCTTATCGGAAGCAAGTCGTGATGTTAGATTTTAGCTTGTGCTTGGACTAGTATGAAGCACATTTTATTTTCATTTAAGGGCCCTTGCTAGTGTCTTTATGGATACAACAACGATAAAGCCATAAATCCCAACTATTTGTGGTCAGTTATATTGATTTTTTATCGTCATTGAGATCTGTAAAAAGCCAAATGTTAATTTAGAGTTTTTAAATCTTTATTTATAATTTTTATTAAAGTCTTTTTAGGTCTTCCTGTGTCTTTCTTCAAACTACTAACCTTAATCATTTCACCTCTTCTGTCTATCGTATCCAAAGGTCTCTTAAGCATATACTCATATCATCTTAAACAATTTTTTTTTTCATTTTATCCTCTATCAAAGCAATACTTAGTTGTTCGCAAATAAGAGTTTTTTTTTTTCTTATGTTTCCTTGTAACTTTACACATTCATCTCAACATTTTCATCTCAACAATACAAACTTTTTGTATATGTTTTTTAACTATCGAACACTCTTGATCCATTAAGCATTGTTGATGTCACAATTATTTTATAATTTTTTTCTTTTAATCTCAAAGGTATTCGATGATTACATAAGACTCCTAACACTCATCATCATTTTAACCATCTTGATTTTACTCTATGAACAATATCTTTATCAATCTCTTTATTTTGTTGAATAATTGATCCAAGATGCCTAAGGCTTTTACTTAAAGAAATTTTTTGTCCATTCAACTTAATTATATTATGATATCTATTCCAGAATTACTAAAATTACAACTCATAGATTCAGTTTTAGTCTTTAATCTAAAATCTTTAGTTTCTGAGGATTGCTTTCATAGTTTAAGTTTATGATCAATTCCGCTTAGGCTCTCATCAACTAAGACAATATTATCAGCAAATAATATACACTAGGGAGGTCTATCATGTAAATAACTAGTAAATTCATCCATTATCAATGTGAAAAAGATAGGAACTTAATGCGGATCCTTGATGTAATCCTATACTAATGGGAAACTCACTAGACACACTTTCTATAGTTCTAACATTAGTACCAATATTATCATACATATTTTTAATAACACCAATATAATTAGTGGAAATATCTTTCTTTTCTAAAACTCATCATGATAAGTCTCCAGAAATCCTATCATAGGTTTTTTAAGTCAATAAAAATCATATACTAATCTTTTTTTTTTCTTCAATATATGCCAGCAAATCATTCTTGCTGGAGTCTTTATGGATGCACTACATAAATTATTAGTATCATTATTGTTGTTGATATTATTTGCCTCTTAAGTCAATTTTTATGAGCAGGTATTCAGCTTCCCAGTGGAATCAGGAGATGTGATCGTTGCAGGAACAGATGGACTCTTTGATAACTTGTACAACAGTGAGATCACAGCTGTTGTGGTTCACGGCATTAGGGCTGGTTTGGGACCTCAAGTGATGGCTCAGAAGATAGCTGCGTTAGCTCGCCAACGAGCACAGGACAAGAACAGGCAAACCCCGTTCTCGGCTGCTGCCCAAGAAGCTGGCTATAGATATTACGGAGGCAAGCTTGACGACATTACTGTCGTTGTCTCCTACATCACTGCCTTTGGCAACCAGGCCCCATCGTGTCTTTGTACATAACACACACTATTATGACAAGGTATGTGATGAACGATGCCTTTCTTGTTCCAGCTTATACCATAGAAACACTTTAAAATAAGAGTTTGAGCTGCATTCTGGCTTTACAAGCTAGTGGATGTTCTGTTCTACACAATGTAAAGAACTCAAAACTCACAAGGCATATTCTAGGTTGATCAATGCTCGTGGATTCTACATCATGTTGCTCTGCTTCTGGTCATTTGCTGCTGAGTTATCATGTCGAATCAACCCATTTTTCTGCAAGTTATAAGATTGCTGATAAATGCAGACCATACTAGCCCAAGAACGAAGAGACTAAGAATGATGATGTGGGCAGTCATGTAGAAAAGAGGAGGCTAACCATCTAGTTTTCAATTTCTGAACCACTTCTTCCGACATAGAGAGGCTAATGGATGTAAATTTCTCTCGCTAAGCCAATGCAAGTATTCTGATTTCTCCTCTCTCTCTCTCTCTCTCTCTCTCTCTCTCTCTCTCTCTCTGCGTTTTGTGCGAGGAAGGTGAGAGGAGACAACTCAGGAGGACGGCCAACGTGACTCAAACAAGGCCGTGGGAAGCAGGGACTGTCCTGATCAGCATCGACAAGTATCGAGGGGTGAATCAGATGGTGGATATGTTAATATAGATGCATAGTGTAAATAAATAAATAATTTAACGTTGTTTTCTAGTTAACATTACAAAATTTCACCTTCTTTTTTTTTTGCCGTAATATCTCGATTAAAAGAACCTTCATGTCATGGCAGGTCCATTATTTTGTGTTACCGGAGTGTGACTATTGGTTCCATTCAGCTTTTGCTAGGGATCAACAATCCATATTTTTGGCTAATTTATTTGTTCATATATGGAGGAAATCCATACATGTCGTGACCTGAACATGATGCAGTCGTAGTGTCTCCTCTTAACTGTATGCTTGATGTCTTAATCTGATCATCGAAGGCTAAACTCGAATCGATCAAGAACATATCCAATCCCTTATATGTCATGATGACATGTCATGTTGCGTTTTCACCCATATAAAAACCTTTAGGTTTCAGATATTGAAACCTGGGAGTCAAATAATATGAAAATATGTTCGCAATTAGAAGGTATTGTATTCGAAAAGCTTCAAGGTTAGATTCAATTGTCTTTTTGTTTCTAATATATTGTTGTTTAATTTAAAAAAAAATAAAGAAAAAAAATATCATTATATGACATGATTGATGAACATGACATTCATTTATGAAATAATGTACTCAAATATCTCACCACATACATATTGTTCTCTTGTTTTGATTTTGACTCGATTATCTTTTCTTGGACAGCCAAGCTAAACTGGGAAGCTGAGTGCTGCCACGCAATCAATCTGTTAATCTACAAGTAGTGTAGCTTTCTTGGTGCATGATGCTGCAAGGCCAACATGTGTCTGCATCTCTTGTGACAAAGGAAGATGGACGGCCAGGAAGAGAGGAACTATGGATAAGGTTGAGTTCAGAAACTCCCATGACCCCCACATGAAGTACTCGAAAACTCATCTGCTTCCTGGCGCCCACAGTTCAAGGGCAGTGTCAGATGGAAAGGCACGAGAAGAGTGGAGACAAAAGTCAAAAAGCAGAGTTGCAACGCATAACATTCCCCTCGAGATGATTGGTTGCTTCTGTTGGATTGTCTCTTTCATTCTTTTCTTCATGGGAGAGGTTCTTGACATCCGATGATGATATATACCTTTCGATCCCTATGCAGCCTTTCAGTTCCCGATGATTCAATGAATCTTCATCTTATCTTTACAATTTGTTCAAGCAGAGTGAGCCCATTAAGTGAGGACAATTGACATGATGACGAAAATGATTCAACAGAGTTTTGTGTGTTTCTTGTATGGCCTCGTCCAATGCAAGGAGACGGAATTGACATCTTGTTTGGTGTTGGTCCGTTCGATTGCTTTGCATGGCAGACTTGTAGGAGTTGTTGACTGCTGCAAGAATGCATCGCAATGGGTATTCTGGAAATCATCAAGTATGCACGCGACTCGAAGAGTCGAACAGTTGCAGCGAGCACTTTACAGAGCAGCACACGGTCAGAGTGAAGGAAGAGCAGAGGAAGAAGCACAGAGCAACATCCCCGCTGCTTCACACTGCGAGTACACCCCAGAACTGGTCATTCCTGTGATCGTCAGTGAGAGAATGGGCTTTGGGGAGGGATGTTAATATACATGGATGATTAATCACATACATAAACCACAATTAAAGTAGCAGTCATCTTCATAGTCCATAGAAATATGCCCACTCCATCATGTAGTTGCCGAAGTCAAACTCCTGTATGTACATGAGCTCAGCTTCCTCCGCCGCCACTCCGAAGTCTGCTACTAATGGTTGATGACTCGAGGCTGATGAGCTCGGGCGGCTGCCGGCGACGGCTTCCTTCATGCTCAGCGAAAGCTTCCTTATCTCCTCTTGTGCTTCCGAAAGCTTCTTCTTCAGCTGCATCACCTGCCACGGTTCCATGCAATTCCAGTCAACCTCGGAGGAGAAGCGGCTGAGCATCTCTGTGCAGGGATACCTCGTTCTCGAGGTGGCATTTCTCGAAGACAGCGGCGTCGTGGACGGGCTTGAGCTTCAGGTAGGCCTCCTCCACCTGCTTGTTCTTGTCCCGAGCCCGCCGGTTCTGGAACCAGACGGCGACCTGCTTGGGGTCGAGGCCGAGCTCAGTGGCCAAGCGGAGCTTCCTCCCCAACTCCAACTTCTTCTCCTCCCCGAACCGCATCTCCAGCAGCTTCGCCTGCTCGTCGCTCAGCCGCCGCTTCTTCGCGTCTCCCTTCGCCTTCTTCCTCCTCCGACGCGCTCTCCTCGCGCCTGCAGTTCACATGACAACCGGGCCATCGACACAGGCATCACAAGAAGAGACAGGCGAAGTAGGCCAAACCTCGAGGCATCTTAGGGTGGAGTTCGGAAGCGGAGAGAGCGGAGAAGTGCATCATCTCTCCTTCCTCATGGCTCATGCAAGACTCGGAGACCACACCACCATTCGCCATCTTCCGACCTCAAGAAGAATAGCAGTCTTCACTGACGCTAAGCTTCGTTCGAGGCCTATTTATAGGAGCGGATGGACTACAAAGCCCGCGCATCATGGTGAGATCTACAGGAATGCCATTGCTAAATATGTAGAGAGACGTCTAAGAAGGTGATAACTTAACAGACTTCCTCTTCCCCTCTCAGTGCCGAAGTCAAGACAAAGAGGCCAACGATAACATTAAATATTGTGAAATGACGAAAAAACCCCCATCTGCGGACTTAATTTACGGATTGGATTTTTGGTGTCATGTACTGCAGGGGTATTTTTTGAATAGCGGGGGCATTCGGGGATGTGATTGTTTCATTTCCTATTTCTATTTTACCTCCATTGTTTGTTCTCATTTGAGGCAGTGATTGGATTGATGATTTTGTTCTTATTGGTGTCATGATTTTTCATTCTTTCAATTTTTTGAATTAGGGATGTATAATTTTGACCACTTCTATTAATATTTTAGATAAACTTTTTAAGAAGGTTGATATGACTTTTTAGTAATTAATAATGTTAGGAAAAATTGTTATAATATGGTCCAAATTCGAGGGCACATAAGTATTCGAGATAGTGATTGAGATGATTTTGAGACGTAAGTATTGAGCTTTCAAAGTGTCACTTTCGTTAGGACCGACATCAGAAGAAATTTTTTAATCTGATCGTTCTAATATTCTAATTAAGGTATCTTAATAAGTATCGATTTATCTTACAAAAAGAGTCCATCAAAAATTAATTTTTATATACAACATTGAAATAATATGTAATCACTCAATATTTCTCTTTTATCGTTTTATCAATGTGAGCATTAGGAGAGGAAGTTTCGAACGATCTATTTTAGATTTTTATCTTTACAAATAGATATATGGTGGGTAACCTAATTTTTTTTATTTTTTATGATAATGATAACTTTCACATGACGTTTATACGTCGGATGATAATTAATAATTAATATTTTTTTAATCAAATTTCAAATATATTAGAGGATAAATAAGTAGGTTGATATGTCAACTAGGTTGATTTTATGTATCACAATAAGTAGGTTGATATGTCAAAATGTGGGAAGCATAATGAGACATTCTTTTTGCTGCTCGCTGTTGTGTCATCTTCAATAGCATCCCACATGCCTCATCATTTAGTAACATTGTCTTGTACATCTGCTCAAAATGCATGGCCTAAAGAGGGTGATTAGCCAAAAGTTATGCCCAAATGAGTAAATTAGAGTTGGACAACATTGATATTAAGCTTGTTAATCACCATCATACAATGGACAAACCTTAATATTATGTTAGCTACCTGAGCACCTCAGAAGAACTCTTACATGATAATACAAATTTTGTGTAAGATATATCTCAATCATCATAAAAAGATGAACAAACAAGCCAATAAAACAGCTACACACAATTTTGGAAGAACACATATAAATGCTATATATGTTTCTACAAAACCTTCCATCTTATTTCCTCTTCACATCTCAACCATCCACCTGTTTTAAAATAAATATAATAAAGAAACAAAGAGAGAGGGAGACTATGTGGCATGCAATATATTATCAAGGATCCAATATTTATCCCTTTGTCTCTACTCCTATTTTGTCTCTGTCCTTCTTGTACTAATCATGTTTTTAAACTGGTGAATCATTTCATGAATACATACATTTGCCTGAAGACTTGCAACAACACAATGATTCTTCAGCTGCTGACTTCATTCACAATAGTGGAGAGTATGTTTGGCAGATGAGTTCAAAGGCATACAAATATAGCAGAGAAGAGTGGATAGCTTGGAGACATGGAACACTTGGAGAAGGGCACATGGTGGGTACATACCTTGGAAGCTTTAACACGCGTCTCCATGGCCGAGGAGTCCCAAGGAAGAAGGGGGACCCTTCGCTTTATCCCTCCACCTGTGTCGCCATTCACTGTTTTCTTCTTCTTCTTCTTCTTCTTCTTCCCTTCATGCAGTTGGAGATGATTTCTAGTGCTGTTCGAAACTTATAATCTAAGGTTGACTGTGTTGACAGACATCCTCTACATATAGAATTCTAACGCGTTAGAGAATGACAAATGGAATCATCAGATCTGTCATGTCATCATCAATCTTCGAATTACTAGACCGTAAATAAGCAAGGAATCCTCCGACAGCATGTCAGGTTCAGATCTCTCCTCTCTCTACCTTAATTATTCCATCTCGGAGCTTCTACTCGAATAAGACATCTTCATCTTCATCTTCATCTTCATCTCATCGTGCAAGAAAGAAGCATGGAGATCATCTAAAGATATCTGTGGATCCATTCACGGATGATATGCGACACAAAGACACTGCTTATGACAGTGCTAAATCATGCGTATGCATTATCAGAATGCCATTCTATATATGCATATGTTGTGCAGTATTTTAGTGTCACACTCAAACTATGACTTGGAAGCCTGCAGTACTCAGTTAATATCGTTAGAATAAGTCACAAACTGCATATCGATTCATGCATGAAATGAATCTGTCCAAATGCAAGAAAAATGAGGAGTCGGGAGAGGTCCCTTTGCCTTTTGTCTTTTGCCTCTACAGGCTACTCTTTATGTCCAACCATCTGCAGTCCTATCCCATCCTTTGCATGTAACTCATGCATGAAATGAATGTAGCCAAAAACATTGCCAAATGCAAGAAAAATGAGGAGCAGGGGAAGGCTCTTTTGGCCTTTGCCTCTTCGTGATACTTCTTATCCTCAACCATTTATAGTCCTATAGCAGCATCCTTTTGCATTATTTCCCTCCCTTTTCTGGTCTTCCTTTGTGGAACATTAGAAATATCTTCATCTTTAGTTTCTGAGACACCACATTTACTCTCAAAATAATTTCTAGATGGCTACTTTTCTTATTTCTTGAACTGAGAATATTTTCGTGATTCGAATTCTGATCATTTAAATCAAAAAAAAATTATTAGTGGTGAGAAAGCAGAAGACTGTGTTCATCAGATTGGTGCACTTATTTGGCTGACTTCAGTCTTTGATGAATCGTTTCACATGTGTTCTCATGCAGTGGGTGAGATAGAAAAGGTAGCCTTTAATGAACCTTCTATTCCTGTTTGTCTTCATGAGGTCATCATTCACAGTTGGGACATGCACTGCTGAAACTAAGCTAGGCTTCGGCTAATACTGTCTTGAGAACATCAACATCACCAATGGTGTGCTCTATCCATAATTTGCATGATCATGTAAATCTAAAATTTGCATGATTATGTCATCACAAGCAAACAATTCACTCCATGAAAATAGATCTTTTCTTTATATATATTCTTCTAATGCAAAGCATCGGAGCTTGACACAACGCCTGATATAATACCCAGTGACTCTTTATTCTTAGATATGTTAGCTTAGGATTGTTTCCCTCTTAAATTCTTATTATTATCTCTCACTTAAATATCGAAGGAGTCTTTGTCGAACACACTCTATCTTACTTTATGGACAATAATTTGAATATTAATCAGACCTAACCTGATTGAATCAGCAATCACAGAGACACATCTCATAATCAAAAGTTGCATTAAGAAAACAGTAAAGTAAGTCGACACACAGAACAAGGTGTGGAAATGGGAGGAGGAGATGAGTCATTCACTGATTGAGACAGCAAAGTTCTCCAAGTTATCAACAACCCAGACTGATTGAATCTAAAGTAACTGTACTTATATATAGTATATGTAACTGATAGAGGTGGAAAAGAGTGCATTGGGAGGAGGTTGCGCATGCTCTGAGTTGGATTCCTTCACATGCCTAAACCACACAGCCTTTTTGACAAACCATGGTTTGTGTCCTTAAGCAAATCTTTGCTGTCCCTATCCCGGACACACCCTATCCCCTGTTTCCCCATTACCAACTTTGTCATGCCTTGCCAAACCATCAAACCTTGGGTGATGATCCACCAAATCTCCAAGCTCTAAGATTATTTCTAGATTAATGTGGTCAATCCAATCCTACCCCTAGAGCATTATTGGCTACTTGTCATTAAGCATGCTCCTCGGAGAGTGTCATCTTATTTAATTCCTAATAATCTATTGACGTATGTTTTACGCTTGATTTTTGTCGTTTATCATGTAAAAGATTATCGAACCGTCTCGTAATTTGTGCCATTTTTTAAGTGGTAGCGATCGTCACGAAGACCGAGGTAAATTAGCAAAAGTGCTTCATCACATTGTGAGAGGACCAATCACTGAGCTTAATATGATTGTTAATGAAGATCTTCCTAAGCTTAGGTATGAAATGTCAAGGCTACTCTTTTCTGCTTTGGCATTGATGGAGGACCTTGAGTGAAGGTTGCTGTTTGGGTTGACAGAACAGACTCATAGCACCAAAATCTAGGCCATGTGAGAGTTAATTGAGTCAGATATGATAGGCTTTATGCTTAATCTTGATTAGTTAGGCATTAAGAATGATGATTTAGGGAGGAAGTGGACTGGTAACACCTCTCATAGATCGACAGGTGGCCATCAAAATATAATTTGCTTCAGAGAACATACACAGATCCCAAGCTGCCATTTCTTATTTGTGTGTGTGTGTGTGTAAAGGGAAGAAGATTAATTGGAGCTTAATAGCCACTTGGCCTTTTATTATAGACATGTCATTACAACTGAAAGGACAATTGGATAAAGGTTGTCGTCTTCTTCCTTGAGAATCCATTTGTTCTCTCTCACATTTCAGCTTAAGCTTGAGAGCTTGCTGTCACTGCTTTAAGAGCTCATTTATCCAACTTGCATGAAGCTTTGTCATGGTGAAACCTGTAGGTATGAGATTCAAATTGCTGCTGGAGGTCTGCACAGGATTGTTGAGAGAATGATTGGCACTGAACACTTTCACATCTTGTAGATTTTTTCTGTTCTCTCTCTCTCATATTCTCCTCATGGGGTCTTCAACCAGCAGAAGAGCCTCCAAGAAGAGATGTTAGCAACTCATATTTCAAGTGATTCTAAGAGTCAAACTGTTAGTGTAGCACCAAAGTGACTTCCTCAAAGAAGGCCAAATGACCTTCTATAGAAGTTGTCAACAAATTCCTAATCTCCATCATCTGTTTACTTGGAGATTGAGAACTAATTATATGCAGCACAAATCACTTGCTTCCTCTGATTAACATTTAGCCTAACATAGACATGCTGTGGAATGATTCATCCCTGATTGGGTTTTACAACATCATTTTTTGTGAAAGCTGATGGACATAGAAAATCACACAATCTATGCAATTTTAATAGAGAAAAAGAAAAGAAAGAAAGTTGCATCATTCTTTGATCATAATTGTCTTTTATCTGTCGTGTCGCGATCACATCATTGTTCGATATTAGCAGTTAGCCTCCACATTAGATTTTGCTCTCGATCGGTTCCTGTATTTAAATTCAACTCTACTAAGCATGCACCATTTATGTAGAGATGCATTAAGGTTGCTCTGCAATGATGCATCATTGCAGAAGTCACATTTTAGGTTGATCCAGTGAAACAAAGAAATGAAGGGTTGTGTCACTGCAATATGGTTGTGTCATTGATTAGCATTTACATTAGAGAACCCAAAATCCAGTGATGCAATTATGTCCACCAAGAAGAGCATGCAAGATCAGCCTGAGAGGAAACCATGGATTACTGATGATGTTGAAGGTACCTCTGCACCTCACAAATTTCATATCCTAAGACAAATTTGCAGAACACTGAATGCTGCTAAGATTGGTTTTGTGATGTGTTGGTTGATTGTAAAGGTTATTTCTAGCAAGTATTTCTCTTGCTTACTCACCAGCTGAGACGACTGCATGTTAAGCATCCACAAAGAGGTTTCTTTGCATGCATCAGTAATAACATCTCGGAAGTATAATTTTTGAACATTTTTGGCAGAAAGAGAATAATGCAGGATTAATTTCTGCACCTGTTCATTGCTGGATCTTCCAGCTGCTCAAACACTGTGTCAAGCCATGTATTTATCTCCAGAAGACACATGAGAAGAAAATGATAATGAAGATTTGGAATCAGAGAGTTCTTCTGTCGCAGAGAGTCCAGAGGAAAAAGGAAATTAAAAGTCAAAACACTGCAAGCAGATTCTGACTCAACAATTCAGATCATGTTATCAGAAGTCTTTGTGTCACTTACAATTAGTTTAGAGGTTCTAGCAAATAGCTGAAATACAAAGATTTGACCCATTAAGAATCTAATTTTATAAAAAATCAGTATTAAAATACTAATCATAATATTGAAGATCTCAGTTTTTCCTAATTAATACTATTCAACTATCATAAAGATCTCAAACAATATGGAGAAGATAGAATAGGCTTAATGATTTTATAAATCATCAAAAACACATACATTTGATTAGAGAGTTTTTTCTCTAACGTAGATGTTAATTTTTTCTAATTAGTCTCTCAGGCTTGATCAAATCTACGGATCACAGCTTTATGAAATTTAAGAAAGTGCAAATGAGAGAACGAAAGAAATATATAAATAATAAAATATATGAGTTATAGATAATGAAGAAAATAGAGAGGATAAAAAGAGTTTAAAAACTCTTTCTACTAGTTCAAATGGTCAAATCAATTTTGACTCCTAATTGATAATCCAAACAATGATATCATTGGTATCGAATGATATAGTGTAATTTAACATAGACTACCTGATACAAGGTGATCCGTATATCGATGCCGTGTCTAATCGAGATGTATCGTTCACACCGAGCGATATACCATAATATAATAGGCCTCAATGGTGATAAAAGATAAATATAAAAAATTATCTAAGAGGATATGAGTATATGCTAAGAAATAATATAAATACTTGTTAAAAGATGTGAGACAATTACTGCCTATTGTTAAAAAGAGATAGCAAGAGACCAAAAAGATCTTGCCATAAATTATAAATAAAATATTTAAATACTTTTAATTTTCTTTTTTCTTACAGAGAGGTCAATGAAGATAAGATATCTGTGTAACTGAACGATTATAATTGGAACATTAAGTTGTTATTATAATTGGAACATTAAGTTGTTATTATTGTTGTTGGTGGTGTATAAATATATTTAATTTACTTTATTTTTGGGGCATTTCAGAAAATAAAAGAATCTAACTAATCAATTTGGTAAGTAAAATAAAGGACAATTCTTACTAGACCCATTTGCTACCTACCAGTGTTATTAGAGAGCAAAAGCGGGACCCATGTAAAAGGCCCTTATACGTGTCTGTATCCAATCGTAGAGCTGGTAGAAAAGGTAGGTAAGTTTGGGGGCCCCATGCGACGGTTCTATGCCCATCATCGCCGTTTCCCCGGTCGCCTTCAATCCCTTATAAGGGAAGACGAAGAGGCGAACCCTCACTCACAGCCGATTTCTCTCCATTTATCCTCGTCGGCAGTGTTCCGTGATCGCCTTGTAGCACGGGGAAGAGGCGACTGATGGCGGACCCCCTCGACGCCCTCCGAGCCCTAATGGCTTCCCACTCCCCGCATCTCGATGCCCTCGTCGTCCCCTCCGAAGACAACCACCAGGTCACCTCCCGTTCCCCTCTTCCTCCTCCTCATCGTCATAATCACTGTCATCATGTAGGGTTTTGATTCCTCATTGTTTAGATCGGAATTCGTCGATTGGTTCTTTCGTGTCAAGATTCCCTCCTTGTATCTGGACTCGGATTTGTACGCTTTATGTGAAATTTCCCTCAGTTTGCTTTGCATTGGTTGTTTGGTTGATCGATGGAATTGGGCAGAGGGGTAATTTTCGTTTGTCTGATGGCTCGTGATCCTTTTGATTCGCAGAGTGAGTATGTCTCCACGAGGGACAAAAGGCGTGCCTTCGTTTCCGGATTTACTGGTAGTGCTGGTGAGTTTCTTTCTCTCTTCCTTTCGCATTGTTGATTCACTAAATTCAAAGTTTAGGGCCATGACTATTTTCTTTTTAGCATAGTAGCATTGTGTTTAATTACATTATGAACAATGAAACCGTACTTTAAACGGAAGTTGTGCTTGCAAAATTTAGATTAACTCAATAGAATCATATGTGTTATTTATAATTGAGTTGCTGAATCTTGTAGATTTTTCTTTGGCTGCTTCTTTGTGGTAAAAATGCCAATTTAACTCATTGTTTAGCACCTTTAGAGGCATTAGTTACCCTGGCCCTTTATAAAGTATGTTTGATGACAAGACCATTTAGACAATGGGACATGTGCATCTTCCATTATTTCCACATGAATGTGTCATGAGAAACCAAACATTCTGCGTCAAAGTTTTGTTTTCTGTTTCCATGTTGTTTTCACATAACATTTGGTATAACACTGAAGACAAAAAGGATTTGACACTTAGATGGGTACCTAAGTCAGATCTTTGTTCATTTCAGTTTGCAATATAAGGTTGAAGTTTCTTCATGTTAAAGAAAATTGGCAATTCTTTGGAGATCCAAAATTATATTTGGTTGCTCCAGTACACTAGTGTGTATAGAATAAAAAAAATTCAAATGAACACCTCAAATGAGGTACATACTTCATATTTGTAAAAATCTTGCCAAGGATTATTGTACTTTTACATAGTGCTTGTCGATATCTTTCTAGCAGAGTATGTATCTATGTCGTGCAGATTGATACACCCCTATGATGGTTGACACAAACCATAAATGTTATTGCTATATTTAGTGTGGGTTGTCAGTGCTATAGTAGTGTTTTTGTAATTTGACTTGTATTCTTTCTTAAGATTTTGTTGCACTTTCCTTTGACCAGGATGTTGGCACTTGCTACTCATAGCTTGATTGATTTTTGCAACATCCACCTCCTTAAGATAAAAATTTGTCTTTGATCTAAATATAAGCATATCTTTATATCCCTTTATTTTTAATTTCCACAATATATTGAGTAGTACAACACTTTTATTTTTTAATTGTTATTCATAATATCATCCATTTTTGGAGTTATGGTAATAATACATAGCATGGAACTAAAGTGAACACTGAACAAATGTGTTATTCACATATGTTTGAAGAATTATTGCTATGGAACTATGTTTTAAAAAATAGTTGTGGCATGCAAATTGCCAGGTTTCACATAGTGCATATGCACTTCATATTAAAATATTAAGAATGATAGAAAATTTTAATAAACTCTTAAAGATATAACTAAATAATAGATAAATAAGTGCTACATTTAAATCAAGAACTTACTTAAAATGTGTAAACTCTTTAAGAAACATCTAAAAGTATATGACTAAAATTATATAATAGTTGATTATATTTTACATATGACAATAATACTTAATTTATCAACAGAATACATTGGAAAGGTTTTTAAGTTTTTATGTTTTGATCTGCCATGGTTTAGTATTCACATAACAATCATGCAAATTTCATGGGTTTACAAGTCACAACTTATGCAGTTATCTTATTAGATAAAATACATGTCATAACGATGGTTCGCTTTATAGGTTCATATCGGTACACCGATCGATCGATGATACGGTACATATTGCTCCGTACCAATGTACCATGCGTTGATATGGCAGGGCATATCGACGACACGAAAAAAATGGTCGAAATTAGCTCTAAAAATTTTGAAAAAGAAATTAGATTAGGGTTTTTAAGTTGAAAATAAATATAAATTTAGTATATTTTAGTAAAAATAATCTAAATTAGGAAAGAATAATGGTATATATGTTTTTTAGGCTTTGAGGAGTAATTTTGTGGTACGTTCTGGACTATCCTTTTGTTGATATTGAATCATCTATAAAGAAATGATTTGAATTATTAGATTATTTGTTAAATAATTTAAAATTTAATATTCAAATGAATCAAGTAATCGATCGATGGATATATCTAGTTCTATCACCAAAAAGAATGACGGGACTTCACGGGCGGTAGATTGGGGTCCTCGATTTTATGTATTTGTATATCCATTTGATATGTTTGTTGGATCTAATCCTTAAATTAATCCCATGACATATTATATTGATTCACCATGCCATTGGTGCATTAATGTGGTGATGGTCGTAGTTTGATCGTTGTGAACCACATGTGTTCGAGGTAGCTCCTGAGGCATGTATGATTGCGACATGTATTGAAGTGGAGGTTGAAGAATATCGGAATTTCTGCTTTCACCATTGATCTGTTGCTCTGTAACATAAGATCGATCATCGTACTCTTGCTTGGAGAAGAATGACTAACTATCATCGTATTGTTGTTGGTCGTAAGATTTTTCATAATATGATGATTGTGAATTCGATGAGCTCCACTCTGTATTTACATTGTATAGGCTATATCGCATTTGTTCAAATTCATTTATTGTCTTTCCCTTTCCCTTCCGTGTATAAACTTGACCAATACTTTATCGAACTCCACGATATAAATTTTGGGTGTCATGCATAAAATTCTACTCCTTGGTCCATGCATAACCCTCAAATTGCGTAGATGGGACCATCGACTCCCCGACATTGCCACCATCATTGGTTGAGGCACTACTATCCATGTTGCTACTGTGTTTCCAAACTGAGCAGGTTGTTGAATGTGATTAAAAAGGTGTCTCGTCGCTCGACTCGTTTCTTTCCAATGGTATAGTTGATACTACTGTCTTCCTCTTTTTCTTTGCCTTTGCACGTTGGGTGGACGACTTTGACGGTTGGGTGTCTCTAGTTCCTTGAGTAGTTTGACTCAACGTTTTTCGGCTCCTTCCACCACGTTCTGACCGAGGGTGATCTTCCTCTTGCTGGAAATTTGCTTCCTTTTTTTTTGTTGGCTCGGTGATAAAACATGAAGGACGTGGAGGATCTCTTGCCTTATCAAGTAAGTGATCTTTTTGGTTTGTCGTTGCTTCGACCCACTCTAACATATATTGTGAATCTTTGTTGTAGAATTGGAGGTTGATGGGATCAATCTTTAGTTCGTTTGGATCATTGTCCAGCTTAGCATATCGTAGTTTTAGTCGCATATTGTAGTGGACATATACCAATTTCTCCAACTATTTGTATGATAGTCTATTGCGAACCTTGGTGTGAATCAATGTGAACGTTGACCAGTTATGTTTGCAACCACTTGAGGTCATCATTTGTGGAAGTACATGGACAACAACATTCCTTAAATTTGGTGCGTCCTCTCTAAATTGTAGCCATCACACAATTGCAAAAAGGATATAAATAGGACTTTATTTGCATGACAAATAATTAATGCCAAATATAGTTTATAACTTTATAATCAAATAATAAATGTTAAAGCATGGTATGTAATTTCGAATGGTACCGGGCGGTACGTACAGGTCCGACGGCATACCGGTACGCGAACCGCCCGCTACCGGATGGAACCTGCTACAATGCTATAGTATTATACTGCAGTAGTGCTACAGTAAGAGGAAGAAATATTTAAAACCGCTCGGTAATAGTGATACAGTGCTCCAACGGTCAAATTGACCGTTGAAGCCCTTTCTCATAGTATTTAAACTCTTCTTCTCTCCTATTTCACTCCACTACATTCTTATACTCTCTTAAACTATCTCAAACTCTTTTTTTTTTTCATATTTGTGCTTTCCTAAACTCTACAAAACGACGATTTATGAATTGAATCGAGGATAATTTGGGAAGATTAAGAGGAATAACTTTATAATCAAGAGGTATGTTTACATAAGGACAATTCGTAATGGATTGAAATACGAACCTTGCACAAGATATTCTTGAAATACGAACCTTGCACAAGATAATTTGGGAGGGTTTTACACCTAAATTAGGTATACCGCTCGGTACGCCCTAGCGTATCGCTCGGTACACGGTACCGTGCCGCACCAAGCCAACCTCGAAACACCGGTACTGTACGGTATTGCATACCTTGTGTTAAAGTACATTGTCGGATAATAAATCAATTGTTTCTTGGAATAATCGACTCTCCATAATAGCGTCGGTTGCATCAGCTGTGTTTGACAATAGTTGATATATAACATTTCTTAGTATCAACAATAAATCTGATCGCGTTTCAAGATTATACCGTAAATGAATGATCAGATTTAGATAATATGTTCGAAGACAAATAATTTTGTTAGTAAGAATTTTTTAAATATTATAAAATTATGAATTAAATTACATTGAATATGAATTTACTTGTATTATGGATGTCTTGGACCATACGAACTTCGGTCTTGTGATCGATGATTTATAAGTTTTGCTCGACCTTAATATCATCTGTGAATGCTTTCTTGATCTCCACTCTTGCTGTAATCAACATATATCTAAGATAAGACATTTGAGTATGCTTGTCTATGTTGACCTTATAGAGGATAATGTGAAGTGGTTTTACTCATATTATAATTTTATTCACGGTATTCTAAAATGTAGCAGAAAGAAGTCATTTCCACCTTTTTTCCATTACTCAATCTCAAATTCTTGAAATTGGACCATTCCTATGAGGTGACTATTGTCTTGAGACCTTGACTCTTTTGTTGTATTGACTTTAAGACAATAAAATTTATAGTAAACCGAGTGACTCTGGGGTGTAATATCTCATCATTTGTATATTTTTGGATTAAAAAGTGAAGTGAACCCAATGATAATTATATATAAACTATGTGATCGACTGTGCCTGAGCTACACACTTGTTGACTGATGGTATCTTGTCAATATCCCTTAGCATTAGATCCATGCAATGAGCTACACGTGGAGTTCAAAATAATATTTTCTTTTTCTCCATCAATTGTACACTGACTTTTTTGAAATTAGCTCCATTGTCAGTGATTATCTTGGTAATGTATAGTAGTCTGATCTCCTTTACCACAATGTTCATTAGGTTTTTAATATAGTTTGCATCTTGAATCTTGTTAGAAGCATTAATTGATTTATGAAAAACCATCCATTTGTAATACATAGGAAAATTGATGATGCTTATTCTTGTCGGCCTTGTTCAACTGTCACATATTAGTGTCATTGCATATTCGTTCCATTGTCTCTTAAAGGATTTGATCCAATTCTTCAATTTTGCCACATTCTCATTTAAATATATATCGTGGATCCTTTGCCATCGTTATGCTCCCATCAAAAATCAAGTTGTCGATGCCTCTAGTGATGTACGAATACCAGCTTTGAGATCCGGGTTGATGTACCGATGCTCACTGCCACCGTCATACCCACTGCCGGTGATGTACAAATACCATCGTCATGCCCACTGCCACCGTCGTGCTCTCATCACTTCCTCGTACATGTACTGATGCTCGAGTGATGTACGAATACCAGCTCTGAGATCTGGGTTTATATCACTGTCGCGATCCTCATATTCATCATAAACTGGTTTATACGTAGCCGTGTAGTATTTTTCCTCAACTCTTGCATTTTTTAATTGTATCTTCCATTGTCAATTGTAAGTTGTCTTAAAATGATTTACAGATCTCCGTCGGAATAGTTTTGCATTTTGCAACAGGATACCCTTAGGCTAAATGCATATTTACTCGGGTATTCCTCCACTCTTGCCAATGTAGCTATAATAAATGCACTACCAATGATGATGGTTCTTATCCTAAGCATCATCATGTGTCTGTTTCTTTGGTGTTATGTTCTTACCAATATTGAATCAAATAAACAAGTTGTGATTAGCCTGATTTGAAGTAACATAATGTGATTATATATAATGAACATACTTTGCCACTATAAACATGACAATCAACTTACTTGGCATTAAATATATAGAATTGACACAAAGTCAAATTATGATGAATTCATAATTAAATACACTAATCATACATTAAAACACTATTATCTCTAATTCAAGTCCAATGACGGTGAAATCATCATTAAATACACTAATCATAACATTAAAAACACTAATTACTTCCTAATTAACACTCTTTTACTATAATAAACATGTCAAACATTCTAATAATTATCAAATATATAAAATTGACCCAATAAAAGGTCAAATAATGATAAATTTATCATTAAATAAACTAATGAAAGCATTAAAAAACTTAATTAAACCCTAATTAGACCTATTTTACTAATTCAAGTCCAATGACGGTGAAATCATCATTAAATACACTAATCATAACATTAAAAACACTAATTACTTCCTAATTAACACTCTTTTACTATAATAAACATGTCAAACATTCTAATAATTATCAAATATATAAAATTGACCCAATAAAAGGTCAAATAATGATAAATTTATCATTAAATAAACTAATGAAAGCATTAAAAAACTTAATTAAACCCTAATTAGACCTATTTTACTAATTCAAGTCCAATGACGGTGAAATCATATCATCATTAAATATACACTAATCTCATCATTAACATAGTTAATTACTTCATAATTATTCCTCTTTCAGAACATGTTAAACACTCTTAACAGATATTAAAAACATTTAATTGATCAAATATGAATTATATTTTGATTAAAAATACTGAAAAGTACACTAATCACATCATTAACATAGTTAATTAATCCCTAATTAGTCATCTTTCACTACTATAAACATATTAAATACTCTCATAAATACATCGAATTGATCCAAAATGGGTCAAATTTTGATTAAATCATCATTAAAACCTCAAATCACAGCATTACAAAACTTAATTAAACCCTAATTAGACCTATTTTACTAATTCAAGTCCAATGACGGTGAAATCATCATTAAAACCTCAAATCACAGCATTACAAAACTTAATTAAACCCTAATTAGACCTATTTTACTAATTCAAGTCCAATGACGGTGAAATCATCATTAAAACCTCAAATCACAGCATTACAAAACTTAATTAAACCCTAATTAGACCTATTTTACTAATTCAAGTCCAATGACGGTGAAATCATCATTAAAACCTCAAATCACAGCATTACAAAACTTAATTAAACCCTAATTAGACCTATTTTACTAATTCAAGTCCAATGACGGTGAAATCATCATTAAAACCTCAAATCACAGCATTACAAAACTTAATTAAACCCTAATTAGACCTATTTTACTAATTCAAGTCCAATGACGGTGAAATCATCATTAAAACCTCAAATCACAGCATTACAAAACTTAAAGCATTACAAAACTTAATTAAAACCTAATTAAACCAATTATACCAAACATGTAAATCACCTTAATATGCATGAAATATAAATATTTGACTCATTAAGTGTATAATTTTGAAAAAATCAACATTAAACACATTAATCGTAACATTAAAGGCCTAATTACTCTCTTATTAACACTATTTTGTAATCATAAAGACTTTTAACAACATATTAGATATTGAGAACATAGAATATTCTTAATCATCTTATAAGTTATCAAAAATAAGAAAAAATTACATACATTTGATTAGAGAGTTCTTTCTCTAACTTAGGTGTTAATCCTCCCTATGTAACCTCCTAAGCTTGATCCAATCCACAAATCACAGCTTTATGGAGTTCAAGAGAGTGCAAATGAGAGAAAGAGAGAAATATATGAGTGAGAAAGTGATTGAGAGAGTGAAAGGGGAGAGAATGAGGGGGTAGAAAGGGTTTAAAAACCCTTAGATCTGGTTTAAAAGATCAAATGTATCATTTGAATTCAACAAATCCTAGCCATTGATCGGTATTGGTCGAAATTTGATCATTACCGATCGGTGCAGGTCGGTAACAGTTGGATTTCGATTGTTTTGATTGGTACAGATCTTGTATCGGGTGATACGGGTCCCCCATTATGGACTGCTCGGTACAGGGTTGCACGGTGAACCATGGTCACAACTTGGATGATCATCTTCTTAGATAAAACTGTTCCTATCATTTTTTAAGATTTACATTTGCTTAAGCCTTGATGACATTGGGATAGCTTTCATTTATTTGTCTATATTCTCCCAGATTTTTATAATAACTAGATAATTTTATATCTTTAATAGGTTTGGCTCTTATAACAATGAATGAGGCATTGCTATGGACCGATGGACGATATTTCTTGCAGGCAACACAACAACTGAGTGAAAGATGGAAACTTATGCGAATTGGAGAAGATCCACCTGTTGAAAATTGGATGGCTGATGTAAGACATAATTGGAAATCTTAGTTGTTCCTCGAGATCTGTTTTCTATATTATTTGTGAATTTGCTTAAAGAGCAGTACCTGCTGCATCTTGTTTTTGTTGTTCAGTTGTTAGAGTTAATGTTTGTACCATAAAGATTTTGAAATATTAGGCAGACCAGTTTGTGATGATAAGTAGTTACAAGTTGGCCAAGGACCAAAACCAGACGATATAGTTCTACAATGATTAGAATTTCTTATTTTATTTTATTTTCAATAATATTGGGTGGTATAGGTCAATGTACCAATTGTGTACCAGCATCACATCCGTCCATCAAGGTGTTGATTTAGACTTTGATTTTGAACCTTCCTATCATACCCTGCCAGTTGGCGTGGTGTTTTGCCTCATTTGCAAGCAGTTAAAAGGAAGTTTAGAAAAGGATTGTAATATTTTTTATGCATATAAAAGCTGGAAAACTGAATAAATGTAATTTACTTATTGCTTATCAAATATGAGTATAGAAGCACCAGTTGTCTATATGGCAAAGCATGTGGTGTGCTTCCTGCTGCATGCTGTTAATTTCTCTGCATGCTGGAAAACACATTTCCTGACAGTTGATATGATTTTCGTGATAATTCTGAATGATATATTCCATTTGCTATTTGTTGACCTCATCTGCAATCAGAATCTACCAAGCAATGCTGCTATAGGAACGGAGCCTTGGTGTGTTTCTGTAGAAACTTATCAGAGGTGGGAGCAGGCTTTCTTAAAGAAGAAACAAAAGTTAATTCAGCTGTCCACTAATATGGTAGATATAGTATGGAAAGACCGACCTCCTGCCGAAATTCTACCTGTTAACATACACCCACCGGAATTTGCTGGCTGTACTGTAGCAGAAAAGTTAAAGGATCTGAGAGCAAAACTAATTCGTGAGAAAGCTTATGGTATAATCATTAGTTCACTTGATGAGGTATGTACTTCTACTTCTGTTTTCTATAAGCCTCCAACTACCTTTTATGTAGTGATCTTGGTTTTGCTGCAACTGCTTAACTATTCTTGAGACAGCTCCTTTTCACTTTTTGGGGATTCTGTAGGTTGCTTGGTTGTACAATATTCGTGGAAATGATGTGGCTTATTGTCCAGTAATTCATGCATATGCTGTTGTAACCTTGGACTCAGCCTTTGTTTATGTGGATAAGAGAAAAGTCTCTTCAGAGGTTAGTTCTAGTTGAATTTTTCTTTAAATGCTCTCATAGCAATGGTTCATCTATGTTTTTGGAAATTTTTTATCTCTTTCTCTCTTTGGAAGAACCTTTTATGTCTGAATGCTTGATACATCAGTTTCTACATTGCTATAAATTGTAGATTTGAGGCACTCACAAATAGAAACACCACAACTAACAACAAAAATCTAATTCAATATTATGCAGATGGGTTTATAAGTTCATGCCGATGTATATGTCATAATTATTGTTCCTAATTTCATTTGTTTAATTACTTGGCATTGTTATGTTGCATAGTTCATGTCCTATAAGTTGTTTGTAAGGCAGTATTGTACCTTAGATTACCTGACAATTATTATTGTTCAGTCTAATTATCAGTTCTTGACTACTTATTGAAAAGTTAACCTTTCCACTTTGTGGTCATCGTTTCATCTTGTTCTTCTGTTAATGTGGAAGTTCATGCTCACAATGAAACAAATTATTTCAAGTGCAATATGCTTGTGGGATATGGATACTTGATCCATGCCCAATAATGTGAATAAATCCCATAAATGGTCCAAAACTTACCCAAAATTCTTGGTATGGATCCTCTTTTGGGGGCTTACAGATTATCAGTTCTACGATACCTCTGCCTATAAAGAGATACTTTTTAATAGATTGTATATGATACATTATTTTGATGCTGTAGAATTTGAAGTTTAAAAATGACTTTGAAGCCTCAGGAATTAAGGAAGTTCAATTTCTAGTGTCACTACCTCTGTTAATATTTTAAATCGAGGACAGAAGATCTTGGTGAGTACCTGGAAAGCATATGTATTTGACACATCTGACATAATTCATGAGACTGGATGCTGGAGTCAAGCCCCATGGTGTATTAGCAGTCTTTTTAGTCCTGTTCTCCATTTTGACCTGTGTTAATTAGAAAACTGATATATGCACATTTTTTTTTCAATTTTGTACATGTTAAGTATACTGCATGCAGATTGTAGGTTCTTGATTGCTTTTCTTTCGTTGGTGTTGCTCATGACAGGTATTCCATTATATGCTAGAAAATGGAATTGATGTCCGGGACTATGACATTGTTGCCTCAGATGTAAGCTTGCTTGCATCTGGACAGCTTATGGGGTCTTCTAGGACCAAGTTATCTGGAACTGAATCCCATGAAGCAAGCAAAAATTCTACCAGTGTGCTTGGAGATGATCGAAATGGAGAGGAAGAGACCAAGCATAAAATCATCTGGATTGACCCCTTCTCATGCAACCTTGCCCTTTTTTCAAAGCTGATCCCTGATCAAGTTTTCATGCAGCAATCACCTTTGGCTCTTGCAAAAGCTATTAAGGTATATTAGTCAAGATAGTGTTTTCATGAATGATTTTTTAAGCATTAAATGTTAGAAAGGGAACACTTTCTTAGTCTGTATAGTCATGTACAAGTTTTCGGACGAAACTTTATATATAAGTTGTCTTAGTTATTCATTGATTTTTCAGAAGAGCTTAATTATTTAAAACTTTAAAGCTGTTAATCACTTTTATTTTTAAAAGAAGTTGTGAGATTTGAAACTTATGATGACCTTTTGTTTTATGCCAGATGACTATTGGGTTTGATATTTTGAGTAATGAAAATTATGAAATTTGAATGACTTATTGCCTTATGTATGATGAGTATCTTTCCTTCTTACTTTATAAGTTTCATTGTTGATGATCAAACTGCAGAATCCAGCAGAACTGGATGGTTTAAGAAAGGCACATATTCGAGATGGTGCAGCTGTTGTCCAATTTCTTGTTTGGCTGGATAAACAGGTTTAAAACCATGAACTTAAATCTTTCATACTTAATGTAAATTATAAATTATGGTATTGGATGCTGAATTTGTGCTGATTGTACTACCAGTAGGTTTTAAGGTGCATACTATATCAACAATGATCTGGGTGCAAACTGCACTCCATTCTGGTATATAAAAACCATTTGCATGTCTTACATTGGCATAGCACATGACTTGCAACGTGTAGCATGCTAGTGGCTGGCACGAGCATGGTATATGTATGCATTCTCCTATAATCATGTAAGTGAACTGGGTATGTATCACACATCATGTCTGTGTAAAAAGTTTATGCATATCTTAGGCCCATCCATACTATGGCAAGTGGTTATGTGGGTATGTCATTGATTTTATTCATCATTTTAGTTCATCACTTTGAACATGTATATTCAGTGATTTTAGAAAAGGTATGACTGAGTTCATTCTACTGATTATATTTGTTGATGAATACAAATGGAATTGGCGTTGAGTTTATATTTAAAGTTTAGACTGCGTACATTGATCCTCCCCAGACTTCTGCATTGGCAGAAACCCGTGCGATGGGTATACTCTTTTCTTTTATTTTTGTGGATGAAAATATAGTAAAAGCATGCCTGTCCATAACAAAAGTTTAATACTTCTAGCATGGTAAACTGAACCTAGCTGATGTATGAACTGAAATGAGTGATACTGTTCAAGGAGGTGGCTCAGGGTCTAGCCTCTCTTAATAGTTTCATTTATTTTGGTAGTCAGTAGTGGGAAAGTGAAGCATATTATCATCTTTTTGTTGACTCATGGTAGGAGAAAATTAGCAAATACTATGAGGTAGTTCTTCATCACAATATCAGTAATTTTTTTATTTTAAAAGTCTTACAGGAAAGATTTATTCAGAATGTAAGTCTACTTTGTTGCAATTATGGGAGATCATAACTACGGAGATAGAGAACTGATTCTGCATGAAGAAGGTTGAGGCTTTTGATTATGACTGCATTATCCATCTTAGTTTTTAACTTATTGTGCTCCTTGATTACCTAAATAATCTTAGTATGAAACTTCACTTAATGTTGATAAGGCAACATTCAATAAATCATCCTGAAGCAAATTAATCTTAGTATGAACTATCTAGGTTAGCCTTTTTTTTCCAGGCTTGAAAGCAAATTTCATCCTGAAGCTACATGGAACAGGAGAGGCTACGGTGCTCTCTGGTTCCTAGTTTTCCAGTCAGCTTATATTGTTAAATGTAGCTCTCATAACTATGCTGCACCTTTTGTGAAGAAAATTTAAGTTCTCCATCTATGTTCTGATTGGGATGATTGTAAATAAATTGAGAAACTTTGTCACAAGCACTTAGATGAAATTGTCTCATATTATACCTAGGTGTGCTTTCACATGGGAAGATAATTGATTTGATTATGCATAGCTTCTGTTGTATGCAATTTGATGGAATTGCCTCAGATTTTAAGCTGGTATCCTTTTTGTAGTCAACTGCTCTATAAGTTTTAAAAGTGTTTCACCTTGCTTATTGTTAAATCATTAATCTACTATGTTGGCTGATGGTTTCTGTTTAACTTGCAAGCAGGGCTACCAAATAATACAATTCCCATATATGGATCATGCTTCATTTGTGTAATTAACATTGTGTTAAAAATTAATAACCTTTTGAAAATAAGTGTTTCAGCTTGATTTATGAGGAAGCAACAAATAAAAATAATTGTTTAGTTCTACTATCTTGGTTTGTCAACAAGTAATATCAAATGTCTTTTATATAGCGTACATGCTAGATTTTTCGTAAATCTTTTATATAGTGTGTACTGTGTAGTTAACTTCTAGAGTGAAGGTGTTCTTTTTAGTTGGATGCTGCCTCTATTAGCTCAACTTCATTTTGTAGATGCAAGAGATCTATGGAGCTTCTGGTTACTTCAGTGAGCGAGAGGGGACACATAAGAGAAAACATTCGTAAGATACCATACAATCTACAGATACATTTAGCTTTTTACAAAATCTTCAACACCTCTTCTTAGATATATTCCACTATTTACCTACTTTCACAAGTTTCATGTCAAAGCGTAATTTTAGTTAACCATTCCCATGAATTTCATGTCAAGATTTTTAGTCAATTACAAAAGAAACTGTATGGTGATAGCAAATGCTACGCAATGACCACCCTGATCATGACATGCGCATGAATGACTTTCTGTTAGTGTTCTTTGATTTTGATTCTGATCAGTTGATTCTTCTTTTCAAATCATAGGTTCAAGTTAGGATGACTAAACCCATGTTATCACCAAGAGTTTTGTTCGCCCATAAGTTTTAGCATTCATTAAAACCAATTCTATATATGCTATAAAGCATATTATTTATTTTTTTCCCTTTCCCATTCTTAATACTACTATTGGTTGATTCTTACAATTAATAATTTTTCCTTCATTTAATCCTTCATTGTTGTACAATATGAACTGTGCCTTGGGTTTTCATTTATACTTTTGTGACTCTTTTCTTACCTTGCTGCTAAGTCAGGATTAATTTTTTGACCAACATGAATCTTTTTCCGGATGGAGTAGCACATCTGTGTCTTTGAAGCTTACCTTGGCATAGTTCCTGACTTTACAGCCTATTGAACCTGACTTGCACTACGCAAGTTGATTAAAGTTGGTTTGAATAAGCTCTACCATCTAGCTAGGACACTTTGAGCCAATTAGGACATCTATGCTGTACAATACCTGTAAACGTCATAGGTTGAATTTTTTCATCACAAGGAAATTAGAGATAGGTGCATCTATGTTTGTGCATGAATTAGATCATATTGGAACATGTTTTGACCAAACACTTAGGAGGTATGCATTGGAAAATATTTTGCATCTTTGTCCTAAAATTGCAAGCCCTACCAATTTTTTTCATTTGTTTTCTTTTTCATTTTCTGAATCTTTGAGGATTTTCCATGCTTTATTAATAGTAAATATTGAAGATAATTATCATGACATGCTAGAAGAACATATTTATGAATGGGTTAATTCTGTCCACCTTTCCAGATGTATGCAAATGTCAAACTTACTTGTTTGTGAAAAGTTGAGTAGGAACAATTAGCCTTTAGGTTTGGCAGTATCTTGACAATGGTTTTTAATTTGTTCTGTGTACCTATATGGTCGTTTAAACTTGAACCATTATGTGCACCAGCTAATCTCACCTAAAATGGTTCAAGATGTTGTTTACAACCTGGTGCCAGTACCAAGGTGTCTTTTTTCTTTTTAAATCTCCAGTCTCAAGTGTTCTCTCTTTCTTCCTCTTCTTCCTCCATTTTCACTCTGGTGTGGACAGGTCCTGCTGCCTTCTCATGTAGCTGTTGTTGCCTCCTTGCATCACTACCTCCTTTGATATGTGTTTCTGTTGCCGTTACTTTCTCCTCCTCGCATCATCATATCCTCTTTTTCCTCCTCCAGTACATGGTAATACTTCCTCCTTGTCATGCCACATCCTGCCCCTCCTTCAGTAGATGCCACCTCCTCCAGTGCATCCTCCTCTCTCTCTCTCTCTCTCTCTCTCTCTCTCCTCTTTACTCTAGGCAGTGCTGGTCAATATTGACCCATACCAACTCTTGATATGCCAATCAGTGCCCAGTCCCTATTACAAACTAGTATTGCTTCCAGACCAAAATTTTAATCCTTCAACTTGACATGTCAATAAATTGATTGTTAATTCGTTCTATTTAGTAATTTTAGTGTACTTGTATATTCCACACTTGCTTGCCCTTGGTTACAATTACAACACTTGCCTTAATACATTTGCTTTTATGTTGATCTATTTCTTTTTGCTAGCCCTTGCCTGTCTTAATATGGTTGTATAAGGTTTTTCAATTCTTTTATATCTGAGTAATGATTATTCCAGCTTCTTGGACGAACTTTTGGTACCTTGGATGTTGTGCAATGCCAATGCCCTTATTTTTCTGGTGTCACTATATAATCATGTCTGTATTTGAATAAGCCATAAAAGTACTTGGTTGAGATGTCAGCTTCAAAGCTTTGCAGAATCAGTGTCTAAATCATGAAAAATGGCATCTTTTAAGTGATTGCTTCACTTGTTTCATACATGTTTCAAGGATGATTTTCAAGGTTTATTAATCTCTCCATAGTTTGTTTTAATTTCCTGCTGAATGGTGGTGAAAGGAAATTAGCTAGTGTCTTTTTATCAAAATTCAAAATTTTGCATCTTTTTTTTTGTCTTACAGATTCAAATGCATGGTCAATCTTTCTATTTGTTTCTTTGCCTGCATTTGCTAGTTTTGCTTTCTCACCAAACATTTTCTAGTTTGTGCAGTGATACGTTGAAATTGACAGAGGTATCTGTGAGCGACAAATTAGAAGGTTTTCGTGCAAAACAAGAAGTATGCCTCGTTAAGCTCCTTATCTTCTGTAGCACTAAAATCATTGCCACAATAACCTCTGTGATTGAATTTTCACTCATGAGATGTGTGATGCATAGCCTAGGACAAAATATTGGCATTACAAAATCACTGTTGTATGTACTATGTATTGCTGTACATGGCACATTTTGGTTCAAATTTAATAATGACATCTTTGCTTTTCTTACATGAATTGTAGCTTGGACTCTGGAATCAAAGATATTTCTTTTCCATTTTACATCAGCATCTGATGCATCTTCTTTGGCAGTCTTAACAAAGTTGCTAGAACTAGAATTGGTCATGGAGTGATACTTAGACTTTTGTTTCTTGGATTGTTATTTGCATGAAATTTTGTATATGATTATTGCTAATCGATTGGCTTGATTTTTTTTCCAGAACTTCAGAGGGCTGAGTTTTCCAACCATTTCATCAGTTGGTCCCAATGCAGCAATCATTCACTATTCTCCTGAAGCAGATACATGTTCCGAACTTGATGCTGACAGCATTTATCTTTTTGATTCAGGGGGACAGGTTTCTATGATGCTTAATTTTAGTTCTACAAATTTTAATTTGCAGTTCCATCCATGCTATTTCTGGTAAAACTAAATTTTCTTCAACTGATTGGCATCTATTAACACTGCATATTCTTTAAAGTATATAGATGGAACAACCGATATAACCAGGACTGTGCATTTTGGCAAACCTTCAGCTCATGAGAAATCATGCTATACTGCGGTAATAGGAACTCTTTCATATTTAAGATTGCTTTGTCGAGTAAATAGGTTTTGTTTTTCTTGTTTCTACATTGGATAATAGATATCTGTCTTCAGCATGCAGAAGTTGATTATATTGTTGTAAGACATAATTTCAGGACTGTGCACCTCAAATTCTTTGAGTGTGTCAGTGTACTATTGTCATTACATATGTTTGTTAATAGTTTAAATAAATTTTCAGGTTTGGTTTATATAGGATGTTTGGTTGCTTGTACAGATGGTGATATATCTGAGTTTTGACACTGACAAGAACTTGTTTCTTGGTGAATTGAGAAGGGTAGAACCAGATGCTTTTGGGTTCATATTATTATCCTAATTTTAGGCTGTGAACCCCACAAATTATAGAAATTAATTAAGGTCTAGCTAGCTCTAGACCATGCACTAGTCGTCTCTCCTGTGTCCATTTAGGGTTTCGTAAAGGAAAGGATGAGGTTGAAGTTGAACAATAAACTTAGGTTGATGCATCATGCATTCTTAATGGTTTTGGTTATGCTATTCCTTCTATTCTTTTTTAGTTTTTCCCTTTATCTTTTGGGTTTTAGGAAGACACCCAAAATATATATACTTTCCTTTATATGTTCAGACTTCTCCAAAGAAACTTTTGTCTGAACTAATTCTTTAGTTCATGTGACCGTTTCCTTAAGCTTGACAACAAAAGAAATATAGGCTTGGTCTCGAAGTGACTCAGATAAGATGGATATGAGGATCACAGATATGATGTTTTTCTGGACTCTAGACTCTAGAGACAGTTGTTTGAACTTTGAATGCTACTTTATGGAGAGATTCCATTAAACTAGAGGTCAATTGAGTGGTCTCTGTAAGCTTTACCCTTTTTTTTTCTTCGTTATCCATGCAATATTCTGTTGTCCTGGTAGTATGTTGGATGCATCCACTATTCTTGGTTATCGGCATATATGGAATGAAGGCATGAGGATTTGTTTGATGACATCTTTGTTCTTTTGTTACTGTAACATAAGTTCATAATAGCTTATGAAAAGATCTCTTTTCTTGAGAGAGATGATGAATTTGTAGTGACTTCGTAAATTGGTTTTACTCAAAATTTAGTGTGAGATATTGAAATTTGATCATCATGGAAATTGCACAAAGTATGGGCACACCCATGTAATAGTCATGTGCGATGTAAGTAATTGTTATCTGCTCACAATTAATACGTAGATGATAGACATTGGTTCGACAAATTGAATTGTCAGTTTCAAGACTGGGCAGTGAGTCATCATGAATAATGGCTTATGACTTTTCTTTTTCCTGCTGAACATGTTAAATAGAAGTTTATCAAATTCTCTATGAACATTTCTCTTTTTCATTTATTTTATTGAACATTACCTTTATTATAACTTATAAGTTGGTTGTAGACAAAAGTGATGCTTGTTTTCACATTGTATGTTTAAGGTTCAAGTACTTCTTTTAATATATATTCTTTGATGTATCCTTTCTGTTATAACCACTAGTACTTGTCCATTGACTGTATCTGATAGTTTACAATAAATAGGTCCTCAAAGGCCACATTGCCTTGGGTAGGGCAAG
The DNA here is from genome assembly GCA_004837865.1 of Musa balbisiana. Lineage (NCBI taxonomy): Eukaryota > Viridiplantae > Streptophyta > Magnoliopsida > Zingiberales > Musaceae > Musa > Musa balbisiana. Next base: position 42,731,859 of record CM017195.1, on the reverse strand, counting down.
ATTTCCAAACGGAACCACTGGTAAGATTGATTTAGAATGCCTACATCTAGTACTCTGACAACACATTCAATTGCCTTACTGGAATCATTGCTTGTCACAGGACATGCTCTTGATATTCTCGCTCGGGTTCCTTTGTGGAAGAATGGTCTCGATTACCGCCATGGGACTGGTCATGGGATTGGATCTTACCTAAATGTTCATGAAGGTAGTGATTTGTTCTTCTGTTACCTTTTTTCACAACATTTGTGATCCAGGGAACATTAGAACCCTGAACTTCATCTTGTAGGCCCACATCTAATCAGTTTCAGACCTCATGCTCGAAACGTGGCAATTCAAGCATCGATGACAGTTACTGATGGTAGTATACATTCTCAATCTGTTTAGTTACTTGAATGGCAATGTTTGGTCCTTTTTCAAGTTCTTGTTTTTAAATTGAAAGAAATTACTAATTCATTTATATCCTCCAAGGTTATTCAAACAGTAAATACCTCTTTATAAAATCCGTTTTCTGTTTTGTCTATTCTAGATTACTACATGCACAAGTCTTTTAGAGTTTATGTTTTATTTATGTCTACATATCTAGATTACTCACGTGCAAGATTTCAATTATTTTCACTTAGTTTTCATACTAGTCTTGGTGCAAGTTTAGAGTCTTTTACTTGGTTGTCCTGAGTGATCTCATTATCTAGATTAGATTCTTGACAGCATGTGTAAATTAGATTTACTCTCTTCTCGACTTGTTAATTAAATAACTATTGAAAGCAATGCAATTTACTATCAAAGAAATGTGCCTTTTGCTCATCTTATTATTTCCTTTCTTCTTGTTCCTATGTAAAAGGGCATCAGCAATATAAGTCATAGGTTTTGGAATTTGAACTTAAATTTCCAGTTAAGCATTGTATTTGAAGTTTCTGTTTGATAATTCTCTCTTTTTACCTGCAGAACCTGGTTATTATGAGGATGGAAATTTTGGTATTAGATTGGAGAATGTTCTTATAGTCAACAAGGCAAAAACATCATTCAACTTTGGTGAAAAAGGTTATTTAGAGTTTGAGCACATAACTTGGGTAAGTTAACTACCATTGTTTTTTAACCCTTTTGCCATGGTTCTAACTTCTAAGTAATTGATGACTCAAGTGATTGCTAAGTGTTAATATTTTCTTTTACGAACATAAGGCTGGGGTTGTGGCTCATTGTTGTTTGTCTTCTACATTGACCCAAATTGCATCTAACAGCAGAGATTTCTCTTGAATCTTCTGGACTTTCCCTGTCCGTGGAGTTCCAATGGCTGTTCTTTTGTCATGGAAATGTGGATCTTTCTATATGCTAATTAGCCTTTTGAGCATGTTAAACCTCTTGTGCTAAATTTATATTACCTGAAGGTTGATGCTAAGTGCTGCATGTTGAATGCTGGTAATTCTTTGTCTTTTGATTTACATAGTCCACAAGTAACCGCATTTTAATGTTAAGCATCTCGTAGGCATCTTCTGTTTGTGGCTAGTCACCTTCTATTTTATTACTAATACGTATTGATCTTGCATTTAGTAAGGATACGCCATAATGGTTTAGTGTGTGAGATGTTCTGCATATAAAAATGTGTATGGTTCAGTGAGGCTACATATGATGTTACCATACAAAACAATTACAGTGTGCCAAAACTAGCATTTTTTCAAGGAAACACCTACCTATGATTTGTCATCTACAATGGTCAGCTTCAAAAGCTCAGCACACTTTACATGTGTAGTTATTGACTAACCTCTTCACTAGTGTATATCTTTTGAAAAGGAATTGTTCAACACACTAGTTTCATGATCATGCCATATCTTTTTCCTGATCTGGGGTTGGGTGTCTTAACCCGACTATGATATTCTATCCCCTCTTTTCACAACATTTCATCTAGTTATCTCATGAATTAAAACGCCATTCAAAATTTGCCCATTTCACTCGTTATGTTGTTTATAAACATCTTAAGAAGTTGAACTTTACTTGTGCTTCCACTTTTACAGGCACCATACCAGAAGAAACTAATGGATTTGACATTGCTGACTCCTGAAGAAATTGAATGGATAAATCGCTACCATTCCGATTGCAGAGAGGTTTTAGCACCATACACGAACGAGCAGGAGACGGAATGGCTTAAGAAAGCAACCGAGCCCATCATCATAGCCAGCTGAAGCTGCTGGAGGCTCTTATCAGCATACTATTCCATGTATGTGATGTGGATCCGTTGCCTGCATCAATAATCTTCGAGTGGCTCTAAGATATCTTGAAACAGATAAAACTGTCTTTTATATAGTGTCCTTTCTCGTTTGAGAATAAAGTTATACTCCATGGTAGTTCGACAATAGATCAGGGTGAAGGTCTTGTCGGCGTTCAACAATTGAACTTTAGGCGTGCATGATAGAGTGCAGCATGAAGTTAAATAATTATGACATATGTTTTCTAGATTGATGTTAATGGCAATCGATATTTGCATCTATGTAACCTCTTTTTTTTTTTTTCTTCTTCTTCTTTTTCTATACATGATTTTATCTTAACCATCAATCATCAAGATTCGAAGCATGAAAACCCTGTCTCTGCTTGAAAGCAATGATAGACAAAATGAAAAACCAATAAACGAATCTAAATCTTGAAAGAGAACAAACCATCAAGATTTCTGCAGTAGTAGCCTTAGTGCATCAGTACGAGATTACAAACTTCACTCACATCAAGAAGCCAAAAGATGGCTCAAGCACTTTCACAGTCACTTGGACGCCATGATTCCAAGTCCCAATGTGAGCTCAAGTTCATCCATTCCAACGTCATGGATCCTCTCCCCCTCCCATGCTTTCACCCTACCACTCTCGAAGTCGAACTCCATGCCTCCTCGCCCCTTCTCAAGCACCTCTCCTCCTGGAAAACTTGACATGGCACCCGGGTTGACGAGGTTGTAGGTCGGCGATGCTGGAGCTGTCATCTGGAAGTTGAACCTGCGGCCAGAACCAACACTGGAGGCATCAGATTCATCACATTCAGGTATTGTTGATGGTTGTTGCCCGTGATGGCAACCTCGGGTCGGGCTAGCAGGAGCAGAGGCAGCGAACAGAGCATGGGGGAATGAGCTGTAGTCCCAGTCCGGTTTCCTAATCTTAGGTGGGCGGGAGGCGGTCGGGGAGGAGATGGGCGGCGTAATGGGTGCGCTGTTAGAGATTCGAAGAGGCGGAAGGGTGGACAGATTGCGGAGGAAGGGGAGGAGGCAAGAGGGTCTGACAGAATGGTCGTTAGAGTTATCGAGGCGGCTAGGGCTCGGGAAGGAGGAGGAGGATGGGCTCGCATGGTAGGACGGGACAGGACTCGGGAACGAAGACGACAGTGGGCTTATGTTCGTCGAAAGGCCTCCTGCTGCAGCCTCCGGTGGTGGCGGCTGGAATCCCTGTCAAAAGATAAGGAAACAGATTAGAGGCAAGAAGAGCGTCTTTAAACGCTATGCAAGTCCCACTGAAGCTTTGCTTTGCTTGCTTTGTGATTCCTCCTTTATCCCTGTCTCAAATGTCTTCAATCATCAGCTCACACAATCGTCTTTAAACTCGGAATGCTTTTAAGTTTCTTTCTGTTCATCAAACCCTCCATCGAATGACTGATTCACTTTCAATAGCATGCTTTGCAGGTGCTCTCCTCTCCAAAGCAGGATGGAGAGCAGGAGGAAAGATCAGAGACCCACATGTTCTGGGCATCAGAGAGAGAGAGAGTGAGCAGGTGAAAAGCAACCAAGTCATGGCAGTGAATCCCAAACTTCAAGAACCCAATCAGAAAAAAGAACACCATCATCATCTATCTTGGATTGAACGAGACAATCCAGACAAAGACCATGTCTGATAAAAGTGATCCGGTCAAAGGTGAAAAAGAGTTGCCGAGGTAGACATTTTCTGGCTCTTGATCAGTACTTCGAGAAAGAAAGGAGAACAAAACAAATGTGGCCAGAGAGGTAGAAGAACACCAAACACAGCAGCAAGATTCCAAGTTTCTTCAAGATAGTACAGTCCCAAGCAAACACAACCAAACAATTTCTAGTGAAATCAAATAAAGATCATGAATAACAACCAAGGAATAGAAGAACTCAGTGAAGGACGAGATCAGGAAATTATATGTTTCAGCAACTGAAATAACCCTACAAATTTGCTACCAGCTGAAAGGGGAAGATGTATGAACATATCAAAAAGGACCTGCAGCAAAGAGATCGATTCGTCTGGTTGCATCATTCCGAAGGACGGCTCATCAAGATCAAATTTTGGGGGTTTTTCCACCATCAAAATCAAAACTTGTCCGATCCCAGCTTATTTCCAGAATTAGTTTCTCAAGATCGTACAGCTAATGAGGAAGAGGAAGAATTGGAGAAGGTAGAACGAGAGAGACGAGACCTTTCGGTAGGTAGTGCCGTCATCTTCGACGACCCACCCGGCCTCGCGGCAGAGGGCCTTGAGGACCTCGTTGTTGTCGCAGTGTTTCGGCAGCTTGTAGTTGCCAAGCGTCCGCAGCCCAGTGAAGATCTTGGCGGCGATCGCCCTCCGGCGCCGCTCCCGCCGCTTGTTGTTCTCCCTCTCCTTCCACGTCGGAAGCCGACCCCCTCCCGACGTCATCCCGCCCCTCCCCCTTGCCACCACCAGCCCCTCCTCAGATCTCCCCACCTTTCCCTCGTCTACCCTCTCTTCCCGTCCGTCTTCCTCTGTTTGCCTCGAAATCGGAATGGAGGTGCTGCTGGTGTGAGGCGAAGTAGTGAAATAGCGAGCTTTTTCGTCTTCCTTTCCAGTTTTTCCTCCCCTTTTCCGGCTCTCCTCTCTCTCTCTCTCTCTCTCTCTCTCTCTCTCTCCTTAGCCTGTTGCTTTTGGACAGCGGAGTACGAGATCACTCACGAGGAGATTACGGTCTTCTTTTCTGGCAAGGTTGCAAGCAACACAGTTGCTTTGGTGCGTGTGAGAGAGAGGTCAGTTGTTTCTTTCTTTCGGGTATGTGTGTGTTTTGCTCCCAGATCCGAATCCGGTAAGATTACGGATCTAAAACGAGGATTCATACCCAATTTACTATCGAGTCGGACTTATTGAGCAACACCCAATTCTATAGGATTAAACGGGGTTAATGTTCCTTGAATGAATAATTTGAGACGGGATTTATGTTTCTTGAATGAATAATTTGAGACGTGAATTTTTCTTTGAATAAATAATTTGAAACGTAAAATTATTAATGTCTTATTATTATTATTATTTTACCAAACTAATACTCAGATCAAATAATTAAGTTAGAAAACAGATATTAAGAATGCAACAGCATTTTGTTAGAGTTTGGCTCAAGAACATAAGACTTCACGAAATTTTGATTTAGAGCACAGAAACAACTCGGGCACTTTTAAGCTGCCTATGTTTGCATGAAGGTAGAAGACCTGATGACTTGGTGTCGATTGACATGAGCTCTGATAACACCAAGCAACCAGGATTGTAGGAGAACAGACATGGTGAATCAGTATCTGATGCATAGAAGAACAAGAGGGCAGTGAAAATGCCCTTCAGCATTACAAAATGTATCCGCAAAATGCCTACAATAATCCCATGTAAAAAAATGGTGTAAAAGAAAAAGAAAAAGATCCACTTAGTACAGAGCCGTCGCATGCAGTGGAAGGAATGGGATAGTCAAATAACCAAAAAATAATTAGGGAAAAGATGAGCATGACGGTGTCGAGAAAAAGAATCAGCTCTTGGTCTGCCCCAATTCAAGGTCGGACCCAGGGAGTCCATTTACTTTCTCTTTCAGAAGCTTTATATCCTCCCCCTCCGATTTGATTTCGGCGCTGATATGGGTGGCCAACTTAGCCTGCTTCTCATGCTCTACAGCCCAGCTGTAGACTACCATGCCAAGCACCGCGAGCAACATTCCTAGTATGTTCTTCACGGTGAGAGCTGAATCAAAGAGTACCCATCCGAGAATTAGCACACACACAGTTTTCATGTGACCCAGGACTTGGAAAGATGTTGCGGAGAACCGGCCAATGCAGAGATACTGGCTCATGTTGCAGAAGACAGCCAGGGAACATGATAGGATTATGAAAGCCTGCAAAAGGGATCAACCAAGCTGCATCAGAAATCAGCAGGTGGCACAGCCACAACAGAATACATATATCATATACTATCGGAAATCTCCAGTGGCAACCCTCTTTCATATAAATAACACTTCAGTGCATCAGTATCTATTGCTTTTGATGTTTACAGCACTACCATAAAAAACAACACTTGGTAAACTTATTGCCCTACATATGGAAGTTAGCACTACAATTGGTGAAACTCACCAATTAGCAGTTCATGAATTTGCTGTCTTGGCATCTTTAACTTTTGTTTGGTTTCTGAATACATATTTGGCATGTATTCACAATATTAAAAAATGCAGCCATCATCGTAACATGTGCCATACGTGGGTGCATATATGATTCATACTGTGTTCAAAATAATATGTAACCAGGAAAGCACACACATAAAGAAAGTATATTGTCAGATCTAAATAATAAATGGCTAAATATTCATGATATGACCAAACTGAAGAACTTATATAATGATAATGATACTTGTATCAATTAAATGTTTAATTAAATTAAGTTACAAAATATGGTAAAGGCCAACATCGTTAAATTTCTAGGCTTACTGGCACATGTTATGCACATGGTCAATCATTTAGTTGAATTTTGAATTCAAGAACATTAAAAGATGTGAAAACATGTATCGTTTCACAAAGAATCCTAAAAAATTTCCAATTGGAGAGGGCCAAAATATCATAGTTTGTAATCTAAAGAAGCTTTTTAGGTTTTAATTGGGCACCTTAAGGATATGAAACAAGAGAAATTGACATATGTTACATAACCTATTCCTTCTACAATGCACTTTTACCACATTTGTTCCCGTGTGCATAACATTCACTGTGGAGATGATATCTCTACACATCCATCGCAGTTCGCACTTGGTCCTCACCCATGGCCAAACTTATAATAGTAATGATATCTTCATGGACTGATTTGAAGATATTTTATAGAATTACAAGAATTTAACGTAAGCATGATCATGATGAGTCAATATAAACTATATGTGCCAAAATTTTTCGTACTTATGCAGAACTCATACCAATCTACATAATACTATGAGCCTGCATACGATAGCATATTACAGGAAAACTGGTTACTGAGGCTGCATAGTTCTTACAGATGTGGTCATATGACCATATGCACATATGCAAATGCATAGACGACTTTTTTGAAATATTGTATACAAAAACCCCATGATCCTTCGTATCAAAAAATTTATAATCTTTGTGCCTGTTGTTTATGATCAACTTCACGCACAAGATGAGAAGAATATAATTGAATTATAAATGTTATAACAATTGATGCAAAATATGTTTCAATTATATTACGATATATGTTCATCAAAAGCATAATCCAACTTTAGAAATAAAACTTCAGAAATAAGGATTTTGGAACTTACAGTTGCTCCTGAAGAAAAAGGGTATTCCAATAGGGATCGGTGGTTGAGGTAGTAGTCAGCAAATGGGCCAACAAGTAGAAGAGAGACTGCCTGTACTGGTGCAGTTTTGCTTAACAGCTCAAAGGAACCAATACTGTACTTTTTCTGGAAAGATCCAATTGTCTGAAACAACAATAATCCCATGAGGTAGGTAATTGATTAAAGCTAATATCCATCAGTCTAGAGTATTACTTAATGCATTGCTGCAAACAAGGTACAGGCTACAAAAATGAGATGAATCATGTTACATAGAATATATACATCCAGCTGGATATATCAACATACTCAGATTTACACAGTTCCAACATAGTCACCTGCATTTTCTATATTCAGACAGAATAATTGCAAACAAAGATTGTCAGGAAGTAAACAAGGATCTTTAGCTTATACTTTTTACCAGCCAAATGTTAAACCACGTTATCAGGCAATATAGTCCAACATAAATCTGCTAGGAAGGAGTTTATCTCGATAGGAATAAAAGATGATGTTTACCTAAAGAAGGTTTATCCATAGTCATGATCTTACAGATCATTCTTCTTTTAGTGAGGAGTCATCTTGATCTTCTTGTTTATAGTTCATGCTTCTTAAAATTACAATCTCTCAAATATGAATATTTCTTGTTTAATCTGAATTATCTCATTTATGTATACATGACTGTTATGATCAGCTGTTCAACAATAACTGCAAGCACCCAAGCATCTAAAACAATAGTTAAAAAGCTGGAGTTACATTTGTCTTTCCAGGAAAAGAAAACATAGATAGGCAATTATTGGTGAGTTACAATTAGGAATTATGAACACATCTTATAAAATGTAACACATCAATATGTATAAAATGTCAAATATTTTTTCTTAAAATAAATATAATGGAACTGTCCACATTAACTCAAGAGATCAAGAAAGCTTTGCAACATAAAAAAATAATAATGATGAAAATTTCAACAAACAAAAATGATATTTCATAAAGGCAGTTACAATTGAAAATCATTCTTTGGGAACATAAATTTCAAGTACCGAAACTCAGAAAACATCAGGTTATTATAGCGCCACCTAAAAAATAAAGAAAGAAAAAAGGATTGGAATTCAGCTTAGTGTTTTGCCAGAAGAAATTTTAGAACAGCCATGAGTAAAACTAGAGAATCATGATGCATTCTAGTGGCGCTTCAAGAAAATGGTAAGGCATATGCTAGAGGTCCAGAGTATGGTTCACATTGAAGATAGCATAAGAAGAGATACGAGCAACAAAACAACAATCAAAGCAAGGTTATCCAGTCTGCAATTTGCTGCAGTGCCCTTTCAGATGGTAACATTGCATGTTTATACGAAAAACAGAGTTCAGATATTGGACATTTAATCTATATGAATATGCTCAGTAACAGAGTTCAGATGCTCACAATTTGCTGCAGTGATGTGCAAAAAACAGCCACACAGGCACAAAGAAGACCCTTAGCATTGATATCGACATCAGTCACTGTGCAAATACCTACTCCCAAGGCCACAACTGCAACAGCTACAATCACGCGTTGTGAATAGTGTTTGCTGTGCAATAAAAATTCCATAAAGCAAACCACGGGTATAATGCTCAGTTTGGAGATCTGCACATCACAGAACATAAATCAGGTTGAGAATTATTCGAATCAGACCTTCGATCATATCATCTTTCACTATACAAGGCATAAACTAGCAGACCTGATAAAACCCAACCGAGTTCAACAAAAGACTGAGATTCATCCCGGTAATTGACAGATTTGCGACAACGGAGAACCAAAAGAGCTCCCAGAAAGGCACATACTTGGACGCAGAGAGACCAGTTGCATTTGAAACCCAACCAACAAGGGCAGTGACCGTAAAATGAAAGCCTGTTAGCGTTGTTGCTGCATTTATATAAACTGATATTAGTGAGTCTCGATGAACTCAAGGAGTCCAAACAAGAAAGAAGCATAATTGAGATAGTAAAAGGAAAAAAAGAGAGGTTTTTTTTAGATCCGCAATCTAATCCCCCACGATTTAAGAGAAAAGGTTCGATTGCTACATCGCTTATTATATCAAGCGCCAGAAAAGGCTATGGTTACAAGACCACCTGCGCATGAGGCTTTACATGCCAGAACAGCTTCAGCATCCTTTTAATTGCTTTCCAAACATAGATCTATAGCGCAGGTTCAAGAAGATCGACCAAAGAACGGTCTTTAAGGCAGTAACTCGTGGGATGTTTCCACCGAAAGGTTTGCCACCATATCATGCTTAGATCTAACGCAGGCTAGCACCTTGAGATCAAATCTCTAACGCCAAAATCTCTCCTTATTTTTCCCTCAGAAAAGGCAATTAACCTGCAGCAATCTATCGTTCCCAACAGAAAGATCCGATCTTTCGCCGTTGAGTTCAAAATCCAAGACGGAGCACCAAAACAGGAAACAGATCGAGATCGAGATCGTGATCGCGAAAGAGGAGAAGGAAGTACCGAAACTGAAACCGTAGCCGTTGGGTGACATGAGCTGTTTGTTGACCATGATAATGCCGACGGAGCTGACGACGTTCATCGCCCACGCCCCCACATCCGACACCACGGGCTTCTTCTCCAGATCCATGGCCGGGCACCTTCCCCTTCTCCTCCCACCGAATCCCTGATCCCCCAAAGACCACCAAGTGCGGGAAAGACGGAGAACGGAAGGAAGTGAAGGCAATGGCTTCTCCGACTCGCAACTCCCGCAATCGATCTATATAATATGTTCCGAGGAAGGAGAGAGGTGGAGGTGAGAAAAAGGAAACAGCAGAAAGAGGAAAAAAAAAAAAAAGGCAAAAAAATCAAATCTTGGAAACCGCTTCCTTTCTCCGTGTCGCGACGAACACGAAGTATTTTTGTTGGCGAGATGATACGATACGAGACGAGACGAAGCGCAGATATCTATCTTAAGCGTTAACGGAAAATAAGAGACTGGAGAGCTTAGTCGCCGTCTAACACAACGAGTTATGCGGGTCCCACCATTGAAATGCAAGGTATTTCTGGGGGTATTCTTTGTTCGGGGACGCGAAAGATTCTTTCTAGGAGACGTTGGACGTGGAAGTCTACGTACCGAATTCCGAAACCATCATTCTGGTGGGACCTTCGGTTCTCAGCAATGGAAGTGAAGGTATAATGTGGGTATATTATGGTTGAGTAGGACAATATTGTTTCAGGGGGAGACATCGGAAGCGGCGTGTCGTTTCTCTGGTGAGTTGGTGGGACCCGCATGTGGGGACAGGACATCACCGGATCACAAGGCAGGTAGAGGTGCGGGTAGGTCAGAGATTAACGACGCGTTCGTTCTCGGGTGAGTGTGAACGGCGTCTGGAATTCCTTCTCGCTGATTGATGGGGTCAACCGCGCCAATTCGGGTCGGAATAAGTCGAATCCGACCCGTAAATCCGAGAAGATGCGAGGATCCACGAGTCACTGTGTCGTCAGTTTCAATCAAATCTGCCCAACTCAGCCAATGTTCCATCGATTTTGATCAATGCAACTCGTAAACCGATCGATCAAAGGTTCCCACTAATCCAATTTCAGATCGATTTCGAATGTCAAATGAATTCTTTTGATTACTTATTCTTTCAAAAAGGAAACCCTAATCTCCTCAATTGAACTCAAATCCATTCCAAATCTTGCTTCTAATTCAAACCCTATTTGTGCTCCATGTCAGTAGTACTTAACGGGAATGTGACACATAATATATCTTAATAGATAGACCTTTTGGCCACCATGTCAACCAACTCTCTCTCTCTCTTCCATTATCTTAACTTAGGATTAAATTTAGCTCATTGTGGAATAGTTTGTGAGATGGTCAAATATTCATTACAGATAGTTGAATTGACAGACAAGAAGGGTTATCAAATTCAAAGCACATAGAGTCAATGTGCATTTGGCTTGAAGCATTCATTCATTTTGATAAGATAAGGGGGGATTCACCTTCATATTCCTGTGAGGAACAGCTCCAATTATTGCAGCAACTTCTTTGGAGCTGTGAGTGGCTCACCACAGACTCAGATTCCTTCTTCTACATGCAAGCATGTTGAGCTTTTCTTTTGATGAAAATTATGTTATGATATTGGTACTTTATGTGCCCCATGCTTACTTTATGAAGCATGGCATGGCATGCTTCTGAGAGAGAGAGAGAGAGAGAGATTTCTTTATATCCTTATATAATACAATAATGACTAGTCATTTGAAAATATTATATTATTTTGGATGATGTGTTGACAATAAAATTACATCTTATGTGCCCGATATGATATGATATTGTGAAGATCAATGTATACAATCTTATCTTTACAAGAAAAAAGATCATTTCACGAAAAAGAAATAATAGCTTCGTGTACTGAGCAAGATGAACTTTGTGAGTTGGGTTGAGTCCAACAAGATCCATGGCTGCCTGGTGGAAGTTTCCAGAGTTGGATTCAACGCGTTTGTGACCTGGTAAATGAGGAAACCAGCCGACTAAAGTTCGACCATTTCGGGTCAAAAGCCATGTCCGTTTGCAGACCAATAGATTCTGTCATTGTCTGAATGCTGCTTTCAGCGTGATGAGATGAGGTTGTCACCGGCAAAAAGTCACTCAAGAGTTCCAATTTGAATCTTCCAAAGTTCCATCATCAACAGAGATAGTGGCAAAAGGATTCAGTGGCAATTGACCTCAAGATGCTAAGATACTGATTTGCTTAGGAATTATTGCATCTAAGCCTAATTCTGAAACTTCCAAAGTTCCATCATCAAGTATGCAAGTGAATGCCAAAATACTGCTTTTTGATCAGATTACAAGTATTGGATATGATCCTAATTCTGAATCTTCCAGAGCTTCATCATCAAGAGAGATAGTGGTGTAGTGATTCAGCAGCAACTTGTTTAAGAGTGGGAAGTTTGACTTAAAGATCACATCACAAGTATTTATGTATAAGCTTACTTCTGAATCTTCCACAGTTCCATCATGAACACAGAGTGTGATAAGAAGCACTATACCAGTTTACATCTGAAAAATCCTACCGAAAGGTGTCAAAATAGTGCTGCTTTTTGTTATATTATGAAGTATTGGAAACAAGCCTAATTCTGGATCTTCTAAACTTACATCATCAACTAAGATAGTGCAATAAAGATTCATCATCTCACTTGTTTACAAAGAAAAATGAGAAAAATAAAAAGACCTCAAGTTGGCAGACTGACCAATGCAATTCTCAAGCCACAGGCAGCATCATCTCTCTGGTTTTGGTGAACACTACTTGACAGCATAACAATTTTGGGTTTGACAAGTAGATAATACTAGCAGGAAACTTTACACTCCAAATATATACTTCACTTGAGGTGGAAGGCATTAAGCAACTCTCAGCTCAATGTACTGAATCTAATAACAAGTCTCATGGCACAACTGTTGCCTTTGCTTTGGCTGGCATCTGTCTCTGTGGTACTTTTCTTGAGGAAATCACTTCCTGTGATTTGTAAACCATAGTTTCTAGCATAATGAGATCTAACGATCAGATTTACACTAGTAAGTATACTTCACTTGAGGTGGAAGGAATTGAACATCTCTTGGTTCAAAGATTGGATCTTACAGCAGCAAGTCACATGGCAGCCATGATATAGAAAGGAGAGTTGATAGTTACCTTTGCTTTTGGCTGGCAGCTGGAACTTGAGACTTGTATTTTGTTTCTTTGCACAGGAAGTAGCAATCACACCAGAAATGCCAGATCTCTTACAGGACATGCTTGATGCATGAAGCTCTTGTCTTCTATTTCCTCCATTTCAATGGCTTCTCAGCTGGCCTTTTAGATTTGTGCTCATAGGTCTAATAGGTAGATTTCTGTCTTTGATTCTTCCACATGAAGTATAATTCTCTACACAGAGAAAGAGAAAAACAAAATGAGGAAAACATGTTTGCTGCATGAAACTCTTAGTCTTCTATTTCCTCCATTTCAGTGGCTTCTCAGCTGGCCTTTAGACTTGTGCTCATAGGTTTAATAGGTAGATTTTTGTCTTTGATTCTTCCACATGAAGTAAATTCTCTACACAGAGAAAGAGGAAAAACAAAAAGAGGAAAACATGTTTGCTGCATGAAACTGTGTCTTCTATTTTCTCCATTTCAATGGCTTCTCAGCTGGCCTTTAGACTTGTGCTAATAGATTTAATAGGTAGATTTCTGTGTTTGATTCTTCCACATGAAGTATGATTCTTTACACATAGAAAGAAAGAAAACAAAATAGGAAAACATGCTTGCTGCATGAAATTTCTGTCTTCTATTTTCCTCCATTCCTGGTTCTCAGCTGGTCTCAGCTGGCCTTTTAGATTTGTGCTCATAGGTTTAATAGGTAGATTTCTGTGTTTGATTCTTCCACATGAAGTATAATTCTCTACACAGAGAAAGAGAAAAACAAAATGAGGAAAACATGTTTGCTGCATGAAATTCTTGTCTTCTATTTCCTCCATTTCAATGGCTTCTCAGCTGGCCTTTTAGATTTGTGCTCATAGGTTTAATAGGTAGATTTCTGTGTTTGATTCTTCCACATGAAGTATAATTCTCTACACAGAGAAAGAGAAAAACAAAATGAGGAAAACATGTTTGCTGCATGAAACTGTGTCTTCTATTTCCTCCATTTCAATGGCTTCTCAGCTGGCCTTTTAGATTTGTGCTCATAGGTTTAATAGGTAGATTTCTGTGTTTGATTCTTCCACATGAAGTATAATTCTCTACACAGAGAAAGAGAAAAACAAAAAGAGGAAAACATGTTTGCTGCATGAAACTGTGTCTTCTATTTCCTCCATTTCAATGGCTTCTCAGCTGGCCTTTTAGATTTGTGCTCATAGGTTTAATAGGTAGATTTCTGTGTTTGATTCTTCCACATGAAGTATAATTCTCTACACAGAGAAAGAGAAAAACAAAAAGAGGAAAACATGTTTGCTGCATGAAATTCTTGTCTTCTATTTCCTCCATTTCAATGGCTTCTCAGCTGGCCTTTTAGATTTGTGCTCATAGGTTTAATAGGTAGATTTCTGTGTTTGATTCTTCCACATGAAGTATAATTCTCTACACAGAGAAAGAGAAAAACAAAAAGAGGAAAACATGTTTGCTGCATGAAATTCTTGTCTTCTATTTCCTCCATTTCAATGGCTTCTCAGCTGGCCTTTTAGATTTGTGCTCATAGGTTTAATAGGTAGATTTCTGTGTTTGATTCTTCCACATGAAGTATAATTCTCTACACAGAGAAAGAGAAAAACAAAAAGAGGAAAACATGTTTGCTGCATGAAACTGTGTCTTCTATTTCCTCCATTTCAATGGCTTCTCAGCTGGCCTTTTAGATTTGTGCTCATAGGTTTAATAGGTAGATTTCTGTGTTTGATTCTTCCACATGAAGTATAATTCTCTACACAGAGAAAGAGAAAAACAAAAAGAGGAAAACATGTTTGCTGCATGAAATTCTTGTCTTCTATTTCCTCCATTTCAATGGCTTCTCAGCTGGCCTTTTAGATTTGTGCTCATAGGTTTAATAGGTAGATTTCTGTGTTTGATTCTTCCACATGAAGTATAATTCTCTACACAGAGAAAGAGAAAAACAAAAAGAGGAAAACATGTTTGCTGCATGAAACTGTGTCTTCTATTTCCTCCATTTCAATGGCTTCTCAGCTGGCCTTTTAGATTTGTGCTCATAGGTTTAATAGGTAGATTTCTGTGTTTGATTCTTCCACATGAAGTATAATTCTCTACACAGAGAAAGAGAAAAACAAAAAGAGGAAAACATGTTTGCTGCATGAAATTCTTGTCTTCTATTTCTCAGTCAAAGGACTGCAAGACTCAAAATTCCCATCCCATGCTTAGCTTTTGATCAAAATATAAAAGGTTAAAATAATACAAAATTAGAGTACATCACAGAACTAAATTTAATGTGGTGATTTTTTTATAAAAAAATCCTCTTTTGGGATTTTTTCCGAAAGGTATTCCAATTTTTAATTTTTCGTTTGATGTATTTTCATCTTGCCCTTAAGACCTCGAGCAACAATCGAAGGTTGAATTATCCAATGGGATACGACTGTAGTGGAGCCCAACAATGCTCATGAGAGTTAGTTCTTCACCCACTATCTCTACTCAGGCTCCTTCATCGGTAGTAACCGTTAGTCATCTTTTCCCTCAACGTCAAGAAAACTCTTGTTTCTTCTCCATCGATCAACCTTTTCTCTCCTCCTTGAGCCCTCATCCTGCCATTTCATATCTTGCCACTTTCATCTTATCATAAGACCTCACTATTGCTCGACGATAGTGAGATGAGCAACAAGGAAAGGGATATAATGATTAAATAGAATAAGGAAGAGGGAGATAGAGTAACTGTTAATAACACAGAAGAAAACAAAATGAGGCCTCCAAGGAGAATGGAAGCAGGGGGAAGTTGGAGATGAGACTATGAGTATCATAGATGACGATGAAGAGACAAGAAAGGGACAACGACGGATGATAATCAATATCGAAGATGAAAACTTCATGAGAGCGAATCACAACATGAAGAGATATTATGATGATGCAAAAATAATAGGGTGACGTGAGACATATAAAGTGTTAGAGAAAAACGAAATATCAAAGAAGAAAAATAAAAACTAAGACATCCTCTACCAAAATGCCTAAAATGAATGGTTTTTTCAAGAATAACCCATTTTAATGTGGTATATTTTGCATTCATAATCTTATCGGATTAAGATTTTAGGAGGGCACTGACACTTCCGTCTCTTTGTCAACCTTATGTTACACGTGTGTCTTCCATGCAAATCACGTGCTATTTAGTGAATGCAGTATTCCAATTGTAGTCACAGACTTTCCATATACGTGGCTCATATGATACGGGCCCACCTAGTGAGATCATGCTTTCTTCCAATTACATGACAGGTAATAGAATGGGTACGCTTCGTTCGGGGTGAAAACTGCCTCTCCGCCTTTTGCTTGTATCACAATCACTTCTATCCTTCGAACTCTTTTAATTAGCTTCTCAGGTCTCTCCCCGTTACTGTATTCGATCAACGAAGTCTCCTGCGATGGAGCTCTCCGCTGCTGCATTCCGCTTCCACCGTTGCGCCGCTCCGCACCTTGCCCTCAACCGATCCGTCGCCACAGCCAATCCGCCGTCGCTTTGGAATCGTAGGGTTCCTCCAATCGCTCCTTCGGCGGTGAGCCTTGACCGCCGCGATCCCCTGCTTCTTACTGGTGGAAGGAGCCGGTTGTTCTCCAGTTGGGTTGGTTGAGGGAGAGTAAAGAGCCGGCCTTTTCCGCGATTAGGGCTATCAGGGGCGAAATGGAGCCTGCTGGTAGTATTAGCGGGAAAATTGCGGTCGCTTCGATGGTCACGATTCTCCTGGCGGTCCTCAACCGAGTCCTCTACAAGCTTGCCCTCGTCCCTATGAAGGAATACCCCTTCTTCTTGGCTCAAGTTACAACCTTCGGGTAAAAGATATTGTTTATTAAGATCCTTTGATAAATTTGTGACTAATTATATGTCTTAGGGCCTCGTCATTCAATTCAAATGCATTTTCGAACGAGAATTCTGATCGGAAATGATTCCACGTTATTGATATTTTTCGTACAGATTGATGATTTCTTTTCCTGTAGGTCGTTATAATTTCTTTTCCTCTGCGTCTTGACAAATTGGTCCTTTTTATTGAATAAGTAGTTTGCTATTTTGTGTCGTTTTTCCAATGGAATCCTTTGCATTTATTTACCATATTAAGTTATTCCTTCTTCCATTAGTTGATTCTTTGGTCAATTTTGCAGATGCCACAAAAGTTCTGCTCCAGACGTTCTTTGTTTGAGGGCATTTGCCCTTGGAGTTTGTCATATGGAACAAAATCCCTTGGAGTAGGGTTTATGTTGATTACACCAAAGAAATTAGTAGATGGAAATGTGAGATAAATACTGAAAATTCTGGGTTTGGAGAGCTCTAATAAAAGTTGTTTTAGATCTTCATGAATTTCTATAACAAATTAAAGTTCTTCATTCTAAAATCAGGTCCATCGTAATAAAAAGAAGTAAAATGGAAAAACATCTATGGTAATTCCAGAAGAACTTAATTGGCTTATTAAACAGTATACACTTTTGTGTGATGCTCTGATACAACTCCAGTTTTCCTTGGTTTGACAACTGAGATCATTTTAGAGGACACATGCCATGTCAACCATTGGCATTTCTGTTGTTGATTCTTTATTCATACGCTCTTACCATTCTATTTAATCTGTTAACATTTTGTGTCTGGCATCTCGTCTTTATCTCTGTAACATATCAAACTTTTTGCGAATCATTTGCAGTTATGTGGTGGTATATTTCTTCATTCTCTACCTTAGATATAAGGCCGGTATTGTGACCAAGGAAATGCTGGCGCTCCCAAAATCTCAGTTTATAGCAATTGGCTTTCTGGAAGCTCTTGGTGTTGCTTCAGGAATGTCGGCAGGAGGTAAGTTGACCACTTCTTCCTCTTGCACGACAAAAAGAACCTGGAGAATTTTTTCTCTCTTGTTTGTTTTCACCTGACTGGAATTTCTGTGGCATCCCTCTTTGAAATTTTCAGAGAATATTGTCAAAAGAATTAACTCGAAGAGATTTATTTGGAACTCTGAGGGCTCTTTCTTCTTTTTTTTGCAGCCTTTGTTCCATTTGTCTCTGATTTATTTGCTTATGAAAGGATGCACGGAAAATATGGCAAACTTATTTTGCTTGGTGACTGTTTTCTCTTTTCTAATGATTTCTCATTTCATAACAGCTATGCTTCCTGGACCAGCAATTCCTATATTGTCTCAGGTAATGCTGGCTTAAACAAATACTTGCTTAACATTCATACAGTTTATATCTACTTCCGTTTCATGATAGTTTTTATACATTTTCATGAATGTTGGAGGCAGATTGCAGTAATGTTGATGTAAATTATTTATTTATTTAGTTAATTGTAAGGCTCCAAATAGCATTTTCTTTATCATCATCAAATCAAACAGCTTTATGTTTTCTACACTGTATGAAAAATTGCACTATTGCAGTGGTTACTATTTCTAGGAATATCCTTCAAAGAAGCATTATGGATCATGGCATTTTGCATCTTATATCTGAATTTCAACAGTAACAGGAAATTACAATCGTCTGTTGAAATGAGTCTTTTTTTTTTAATTGTAGAAAAAGATACCACATAGATGAATGGCTATTTTGTTCTTTTTTTCACTCATTTTTCAAACTGAGGAAACTGTACAGTTAAGTCAATAATTTTCTAAAAGCTTCTATTAGATTTTATATATTTTCAGTTTTCTTATTTCTAATAAAGGCTCTATGAACCAGGTAGCATGCAAATTTTGCTGAAGTTTATGGTGTTTTGAATAAGACCAATCTCCATCCGGATCATATTTTCTCCTATGTGACTGTCACAATTGTTTAGACTTATACATAGATTCCCAGTTCCTTGACCTGACAATGAACTGCAAGCTTTTGCCAAATGATCTTTGAGCTCATATGACTCTAGTCCACAACTCAAATATTTCTCACATCTCAACCTCATCATCAATATTGCAATTATAAGGAATTGACTTCGTGTTTGTTAATGTTTCTTATTACATCAGGTGCATAGTAAGGAAGGAGTTTGTAACCTTAAGTACCATAGTGTTTGTTTCATTTTCATTATGTTTTGAACTGCTTCCCAATCTTTTTAATAATCCCATGGCACATGAGCTTGTTACAATTATAATTCATTTGAAAATGTAAGTCCTAGTCTTTAATGGCTAATTTACTTTGATGAAGTTAACAAGGAATTCTGGTGGCTGCTTTGTTTTTGGTGGTCCGATAGCTGCTACTGTTCTAATATATCCAATCTTATCATGTTTTGATGCAGACTTTCCTGGTCTGGCAACTCATCTTGTCTGTCCTGATCTTGGGAAGGAAATATTCATTCATCCAAGTTTTTGGTTGCTTACTTGTAACTGCTGGAGTTGTTATAGCTGTGGCAAGGTGTGCAATTAAGTTATATTTATGCTTTTGTTTAGATTTATATCAAGCTATTATATGATTAATTTATGTTGAATTTATGGCTTACTTGTTTGGTGCTTATTACCTCTTTGGAGAACACTTAAGTTGTTTAATTGGAAGCGACTGAGACTTTCCTATTTAGAGAAAGGATATTATATTTGGCAACATCACTTGTTAAAAAAATCATGTCGCTTTAATGCAAATTACACATGGAACCGAGTATTTGTGTCAATTACAAACTATCTTAAACCTTTAATTTGGAAAACTCAATGGGTCGTTTATCCTAGATGCCGTTGGGTCACATCCAATTACAAATTTAAAGTTGCTCCACAATTTCTGATCATTCATCTTCTTATGATAAATGGATGTTTATACCAAGGTTCATCGTATCATACCGTACCGGCGTTTCGACCCGGGCTCGGTATCGGTGTACCGAGCGGTACATCCTGGTGTACCGAATAATTTTATATTTTTTCATACTGTAGCAGTGCTACAGTATAGTACCATAGTACTATAGCAGTACCGGGCGGTCCGTGTACCGGCAATCTGTCGGACCGGTACGTACCGCCCGTACCGAGCGGTACATTTCGGTATGGCAGACCTTGGTTTATACACTTAAAGCCTCCCTATCAGAAAAGGTAAATTTGATATGTACAAGTTTTACAGTTCTTTATTGATAGATGATGATATTGGTCTTGACATTGTCATTCTACATAGATCTAGATTAGAGAATTCATTTGCAGCCTATGTTTCCATTGTGAAGCAGACAATTCTCATGAATTTAAAGTAAGTTGGACTCTGTAAAATGACATGTTCTTACAGTTTAAATTTCATAGGTAGAAACTCTTGAGCTTTGGTTGCCAGTGCACAAGTGTAGTAATGTGCTGGCGAAATACCAGCACTTTGTTATGTGTGTGTTCCATTATTATGCCCATATATAGAGTTGTAGGCACATGACCTGCATGAGCATCACATACTTTGGATGTTCTGGGTCATGAGGTTGTGCCTGCCAAGTACCAACATGCCACCGAACTACAGTGAAAAGATCCTTGTTCTTATACTTAAAATTCTCTTTCTTATAAATACAAGGTTGTTGATGCAGATAAACTTAGTTTCCAATCTGTATGTTTGACCGATCTTGCCATACACATCTATTGATTAGCATTCTTTCAGTCAATCATGTGAATCAACAATAATCAGCCCCAAAATATGATTCCTTATGTGTGTGTATACTACATAGTACATTGTGATATTGAATTGTCCTTTATCAAAACTCTCATATTTTGTTTTACAATTAAGATCTGCCGGTACCAACTTTGTCTTGATTGATTCCAGTGGGGCAAATAATGGTGAATTTCTATCTCAAGTCGAACTTCTTTGGCCTGCACTAATGGTAGCTTCATCTGCATTTCAAGCTGCTGCATCCATTCTCAAGGTCTGAGTCACTTCTGATCTCGCATACATTTCTATGATTTTGATCGAAAAGAAAACTTTATAAACTTATCTTACTTCAAATTGCAGGAATTTGTTTTCATTGATGGGGCAAAGCGCCTTTGGGTAAAACTTTAGTAGTGCTGTATATGAATTTATTGTTTGGTAGCATATTCAGTTATTGTGGAACTTAAGCATAGACAAGAAGTTTCATGTCTTAGATGTAGTTTCACAGAATCTTTATTGCCTTTTAAGTGATCTGTATGTGCTAATGCAGGGAAAGCCTCCTGACATATTTGTTGTCAATTCTTTCGGATCTGGGTTTCAGGTTAGCTTTTACTCAAGTTATTTCCTTATCCATGTAAACCAGTTCTTATTTGTAATGCTTACAAAATACGATATCTCTATCTATTTAACTTTAAATTTGCTAGTTAAATGTTTTTATTGTAATGCTCTTTGTACCTTTTATTCTTCCCTGAAATCTTATTAGCTCCAAACAAACCCATCAGAAGCTTCAAGCACCTGGTCTTTTACTGCAGGCTCTTTTTGTTTTCCTTCTTCTTCCATTTCTTTCGAACATAAGAGGAATTCCTTTTGCTGAACTCCCTGCATACCTGAGAAGTGGTGCCGCATGCTTTTTAAATGTTGGCAGCCTTACGAAAGGCAAGTTTTCTCAAAGGAAATATTTCAACTTCTGATATTTGGCTATTCATATTCTGGAAAGAGATATATCACTTGTTAATATTTTTGCTCATCTCACTATATTCTTAGTTAACTAGTAACATAATTGTTAGTTTTGTCATATTTGACATCTATTACATATGATCTTTTTGTTGTTTTAAGGGAAGAAAGTTGGACATAAAGTTCATGTAGGATTATATCTCCATCATTGGTCGTTCGATTTTTTGTGCATAAAAAACAAAGCCTCATTGCCATTTAACAGTTTATAGAGGAACCATGTTAAAATATGTAATGAAACCGTGTAATAGTAGAGAATCCACAAAAAAAGAGTGAAATGCAAAGATAAGTTCTAAATCAGTTTTTTTTTCTTTGAGAAACCATGTCATGTAGCGAATCAACTAAATATTAGAGTGAATTGCATAATATAAATTGTAAACCAGTATCTTTTTTGTTTGATATTGGTGGGTATGATGTTTAGTTTGTATAGGAAAAATATTCAAGCACGTATGGATATGTTAGGTGTTACCAGTTTGATCAAAATATCAATATATTAAAAAGCATGATTAAAGTATACTTTCATACTAAAGCTGAAAAAAGTTGTTCCACAAGCTAATCATGAAATGACCCAGTCTAGAGCATGATTGAAGGTAGACTTTTGTATTGAAGCTGTAACAAAGTGCCTTCACAACCAATGATGAAATGACCGTGTCTTTTCTTGGAACCTGTATAAGAGTGCCCTGCTTTAAGAGACGGAGAATATGGGGTCACTATGAAAAAGAAATTTATGGAAGATGTTATGGCCACCAACTTTTCTGTTATGTTGGTTCTCCAATAAGTCTAACTATAGCCAAATGACCTTCAGACTTATATTGGTACATCATAATTGTGACCTATATGAATTTGCTGCATTTTCATTAATGAAATATATGTAGGTGTGTCTAGGCCTAGCATCCCTCTTTTGTCCAAGTTCACCTTTAATCTCTTGAATATGATTGTACCAACTTAAATTTGAAAGCTCTGATGTGCAAAAGAAGTTTCACCATAAAAGGTATATTTTTAGTAAATAAGGTTCATCAGCTGAATTGGGATTTATTTTCATATTTTAATTTGTTCGTATTCTATATGCTCTAAAAAATGCTGGTGTCATCAACTTTTTTTAAGCTTTTTTGTGAAGGAACTAATTTCTTTGTTTGTTTGCTGCTTTGGTTGATGAAGCTGACCTGGTTCCTTCTGCCATTCTTCAGGCTGTGAAGGTGCACCATTGTTGCCTCTACTTTTCATCGCAATGAATATGGCTTTTAATATATCATTGCTTAATCTGGTGAAGATGTCATCTGCATTGGTTTCTTCTCTTGCAGTAACACTAGCAGGTATTTTTTCTTCCTCTCTTTCTCATGTTTAGGTCTATTGCAAATGATATAATACAGTCACTTCTGAATCCGACCAGTTCAGTTTTATGCAAAATCTTTTTTGATGCCTGTGCTGTTCATATGCTTCTTTGCCAGTGACACAATGCAGTAAGGTACCAATGTCATGCTTGTATTGATGAGTGCAAGGCATCTTTAGTAATAGGATGCATGCATGAATTCTGCATAGTATTGACTCCAAATGGTGT
This sequence comes from Musa balbisiana, assembly GCA_004837865.1. Taxonomy (NCBI): domain Eukaryota; kingdom Viridiplantae; phylum Streptophyta; class Magnoliopsida; order Zingiberales; family Musaceae; genus Musa; species Musa balbisiana. The sequence goes on along the minus strand of CM017195.1, from coordinate 42,708,605 downwards.
GGCATGCATGGCACAAAGTTTCTGCATTGATGGCTGCATAGTTAACACAATGGGCTGGATCTATTTATGGTGCTGGTATAATACATACATGTGACATATGCACTGCGATCCATAATTAGAGGTTTTGTTCTACCAAAAGATTAATTCCATTAGGACTAAAATATGAGTTGGAAATTGATAATGCTTCCTAAAGTTTTATGAGTCTGCAGAACACAACTTACATATTGACCTCTTTGAACAGGTCACATATATATTCTTTGTTTGGACTAATGGCTGATTTAACTTCCTTGCAGTTCCACTTTCCATCTATATTCTCTCACTTCCACTACCTTACATCCCTGAAGGCGCAAGCTTGAATGTTCACTTTGTTGTTGGTGCTGCCATTCTGGTTCTGGGATTAATAATATACAATGTTCCTCGATCAGCGGATCAAAATTATAAAAGTGATTGACAAGCTCTGAAGTTCACTTCTATTTTAGTGATTTGGCAACTGAGTTCACTCATCTCACTGTCATTTTCTTATGGCATTTGTTTCAACAACTGATTTGTCAGATGACAGGCAGCATTTCTGCCCCATGGAACCTGGCTAACCTTCCGGATCATAGATAGTATCAAGTCTTCATTTGTGGAATTTATTTCAAGTAATGAATCCTCCAACCATGTAACAGAGTCCAGATATAATGATGATGAACAATTGTGGCCCAATAGCTTCTTCTTGCCCCAGATTGTCACAAACAGCAAAAGTGGTAACCACCGTGGCTTTCACGCTATCGGTCATCCTGCTCTGGAGTCGGATTCCGGTTGCCATCAGAGTTTTCTTTGGTGAGGTAGCATTCAGCTGCCAAGGTTTCCAAATGGAATTCCAGGAGCATCTTACTATATGATAGAATTGGTGGTCTTGAATGTATATGAACGTCGAATTCTTTCTTGAACTATCTGGTGCAACGATCTCAAATGTAGCAGAACTGATTTTGTCTCTCCATATGTGTTTAGTGAAAAGTTTGCAAGATGAAGAACAGAATGAAAGCCCTTTATCAACCTTGTGTTTGTCCCATGTGCATGCATTACAATCCCATACTTATTGTCAGTGTGGGAATCAGGGTTGAAAAGCTGAGGTCGACCTCAGGTAACCCAAATCTGATGGCCTGTTTGGTTTCATTTGGGTTACCCACCTGAACTACTAGTAAATCATACACTCCATTCGCTTTAAGATTCGTTTCGTGCGCATACCATACAGCATTCTGCTAACCATATCACCAAAGATACCAAGGCATGTAGATGTGGAAATGTACACCATGCAGGGCATTCTGCTAAGACTAAAATGCCATCAGTATCTGACAGTGAAATCAGAAACAATCAATAGAGGTTGATTACTTATATTGATGGTTGTAATAAATCCATGCATCTGGTCATGAAATTAAGGATATCATGCACCAAGAATGGAGCATGCACTGCACAAGAAAGAAATGGTGGTAAGTAAAATTTGAAGTGTAACCCTTCCCTGCCTCATGTTCAAGATGAAGACTGCTGCTCACTATGAGTTGTGACAAGTAGAAGAGATATTATTAACATGGGTCTGGCATTTTCACTTTTGGCTTGACCCCATTAATTATGCACACTTTGGACTTACCCTTTATTTAGTAGGTGTCACTGTGACTTTACATTGTAGTTTAACCCACCTCAGTTGATCTCTTATGAATGGTTTCCTTTCTTTTCTTAAAGGCTATACTATGCAGTGTCTCAATGAAGAAAGTAGTAACTTTCATCTCATTCACTGATGTTTCATGTGCAGTGTCTGGATCTCTTTTGACCGATCTGATGAATCACCACCTTTCTTTCAAAAGCTACAGCAAAGAATGAAAGGTCATGATGCTTATGAGAGTAATAATTTTGTGCTGTGGGTGGGTCCTCAAGGAAGTTTGTACCAGTTTCAGAAGGAGAAAGAAGACTGAAGCCCCCAACTACACCAGCAATAATGGATTGTTCAGATAACTTACTCTTGAACTCTATTGATTGTCTTGTGAGACCTGCGTGTTTCTTTCTTTTGAATAAGTTGCTAGATTGCTAACTCTGGCTTCATTTTCATGTGTTTACAGCAATTAGTGAAGAGATTAAGCCCAAACACTGACAAATTTGCAGAGGAAGGGGACAGATCTGCACAATTTCACCATAGCTTTTATCATGCAATTGAGTGATTTAATGCATCTTAGGAAATATTGCAAATTCAATGAATTAGCTTCATGATGAGGAAAAAGAAATCAAGATTTCTTACTTTTTGTTAGCATATTAGAAACTAATTATTTGCTAATTACATCAGTAAATCTAGTTAGAGTAACACTACACTCAATCACTCCCAGTCTCTTTCAGAAAATTAACATATAGAAGCAGATCTGGCGTCAATTGAGCTTAGCAATTGGTGGTATTAAAAGCCTCATCCATGCCTTGCTGACAGCATCAAATATGTCCACAGAGAGAAAAAATCTTCTTGTGGTATGAATTATTATCCAGCTTTTCTGTTCTCAGAGGCATTCAATAATTATGACTTGAAACACAGAGCAAATATGGCAAGATAATAATACTATAATCATAAGGTAAGAAAATTCTCCATAGACTTGGACACTAATGATTTCATATCCTTATGTAAGAAGTCACTCTGGGAGATAATAATTGTTTCTTCCTTCTGCTTATAACTAAAACCAAAACCTTGACTGTCATAAACATTATTCATTGAGAATGACTGTTCTTCATCTGTGTATGCTAGGATTGAGCCCCTTGCAGAACAGTACATGGAACAATTATTACCAAGCCATCATAACTGAGATTGTGTGATCATAGCATTGGCAGAAAAAATGAAAAAGAAAAAGGGAATATGGATGATTGAGGGCACTCAAGAGAGGTCTCTCTTTATCAGCTCACAGGACAAGTGGGCCATTGATTAGGAAAAGTAAATTCTGAAGTGATCATAAATTTATCTACTTTTTTCTAAGACAAATTACATGATTGTATCTTAAAAAGGGTGAACTTTGGCATATTGGTTATGTTGCTCCTTAATAACTTGGTAGCTAAGATTTTGAGTCACAGAAATTTTCTTCTTTGTATGTATCTGTTAGTCACACTAATAATCATCTTCTTGGATTCCAGCCTATCACCATCATAATGATCAAATCCAACAGCTGTAGTTGGAATTGACTTGACAGTGATGTTGTTTGCATACAATGCAACAGTGTAAATATGCAGCAGTGACTACTAAAAGTGAATTAATGTGATTGCATGTAGCATCACATGGTAAATTACATAGTAGACAAAACCCAGGTGGAGAATCTTGTGGATTTGACACCTTGGAATCCTGTTTCCCAGTCTGATGTGGCTTTTTCCAGCTTACAGGAACTAAAATGTGCAGCTGAATGGCCTGAGGGAAACAACATCACTGGGTTCAATACATGCATACATACATCTTTCCAGTGCTGGTACTGATACATTTGACCACTTGCTGCAATCATAATCAGACTGGTCACCATATCCTCAAAAACAGCTGCTGTGTACCACCCACCCACCTACCATCAAGCATGACCTATGGGTAAGGTGGGTGGAAGCTTGCTTGGCTGTCTTAATTGTGTCATGTCTAGCACAGATTATGAGAGTACTGTCAAAGATTCTTAGTGGATAGCTGTTGATCCTAGAAGAATTGTCATCAAGCAACTCAATGAGCTATCTACCTGAGCCCTATTCAAGTGCTGTCAAGTCCAGCTGATGAAGATTGAGACTAAAGCAGGCTCTCATGTTCTCTCCTTTTTCATCCGATCAAGACATGCAAATGAAGCTGAGCTACACATACCTTGCTTTCAGGCATTCCTAATGAAGCAAATCCTCATTCTCTCTCTCTCTCTCTCTCTCTCTCTCTCTCTCTCTCTCTCTCTCTCTCTCTCACTCTCATACATATACAAGAAATCTTAGTATGTGTAAGAAAGAATGTCTTGTATATAGTTTAAAATAATAAAAATAAATTTCTAAAAGAATGCTCCGATAAATACTACTGCTATTATGAGAGAATTTATTCTCTGCTTAAAGCGTTTAGTGAATCATATTCCTCTCATTTGTCGAGCCATCGATATGAATCATGAAAATAAAGGGGAATTCGTGAGGAAAAGATTAATATCCAAGTAATGAAATAAATCCTTCATTGAAAATTCATGCTATAGTAATTTTCCTTTTTGGAACACAAAGCAATTCTATTGGAACCATTTATTCCGAATTAATTATTACGTTAATTCCGCCCGCGGATCGGTCACCAACACCCAAACCCTTAGCGGGTCGGATACGGCACCCGGTGCGGCCACGAAAAAGAAACCCGTTATGTCGCGTGGCAAAGAGTCACGCCTCGCCCCCGCTCCGTAACCGCTACCGTCGAATCCGAGGCGCTCTCGGGCCCGACGCGACGACTGGGTTTACGTGTCGGCCTCCGGTTGGCCCTTTCCCGGTCGTCGGGATTCACAGCCCGGAAGAGACACCCCAAAGAAAAGGATAGAAAAAGAGAGACAGTCTCACTCTCTCTCTCTCTCCGTCTCCTTCCCCCAAATTACTCATCCCTAATTTTCTCCAAAATTGCATCTTTTTCGCTGCAATGCTCGATCTCCGGTTCCGATTTGGCGCAGGGATCTGATTCCTGCGACTTCTTTGATCCCTTTTGGTGCTGAATTGAGGTGAGTGGAGTGGAGGGGAGCGGGAAGGCGATGCTGGGAGCAATGGACGGCGGGTGCCACCATAGCTCCGGGGAGAGCAGCGAGGAGGAGCTGTCGGTGCTGCCGCGGCACACCAAGGTGGTAGTGACTGGCAACAACCGGACCAAGTCGGTGCTCGTCGGCCTCAAGGGGGTCGTCAAGAAGGCTGTCGGCCTCGGCGGATGGCATTGGCTGGTAAATCGAGTTCCCTTTGCTTGATCTCTGTTGATCTATTGGTTTCTCGGTGAATAGTTTGTTCTTTTACGAGATCTCGAAGGGGTTCTGTTTTGAATTTGGTGGGGTTTCGGTCAAAATCAATTTGGGTTTTGTTTCCGGGGATTTAATTGCGCAAAATGCTGCAATTTGAGGAGTTTAGGGCTCTAATGTGATAGGGTTTTCTTCTTGTTTTCTTGGACTAAGAAAAAGATAGACTGACAGCGAGGATCTTGATAAAAGATGATCATGACCTTTTCTTCCGCTTCTTTTTTCTGGAATCAAACCCGCATTTGCTTAGCTACTTTTACGTTTACTAATTTTATATGAAGTGACTCAAAGCTTAGGTTTTCTAATGAAAAGCCATTAATTTGTTAAGCTGCTTCGACATCTTTGGTTTCTGCAAGCAAGATTCATCATAGTAATTTTTTTTCTTGTTTTGTTCCTCTTCAATAATTTTGCATCATTCAAGATGCTCTGTTAGGATTATTAAGTGACAGAGCCCAACAATTGGTCTTTGTTTGAGATCTGGTTAAATGTTAACATCATTTGCACAACGAACAGTTCTAATCGCAATGAATTTCTAGCATGATCAAACGTGGATGGCAGTCATAGTGAATTTCCCCTTCTTCTTTTTTTCTCCCTCTGTTTATTACTAGCTCAGTAGAGTTGTAAATTATGTGTGGTTTATATTTGTAGATCCATAACTTTCGAGGGTGAGAATTTTCTTCCTGATGGGGCATTCTGTATTCTCTAATTAGGGTTTAGTGGGTTGATCCTGTTGGCAGGGAAGACAGAAAGCAAAGGGGTTAACTTTTTCTTTGAGTGAATATCAACCTTAATTTTCTTTTTCTAACTGACATGATTATCTCATTGTTCATCTGAGTAAAAGATACACTCTGAACCTTTCATTTTTGTGTCCTGCACTTGCTACTTGCTAATGTATCCTTATTATTCATTACATGGACCTTAAATTTTCTGCATCGCTTGTTGGTCTCTCTGGCTTTAATCTTGTTCTTTCTGAATTTTTCCAAGTTCTTGTTGTCATTGACATCATTCATTAAGTGCACAATATAGCAACCTGAATGAATTTGCATGGAACATTTCTTTCTTGGTCCTCGTAATCCGAATCTAATATGTGTACTTCAGGCATTATTGCTGGGTGCAATCACTTTGGCATTCTATTACACAATAGCTAAAGTGCAAAATAAAGTTGCTGAAAACATTATCAAAGATGTACTGTGTCATATTAAAAATATGTAATTAATTGTCCGTAAGAACTTTTGGTGCTCAATGCAACAGATAGACCTTCTGTCAAATAACAAATACCCAATTTAATTTGGATGTACCAACTGTTTCCAAAGTTGTTGACTGCATTGCTAGTTTATTTATTATTATGATGGAGAGCTAGAAAAAACTAGTGATGGTCCTGTATTGGTAGTTTTGTGTATCTTGAATGATTTCGGCATCTAGTTGCAATGACTGTGGTTTCATTGTCATATGATTATTTATTTTTCTTAACTTTCCTAAGTAATTCTGGTCGTTGCTCATGACATATCGTGGTCTATGAAGCAATCTGTTTCACTATTAGCATCTTAAAGTGTATTGTAATGCATGAAATTTCAGGTTCTTACTAATGGCATAGAAGTGAAACTGCAAAGAAATGCCCTTAGTGTCATTGAAGCCCCTACTGGTCATGAGGAAGATGATGAGATTGAATGCGACAACATGCACTGGAATGGTTCGGATGTGGGTAAGTTTACTGCTCGTCTTGTCTCCGTCAGTTAATAACTTCTTTCCTCATTTTTAATTGTGCCATTTTTTAACCATGTGCTATATAGGATCAATTCACTATATCAGGAACCGGATTAATTTACATCATCATTTAGGTAGAAATTATTACCGATATCAAGATATCTTCATAATCTCATATATGCCCTAGATCTTTTGCTTCAAATAGCTATCCAGGGTACATACTAGTTTGTTTGGTCTTGCCCTAGTCTTTGTTTTCCCTGTTCTTTGGTCCTCTGTACTTTGTATAAGAGGCGATCATTTCGTTTCATGTTTTCCAGGGTATTACTCTAGGAATGCATTTGTTACTTGATTAGCCAAGGATTAGTTTTTCATTCAACACAAAAAAGTAATAGCATGATCATTGCTTTTAAGCATGCTTATATGGAATTCCATTTCTTGGAAAATAGAAATGCACTAATGACCAAGGCTGTGAATAGTGATGTTCTTTAAACACATCTTGACAGACTAGAATTTTTCTTTACAATAAAAAAAGATACATCGGTTATGTCTTTTGGCATGGTTTCATCATGTTTTGGCCTTTTGGACTTTATTTTTATTGTCACCAGTTCTTGCAGTGTGTGATGTGCAAGCACAAAAGCCACACAGGTCAAGAGTCAGGCACCATAAAGGGTCATCTAACAAATCTTTGAGCCGGTCTCAGTCCTGTGATTCACATTCTAAGGGATCTATTTCATCTTCCAGGGGTGCAACGGTAAGCTTATACTGAAAACTTTTGCATAAACAATTGCATTGAAAGACAATCTTGAACATGATTCTGCTTTTGGGTCTTAGCACCTGACATCTTCTGCCTTCATCAAGGAATGTCTTACATTTGCTTCTGTCATCTGAATTGTTGTACTCTGGGCCATTTTGTGTACAAATTTACGATTGGATGCATTGAACAAGTATCTTGGTGTTTCTTACGGAGAAATGATGTAAGTGGTTGGTGCAGAAAGTTGACCTGAGCAAGCTGGAAACAAGAGCATTGTGGAGATATTGGCGTCATTTTAATCTTGTAAGCTCTAAATATTTTCTTCGAGTTAAAAATAGTATTGAATCTCTTTCATTGATGCTGATCTTCTCTTTTCCAGTGTATCATTTTGTATCATCCTGTCTGATTTATATTTTTTTCTTCTGCAAAAGGTGGATGCCAGTCCTAACCCTTCTAAAGAGCAGCTAGTTGATGCAGTCCAGAGGCACTTCATGTCACAGGTAATCTTGTATTTCCTGATGTCGGTTTCTTTGTTAATCGAAAATCCAGAAGCTTGACGCAGCCAACTCAATTGCTTCTTGTGTTTCCTGAAGCAATTGGACGAGTTGCAGGTTATCATAGGGTTTGTGCAGGCTGCAAAGAGATTGAAGACAGTCTGTAATTGACCTGAGAGGAGCTTCCTACATTTTATCTTGCTAACAGATTGGTAGTAGGCCTTTGCTATCTGTAGCCACATCATGTAACATATGTAAGATGAGTTTGGGTGTCGGAACAAGTTTGGTTACTGATTTGGGGAGCTAGAATTTTCCTGTTAAGTCCTATAATGTAGATAAGTACTGCAGTAAGGGCCACTCAGGCAGTATGCTTGGGGACATTATCAATGGTGCACTGCTGAGAATGAGTAAGAAATGTCATGTTCTTGTTCTTTAGGTGTCAAATCCTGGAACTGTTATCAAAATGGATGTCTTGTTTTACGTAGTTCTGTAGTATATTGTGGTTCTTATCACGGTCGATTCTGAGATGCCTCTCTCTCTCTCTCTCTCTCTTTCTCTCTTGTTAATGGTGCTTGTCGCACTTTTGGTAGTTCTGTAGTTGTGTGATCCGATGATAACACACACACACACAAAGAGAGAGAGAGAGAGAGAGAGATGATATGGATATCGAATTGGCTATGGTGAGACGACAAAAGTGGTCCGTCTCCCATCCAACAATGCGGTGGGGACAAACTGGTGAAGGGGAGCATGTGGTTCTGTCTCCTCTTCCTTTCAAGAACATATGCGAGGACAGCAGTTTGCGTTAGCCACCGGTGGTCATCATCACATGTCCCTCTTCCTTCCAAATTGTTCCCTCTATGTTTCCTTCATGTGATCTGTTTCTCCCCATCGTAGTCAGCATCTCTGATATCTGCATCACTTCATTGTATATTGCAATGTTGATCCTGACATAAACAACAATTTATTGCTCCACTAGTTTATGACTTCTCAAGCAAGTTAAGTCACCATTCACCTACCAAAACATGCCATTTAGGCATCTTATGATTCATGACAGACTTTGCACCAACTCCTCCCGTCAAAACCAACACTGACTTATTATATTACCTGATGCAGCAGCACTAAAGTGTATTCCCCAATAGGAAAACAGGAAAAGGTAAGCACACAAGATGCCAGTAAATTCTTCAGTAATCTGATTGCATAAGCACACAAGTTTACTTTACAGTTTCAAGCAAAGAAAGATATCACGGCACAGTAAAATTTTCTAAATGAGACATGACATCCAAATCAGTAGAAAAAGATACAACCACCAAATATACCATGTCAGCTGAAGTCTAAACATCAAATATATTTGGTGAATATCGACTATAAAAGGCAGGCACACACATTCGATTAACACCCTTCTCTTTCCTTACTATCTAATCCACTTTGAAAGTGAGCGTCGGAGGGATCAAATTGAGAATCCCACCCGAGACATCGGATCTTAATATAGATCGGTACCATATCAGACATTCGAAAACATCTCGAATCCAAATCAAGTTGGACTGATGACCACTGAGACTCTACCATCAACTTCATCCCCTAACAATCTAAAAGTAATACGATTATATCAGGACATCTATGATTCAACCGTTGACACTCGTGACATTATTATAGTTCCCATTAGCCACGGCAAATATATTCCCTGTAAGCGACCACCATGAAACTCTCCAAACAGTGGTGTGAAAGTTACCAAAACATTACCCTCCCATCCATCACCTTCCCCTGCCACTGTCCATATTGATGATCGTCGCATCCTGTGAAGCACTGGCAATGGAAGATTTTGGAATCCCCGAGTTGGGTGCCCAACCTACATCTCTTACCTAGTCAGAATGCATCTCGAGAGTAGGAAAACAGTCCCACCATCCAATTACCATTGTAAAGCTTCCACACTTTGACAGTGCTATCACAGCCACCAGAAGCAAGCTTCTCTACTGGATCAAGCTGTCCTGCACTGACAAGGGGCCAAAGCTGGAGCCCATGTGGCAGAAGTCACCCGATCCTTGTGGTGTCCCAACCACCATCATTTCCTGCAGTAAAGATGGAGGAGATGTTCCCATGCAATAGAGTTGACACAACTATTCTGCTCTGTGAAAACATGGGCCACAGTCCACTCATCCGGTTTGTTCCCTTCTTGGCATATGATCACCCCGCCATCACAGTTGCAGGATGAGATCACAATATGCAATCTACCAAACTGGACCTTGATGGCAACTCAGTATTGCGAGGTGTTGATGACAAGAGCTCATGGTATGCAATCTACCAAACTGAACCTTGATGGCAACTCAGGATCACAAGGTGTTGATGAGAAAAGCTGCCGACACCAATAATCCTGATGGTCGTATCAGAAGATGCTGCGGCCAAAGTAGTCCCTCGCCACATCATGGACCACATCTTGGTGACCCGTCTCTATTTTCTGGGAAGGCATTGCTCCAACTCTTCTATACCTCTTGCATAATATTCCTTGATAATTCAAGTTCCTATAACCACAAATCAGCATTAAAATTGTGCAATCAAATCCAATTGGAAAACTAAGCAGTCTTTTCAGCTCGACATAACCATCGTGTTACTCCAGTTATCCAGAATTGCTTAGAACCGGAAGACTGACAAAAGAACATAATATTACATCTCTGAAACCGTAACATATTTCCGGTATTTATCAGCAATTTGACATGTAAAAAACCTACTAGAACTTGTAGCATGTTAATTGCAAGAGGAAGAAGAAAAATTTTCAGCTTTTACTATCAGTTGATTCACAAAATCAAACGGAATTCAAAAGATAATCGAAGTTCATAAGAAACTCTAAACAAAAATAACATGGACAATCATGAGTCAAATACAAAATGTTTCAATTTCATCCGCTTACACAAGGATTCAATTGCGCATATCATAGATCAAAGACAGTACGCATGGAAACAGAGAGCAAAGAAGGAAAACACATAATAACACAAGCCTAAAAGGTATTATTTTTCCCTCATGATCAGCAGTAGTCAGTCAGGATTGGCTCTCGAAGCAATCTGAATCAAACGGAGGTAAAAGTAAATAGCTAACCGAATGTGTTTCACTAAATTAAGTGGGGCAATTCATCGAACACATGTCGTTCGAATGCGATCCGGCCTGATTAGAGGTTCCTCTCGTCCTACACGAAATCGACGGCAAACCAATTCCGGATTAGAAGGAAAAAGAAAGAGAGTACTACTTCGGTAGCAAGATCCAAGCAGGTGGTGACGGATCGATGGAGACATGATAAAAGCTTACGATTTATAGAGCAGGAGCGCAGACTTGGGAAGCTTCTTCCGGGGAGAATGTGATTTTGAGGCTTTTGGTGAACGCGGAAAAGAACCGTCGTGAATGTAAGGAGGGGTTTTCGACCAAAATAGAGAACAAATGGCGCCCGATGCTTTGAACGGGTCGGGTTTGCTCTCTGCAGAACCCAAATCCATACCCGCATTTGTCGTCTGCTTTTTTTGTATTTGATTTCCATCAATTATGACGATCTAATGCAGTGAATTATGGGCCAATGGTCAATCCGACGCGGCTCATTCACACGAACCGCCCAAGTCTCAAGATTTTGACCGACGAACCGGGTCATTGTAATTTTGACCTTGAGGGTAACATTTGGTCCACGGGATTTGGTCGGTCAAATCATCGGATCCATAATTTACTATCGACATGTCTGACATAAGCGACGGACGCCGCCATTGGAAAGAAGGAAGAGATCTCTGAAGCTTTGAAGCACATTATGGATCACATCACTTTTGAGCTTTGAAGGAGCTCTGAATCAAGTCAAACCAATTTTGAGATATCGTACTGCTAGTGAAAACAATGTTCTGTTTGTGTTTGTCCTCACTCCACTAGGAAATCTAGTAGTTGTCTTCTGATTTCCCAGTCTCAGCTAACCAAACCATGTGTGTTGGTTCGGTGTCTGTTCATCTGCACCACTCACCAATTCATGAAATCGGAAGCTTCCGCGCTGTAAATGATCACCTCCTTATATGGTGCGCTGAAAGTTGCAGTGAGTTCCTAGGAAGGAGAATCTTGAGGTGTTCGAGGAAGGAGATCGGAAGAAGTGAAGGTTATGGTAGGACAATTAAGTTGTTGAATGCAGATGCAATCGAGTTTGTTCGGCAAAGTTTATCGAGGAGATAATGAAGATTTGATGGTTGTTGATGAGTTCGGACAATGTTTTGTAGAAGAGATGAGAAAGAGAAGGTGGATGACATCCGACTGATTACCATTTTCTTGCACAGATTCTTGTCTTTGATACATTAGGAGCACAAACTGACAGAAGCTCGCAGAGTAACTCTATTCAGTCCTGAAATGTTATGGCACAGAAGTCTTCTTATGCTCTCCTTTTCTCCATCACAATAGTGATGTGCTCTGGGATGTTCATTTGCTTTATTTGAATCCTTCTCCCTCCTGCTATTGTCAGCAGATGCAGTTGTAGATGCTATATCTGATCCTCTTCATCTTTTAGTTCTTTAATTAGCTTGACTTCGATGGCTTCCTACGTCAGAAACCAGATGTAGACGAGACAGAGCGAAGGACAGGTTCCGCAGTCCCAGGTAAGCTGTGTTAATGCACTCCACATGCTTGATATTAAACCTCTCCTTCCTAAACGATGCCTTGCACGATGATATGGCCCCATTGCTGGTTGCCGAAGCATAATGAGGGATGACAACCCCCTGGCGTGCTGCCTCAGCTGCTGGTGCTTGTATTAATCGCCATTCATCGAGGATGGGCCTGGAAGGTGTTCGACCTCAGGTGCATGGAAACGTTGCAGAATTTGAAGGTTTTCTCTCACCAACAAGTAGAGGTATGGAATCCACATTATCTCAGCTTACTAGCAGCGGGGTTTTTTACCAGCTTTGTTTTGAGATTCTGCAGTAAACCTAAAGGTTTCTGCAATCTAGACGACTAAGATTGTTTTAGATGGCCGTATCTCCTCATCGACTCATGGGCACATCCGTGCGAGCTGTGGTGCCAGTGCACGCACGCGCATGCTGCTTTGTGCTGGCTGGAGGACACGCAGAGCAGCTGGCTCTGAGTCCGCCTCAGGTCCCTGTCAGAGCCTCAGGAATATGAACAGGATGAGAAGATAAAGAGAGGCCCAGATTTAGATTTTGCCTGGGAGAGCGTTGTCATGGAGCTTGATCCACACCCAGATCAAGGATACATGTCAGGGAAGTGAAATATCACTGGAAAAAGGAATTCAAAGGGGGGGGGGGAGCTGTGCTGGCTGGAAGCCAGGGATGTCGATTCCATATGCTGTCAGATTCACATCCACAGCAGTGAGGCAGCCTTGTGTGATGTGTTTACTGCCAGCAGCTCTCCTCTTTTCAGGCAATTCTATAATGAAGAACGAGGGTGTGTCCTGTTGTTTGATAAGATAGTCATTTTGTAGATTAGATTCTGGTTACAGAAATAAGTTTCACTTTTCATGAAAATAAAACCATATATATAAATCTTTAGACTCATTTGAATATAGGATCATAGTAACTTTGTTCTTTCAATTACAGGCATTAATTCTTCTACAAAGTGTCTGCTGAATGGCAAAATCAGTGGGTCTTCCTCTACAGAGAGGTGAAGTGAAAAATTGACTTTGCTTTTACTTCCTCTGAAGAAGCAATTAAAAGAATGAATAGCAAAGTCAATGAGTAACCAGGTTCTATTTCAGCTGTCCTCAGCTAGCTGTTGCATCATGTTCATGATGGATATGAACTTGCTACGAAAATTTTCCTTCTGATCCAACACTGACAGCAAGTCCACTGTTGCAAGATTTCCAGCTTGGTGTTTTTTTTATTATATTCCAGATAATGGCCTACAAGTTGAAGTCACTGACTGAGTCACTGGATGCTGCTCCTCACCCTGCACACATCAATATGGAGTGTTTTAAGCCAACCCCTGATACTGAAAGTGACCATCCAGCAACCTTCTCTGTTCGAGGACATGTTCTGCACCCATTCCCTCATCCACCAGTTCAGAGTATAGCAGGTGGTGGAGAAGGAAACACAGGCTGGTGGCTCCTTCCAAGAATCCCAGACCTTCTTTGCTAAGTATGGACGAAACAGTGAACAGAAGCCACAAGCCCCATTTTGTTATCCCCATTCATGACAAAAGAAATAATACAAAAGGGAGAACAGAAGACAAATGATTTTTTTCTCTTTTGCTCAGGTTGTTCCCTGCTGCAGTGACAAGCCAAAAAGGAAAATAATGACATTGGAGACCAATAAAATAAGCAAAACAAGGCCAAAGGAAAGATCCATTTGAGATCTACACAACTTCTTGCTGCTTCTTCTTCTTCCTTCTTCTTCTGAAGAACAGGGATCTCAAAACTATCACCATATTTTCTTCCCTCCTTTGCTGGACATCTGTAATCGAAAACAACATATTTTAGAAGGTTGGGGACAGTAAAAGAATTAGCATGTTTCAGAAATAAGAGTGCATTAACAACTTAACTGGTCTTACTGGGGTTGGCTTGAAAAGAGTAAAGGATTGAAGGCAGTTCATTGGGTTTTGCAAAGCAGATTTCTCCTGCAGGGTGCCAAACAACAAAGTCAGAAAAAGGACATACTGAAGAAGGGAAGAAAGCATGAAGAAGAAACCTGAAATGTACCTCGACATGGACATAGGAGAAGCTACAAGGGAAGTCTAAAACATGCTCTGTAAATGGCTTCATGAAGTTGTCTTCCTTGTTGAAGCTTGTCTGCGGATGGAAGTGATTTCAGAGAGATCTTTAACAAGGGAAAAGGAGATGGAGACCGAGACATAAGAGAAAAGATTAGCATTGGAATATGCCTTGGAAAAGCTGAAGAGAGGAGAGGTGGCAGTATCAACCAAAGCAGAGGAAGGATCTCCAATCCTCCTCTTCTTGAAACCGTCTTCGGCCATTGCAGCAGGTGGAGCGAAGGCAGAGCCATGGCAGCCAGTGTCCCAAGAGCAGATGTTGGATTTCCGGCAGCAGCGGCTATGATGCTCATCCTCTAAACGGAGTTGTGGCGGGCCAGAGGATGCATCAGAGACCATGGACAGGTCCTCCTCCTCTTCCTCGTGTTCATAGGATCCACCTTTCTCATCGACGACAGTTTTGCAGAACTCGGAGGACTGTTCAACAAGGTACGTGGTCCAACCAGACTGGCACCCGCTGCTGCAGTCTGAGCTCATCTCCTCCTCCTCCTCCCCCTCCTCCTCCTCTCCCACCTTCATTTCATCGATATAGGAGGGGCTCCGCAAGTAGCAGCTCCTCCTCTCCTTCGTTTCCGTGTGGTTTTGTACAGCCTTCAATGATGCAGACATATTAGTAGGACAGGGGATCGGGAGGATCCAAGCCCAAATCCCATTCTCTGGACCGGCTGGTGAACCGGCAGAAATCGTCCGGACCAGCATGGTTCAATCTCGTAACGTCACTTGGCGTACCGTTCGGTTTTATGCAGATTCCGGCTTTCTCCGGTTATTTGGACCGGACCGGCTGACGAAATTAACTCTGCCAATTGGGCAACGGGCTCTCACCTGCGATCACAGACACGCGCACGTTGGTACGTAGATACTCCAAGTCATATATCTCTGGTACGTAGATCCTCCATCTCTCATACGCTTGATATATGTGATGTGATGTCCTGTCTGTATGATGAAGCAATCCTTGCCCATCTCTACAAGGGATAAGGGATGGAGCCTCATCAGCTTCACATGCCATACAGCGAGGCACTGTGTACCTCTTCCCGTGAGCAGAGAAGACGTAGGGGAGCTCCGTGTTGCAGTGTATTATCATCATCATCATCATCTTCTCAAACTGTGGGTATCACAACCATGGGGTCGGGTCGTCTCTCAGCTCCAGCCATTGCCATCCGTACAGCACCACATCACAGTGACCACGTAGTTAAAATAACACGGTGGGTTAAAACTTAAAAAGGCTCGTCGATCCGTGCACGGTGAACGCCGAGAAGACTTGCTTGTCGGAAGACCGAGTGGTGTCCGCAGTGGCAGTCCACATCTTGAGTAAAAGGTGCTTGGCTTTTCCCCAACACCAGCTTAGTGCTCGTCTGTGCCACACACACAACAGTAAAATGGTGTCGTGCGTAAGCAAGCTTCCGAGAAGAGGATCGTGATCAAAGAGACTGTCGTCGATCAAGGCAGGGGCGGCAGGTGGATGGATGAGAGGGGGATGACTCGGTCAAGAGAGATTTGGATTTTGGTGCGGGTGGGCCATTGAATCGCGTAATCCAGCAATTAATGTGTGGATTTCGGTGCAGCTGAGAGGCTGTCTTATTGGAGGTTGGGCGTGGCACAATAATAGGAATTAAAGACTCCACGTGCGGGGATGTGTGTGTTATCTGTGAATTGACCCTTTGTTGACCTTCGGATACTTTAAATTATTTTTTATCGTATTTTTATTTATTTTATTTTACCAGTGGGTTTTTATTATTAAATGTTATTGATTTCTTTCTTTCACAAAGGTAAAATGGTACATACAGTAATATGAAGGACTTGGTAACGTGGATTGGACTCACATAACTACGACCTCCATGATATGAGAGGGAATGATATGGGTTCGAGGGAAAGGGGGGGTGCAGTCTTACTACCATGTCAGGCTTCCTTCCATGGCACTTAATGCAAGCCATGATGCTGTTGAGGATAGCTTAACATGGCGTATGGGTGTGGATGCACCTCCTTCTATGTGGACCGTGCAGCTATTCTAGTGTAGTAGTCATAGAAAAGGATTGCATCCGAGACTTGCATGCAGTCCAAGTTGAAGGACTTATTCTTCATAGTAATTAATGTCACCACATGCTGCCTCCCACTTATGGTCATTCCATTTTCTATACTCTCTCTCTCTCTCTCTCTCTCTCTCTCTCTCTCTCTCTCTCTCTCTCTCTCTCTCTCTCTCTCTCTCTCTCTCTCTCTCTCTCTCTCTCTCTCTCTCTCTCTCTCTCTCTCTCTCTCTCTCTCTCTCTCTCTCTCTCTCTCTCTCTCTCTCTCTCTCTCTCTCTCTCTCTCTCTCTCTCTCTCTCTCTCTCTCTCTCTCTCTCTCTCTCTCTCTCTCTCTCTCTCTCTCTCTCTCTCTCTCTCTCTCTCTCTCTCTCTCTCTCTCTCTCTCTCTCTCTCTCTCTCTCTCTCTCTCTCTCTCTCTCTCTCTCTCTCTCTCTCTCTCTCTCTCTCTCTCTCTCTCTCTCTCTCTCTCTCTCTCTCTCTCTCTCTCTCTCTCTCTCTCTCTCTCTCTCTCTCTCTCTCTCTCTCTCTCTCTCTCTCTCTCTCTCTCTCTCTCTCTCTCTCTCTCTCTCTCTCTCTCTCTCTCTCTCTCTCTCTCTCTCTCTCTCTCTCTCTCTCTCTCTCTCTCTCTCTCTCTCTCTCTCTCTCTCTCTCTCTCTCTCTCTCTCTCTCTCTCTCTCTCTCTCTCTCTCTCTCTCTCTCTCTCTCTCTCTCTCTCTCTCTCTCTCTCTCTCTCTCTCTCTCTCTCTCTCTCTCTCTCTCTCTCTCTCTCTCTCTCTCTCTCTCTCTCTCTCTCTCTCTCTCTCTCTCTCTCTCTCTCTCTCTCTCTCTCTCTCTCTCTCTCTCTCTCTCTCTCTCTCTCTCTCTCTCTCTCTCTCTCTCTCTCTCTCTCTCTCTCTCTCTCTCTCTCTCTCTCTCTCTCTCTCTCTCTCTCTCTCTCTCTCTCTCTCTCTCTCTCTCTCTCTCTCTCTCTCTCTCTCTCTCTCTCTCTCTCTCTCTCTCTCTCTCTCTCTCTCTCTCTCTCTCTCTCTCTCTCTCTCTCTCTCTCTCTCTCTCTCTCTCTCTCTCTCTCTCTCTCTCTCTCTCTCTCTCTCTCTCTCTCTCTCTCTCTCTCTCTCTCTCTCTCTCTCTCTCTCTCTCTCTCTCTCTCTCTCTCTCTCTCTCTCTCTCTCTCTCTCTCTCTCTCTCTCTCTCTCTCTCTCTCTCTCTCTCTCTCTCTCTCTCTCTCTCTCTCTCTCTCTCTCTCTCTCTCTCTCTCTCTCTCTCTCTCTCTCTCTCTCTCTCTCTCTCTCTCTCTCTCTCTCTCTCTCTCTCTCTCTCTCTCTCTCTCTCTCTCTCTCTCTCTCTCTCTCTCTCTCTCTCTCTCTCTCTCTCTCTCTCTCTCTCTCTCTCTCTCTCTCTCTCTCTCTCTCTCTCTCTCTCTCTCTCTCTCTCTCTCTCTCTCTCTCTCTCTCTCTCTCTCTCTCTCTCTCTCTCTCTCTCTCTCTCTCTCTCTCTCTCTCTCTCTCTCTCTCTCTCTCTCTCTCTCTCTCTCTCTCTCTCTCTCTCTCTCTCTCTCTCTCTCTCTATGTCCGCAGTGGCAGTCCACATCTTGAGTAAAAGGTGCTTGGCTTTTCCCCAACACCAGCTTAGTGCTCGTCTGTGCCACACACACAACAGTAAAATGGTGTCGTGCGTAAGCAAGCTTCCAGAAGAGGATCGTGATCAAAGAGACTGTCGTCGATCAAGGCAGGGGCGGCAGGGTGGATGGATGAGAGGGGGATGACTCGGTCAAGAGAGATTTGGATTTTGGTGCGGGTGGGCCATTGAATCGCGTAATCCAGCAATTAATGTGTGGATTTCGGTGCAGCTGAGAGGCTGTCTTATTGGAGGTTGGGCGTGGCACAATAATAGGAATTAAAGACTCCACGTGCGGGGATGTGTGTGTTATCTGTGAATTGACCCTTTGTTGACCTTCGGATACTTTAAATTATTTTTATCGTATTTTTATTTATTTATTTTACCAGTGGGTTTTTATTATTAAATGTTATTGATTTCTTTCTTTCACAAAGGTAAAATGGTACATACAGTAATATGAAGGACTTGGTAACGTGGATTGGACTCACATAACTACGACCCTCCATGATATGAGAGGGAATGATATGGGTTCGAGGGAAAGGGGGGGTGCAGTCTTACTACCATGTCAGGCTTCCTTCCATGGCACTTAATGCAAGCCATGATGCTGTTGAGGATAGCTTAACATGGCGTATGGGTGTGGATGCACCTCCTTCTATGTGGACCGTGCAGCTATTCTAGTGTAGTAGTCATAGAAAAGGATTGCATCCGAGACTTGCATGCAGTCCAAGTTGAAGGACTTATTCTTCATAGTAATTAATGTCACCACATGCTGCCTCCCACTTATGGTCATTCCATTTTCTATACTCTCTCTCTCTCTCTCTCTCTCTCTATGTGTGTGTAGAGTGTCCCTGCAATCAGTATAATTTCCACAGGTCTCATGAGCACCACATGTGAAGGTCCACCAAATTTATGGAAGCTTCTTAGAGTTAGAGATGGATGAGGAAAATAAAATGCCATAAAAGGTATCATTATATATATGCTAATAATTTAAGAAGTCAAATTACATATATTAGGTTTGGATCATAATCTAAAATTTTAAAATTGAATTGGTATCTGATATATGTTCATCATGACTAAGTTGACTTACATTCATCATTGCAATATTAAACCCATACATGAATAAAAAAAATATATTGTATTCATGTATATGATCTCATATTATTAATCATTGAAAAAGTTATATTACATGTACTATCTTTGATCCATATATGATTAACTTGACTCATACTCTCCATTACAAGATTTTTAATAATTATTATTTTATAATTTAATAAAATTCATTAAGGTCTTTTGATTTTATTGTAAATATTAAAATAGCATAAATTCACATTACATTAACTTTTGGTGGAAACAAGTTTAACACTGTGAGAATAAATAAAGTACGAATAATTATACTTTATCAACTTTTATTACTCATATATTTAGCACAATGAGATATTAAAGTTAAAACAATGATTAAGCGTGTGATCGGCATCCGATAAAACCAATAACATAAGCATTTATTATAGATCAGAAAAATAATATATATTCAAATAACCTTTAATTACTCCAAACTATGTGGTTTATATACTGATTTGGGATATATTGTAGTCCACAATTTCATGTACTCAAAATTAGCAGGTTGGTAGGAGTATGTACTATTTGATGTTTCAAATGGAAATCTGGTACACAGTAGTATAGTTATGGATTGTTCCTGTCCATCTTAAGGCATTTTCAAAGTAGGTTTACATATAGTTTCTACAATCTTGTGAAATTATTTAAGGCCATTCTGAGTTGACACAATTGAAGTGTCATCTCAAAGATTGTTCTGCAGAATCTTCAGAGACCAGTTTTGTTGCTCATGATAGATGATGGAGTCCAACTTGTACTGATACATCTTTATTTAAATCAAATCCAAAAGTTGAATTAGGAGATCAACAAATAAGATCCAATGATTGATCAGATGAACACATTCTGTGGTGCTTAATGGGCCATGTTGTGCCACAATCTAATCACCCAACCCAAAGACACTTTGGAGAAATTGATTCTCTTTTTTCACTATTTTAATTCTATACATACATCAAAGGATTCTAATGGGGTCAATAAGGTTAAATCATATTCAGGATGGTTTGTTGACAAAAGTTTTGATTGGATGATCAATAATTTTATAAGCTTAAATGGCTAAGAAGTAGACCAAGTTATGCTAAATTCCAACATCTCATAGAGAATTTTGATTGGTGATCATTAATCCAAAAGGCCTAAAACTATTAGGAAAACATTCTTTATGAACTCCATGTTAGTGAATCCATGCATATGGTACTAGTCAAATTGACAAAATGATATTACACAAATATTAATTATATATCAGACAAAAGGAAGAGGGGCATATATCTTAAGATATCAACTAGTTTAGCTGATAAAGATTTTGACAATAGATCATTTTATCTGATCTTCATCATTTTATAAAATAAAAAAGATGAAGAGGAGCATATAACATAAGTTATCCCTAGAATGGTAAAACTTTAATATTGGTAAAATGTCTTGTTCTCTTATTTCTGGCCTCTTGCAACATAAGTCTAGTTTTCAATGGTAATCTTCCACTATAAATTGCAATAGCAAGGTCTTGGAAGAAGACACCACTTGGTGGTAAATAACTAGTTCATTGTGGAGCTTACTATTGAGATGTAAGATGGAGTCAAGCCAAAAGAAAAGGTGAGACTTTTTATTTGAATTTTCATAATTCTTCTACCTTTCTTTTGTCTGCATCTTTCATGTTGATTTTTCCAGCTTTTTTACATCATGTAACTCCATTCTATGCCCACTTTGCATTTTACTTGAAAGATAAGAGAAAGATATGATGCACATAGGATGACTGCAAGCTAGCAATAAAAAAAAAGCAATTGAAAGACTCTATGAATACCTCCAGAGTGTCACAGTGGGCATGGAATGAACTTGGAATAGTTAGTTCCCAATCAAAGCTACAGAAGCTTTGCTACAGTGTTAAATTATGTTGATTTCTTGTATCTGCGTAGCTCTCTTAATCAGCTCAGATTTGCATTCATAAAATACATGTTTGATTCTGACCTATGTTATCTTGATCCCCCAGTCTTCATTTTTCCTCAGTTTCATTTAGAACTACTCCCATAAAACCCATAGATGTGTTAAGGAGATTACTGTTTTGCATGATGAATGTTGCTGGACTTGTTGCTCAAAGATTGTATTGCTTTTTCTTTTCTTGCTTGTCATTACTGTTCTTTCCTGCATGAATATGGTCTATGAATTCCTACCATCATGTCAGATGCCAAAGCATCAAGTACATAGCTTGCTTTCTTAAATTTTGTTGTCCCATTCCAAAGCTTCACATGGATCTTGAGGAAGTTTTCTTAGGGTGCAATCCATTCCTAAGAAGATACAACCAAAAGCTAGAGCTATAAATGACTTGCTACTTTAATGTATTAGATATGCCATCATGGTCAGTGTTGATTCTCCTAGTAAACATTTGATAATGCAGTCGCTTCTGTTCAGTGAAACCAATCAGTCAACCACCTTGATGAAGGAGAAGAATGGTTAAAATACTCTTTATGTTTGCTTGTCTTTCTAGTAGATCAAGTTCACCAAGTAGGATGGTGAGATGTAATAGAGGTACAATATTCAATTTTGAAGCTATGTATTTTGTTCCTCATGTCACCTATCAAAGCCTACTGCATTAGAGGATGTATTCCATTTGTTTGTATGATTTATGATTTATGTGTGGAAACACATCTCTCATTCATGTCACATCATCATGCACTTGCCTTTTTTTTTTTTTCTTTCATGATGGTCCCTAATCCAAACAAAAAAAATAATTAGAATCTAGATATTGGGCTATGTCTAATATATTTTTAATATTTTTTATTTATTACAAATGTGCTTGCATCTTAAAATAATGATAGGATTTGAAGAACAAAATTTTCCCTATCATGGGAGGGTATAGGTATAGACTTGTTGATAAGTGTTTGGAGCTTCACCTTCCAAGAACATTAAAATAGTGGGGATCTATATTTTGAATCTAAATAAGGGCATGTGAAATTGTTATCTAATCCAATAATAATTATGAGAATAAGATGTTATATTGTTTTAATGTTAAAGAGAACAAAAAATGGAGCATTAGATTGCCTAAGTAGATCAGTTTGACTACACCTTTTCCCATCTTCTTTCTTATTCTTGTTGATGTGTTCTTCATTCCAATTCTCTGGAAATAAATTCCTGTTGGAGTTTCCCTTCAAGTTTCCTACTCAAAAGATCAGTTTGATAGAGTAGTAAACAACCCCAAAGGATCATTAGGTGAGAACAGTCCAATGTCCTAACAAGTTTGGCACCCTCTTTACTCATTCTACCACTCTTTTGGCCTTCTCCTACTTGTCTTCATCTTCCTTAGCTTTGTTGGTGATCTTAATACCTCAACCACAATGTGGTTTGAATATTGTATGTAGTTAGAAGAATGTTTTCTTGGTCGGCTTTCTCGTGGCATGAGCACAGTCTCTCATCATAACACGCAAATATCGAGTTGATCTCAAAAGGAAATCACATCTTCACCGTACGATAGAGACATGAGAAAATCTCGGTCGTCCATAGGCACCCGTGAAGACCTCGTTGCCGTCCAACAAAAGCCTCATACGTGAACTCTTTCCACGTAAAGCTATAAATGCTGCCATATATCTCAAACTGCCACTGATTCCATAAGGTTGCAGGAGGACGAGAGATGGGAAATTGCCAGGCGGCGGAGGCCGCGACGGTGGTCATCCACCACCCCGGAGGCAAAGTGGAGAGGGCGTACTGGTCGCTCATCGCCAGTCAGGTCATGGCCGCCAACCCCGGCCACTACGTCGCCGTGATCGTAGACGGTTACCCCTCCCGGCATCCTCCTCCGGCGCTTCAATCGTCCACATCCTCCTTTCGTGCTTATCGTAGCTGCAGCGGCAGTAGCAGCGCCGGTGGAACGGCGCCCGTGAAGCACCTTAAGCTGCTCCGACCCGACGACGCCCTCCACATCGGCCACGTCTATCGGCTCATCAGCTTCGAAGGTCGTTCTCTCTACTCTGTACTCCTTCCTTTTCCCTGTTCGCTTCAGAGGTTTGAGGTGTGTAATCGCTGCAGAGGTAGTGAGAGAGTTCGCGTGGAAGAGGCACGTTAAGCTGAGCCGTCTGCTCGCCAAAGAGGAGGAGAAAACCAGGAGGCCCCGAAGAGGACATAGCCGCCGCGGCAGCTGCGGCAGAGGGGGCGCCACCACCATCGCCGGAGCCCGGAGACGTCAGTCACGTAACGAGGGTGGAAGTGGAGCGGCCGAGCCAGACACATCTCCGGCGACGGTATGTTTTACTACCCCAGTAATTTCTTCCACGAAAACCGGTACTCTGGCTGCATATACTACGAATTGCCGTGGTAGCTCGCAAGGCTTCTGCTTGGATTATTCCCTTAGGCTTTCATGGCGACAGCGAATGACTCGCGGCGTCCATCCACCTCCCCCACACTCAGAATCTCTCAGCGAAAGGGTAAAACAGAGATAAAACAAGGGGCAAAAGACTAGGAAAAGAGAAAAAGAACATGAACAGCGTGTGTCACTGTTTTCCGAGTCTTATCTGACACAGCGACTCGAGTTTGCCTCGTCGAGAGTGATGAGTTTAAGATAGCGTCATAGTTCTCATGGCTTTTGCCACTTTCTGATTACCTGAGTTTATTTCAGGAACAGAAAGAGGAGGAGGAGGCGGCAATGGATGCGGAGCTGGAGGAGGTGGTGCGGGGGATGATGACCATGGGGAATGCAACAAGGTCAAGGGCCAGCTTCGGTGGCGTTGGTGGTGGTGGCGGTGGTGGAGCACCAGCGCGGCATGGGCAGTGGAGGCCAGCCTTGCAGAGCATCGCAGAGGTCGGGAGTTGAGCTTCTCACTGCATGCCCTCCACTTTCTCTGGCTGATCTCTCTCTGTGGGCTCATTTGGGAACCTACTGCATCATCAACAGCAAGAAGTGTCGTGTTTGAATCTGTCATCTCTTTAGTGGTCGCTTCTGTTCTTCATATCCGTGGTCATCTGTTGTGTGCCAAACGTGGTTGTGCATGGCATCTCGAAATGTCTAATAATTGCTTTGGAGCAACAAAGTGCGTGGTTGTGCTCTTGTCGAAGCAATTTGGGCTTCGTTGCTTGAACCCATCTGACCAACCAAATCGATTCAAGTGCGGCTCGTTGAGCTCGCCGACACCGGTTTGCTTTTTCATTGGTATTCTTATTTCTTTCTTTTTAAGCCCAACAGGACAGCGTGGTTGCGGTTCGATGGGCTCGGGAACGAACCGACTCGCCAACACCGGTTTTTTTTTTTCGTTGGTATTCTTATTTCTTAAGCCTGATCGGAAGGCCTGATTGCTGATGTGAGCCAACACCGCTTCTGTTTCGGCTAAGTCGGTTCTTAAATCACGTCGTGGAGTAGTGTGCCTCCTTCCATTACTCCCACCGTCGTTACGACCGTATAAATAGGTTGCGATCGTAATGATTGGTTGCCGTGCCCATCTTTCCCTCCGACCTGATCGCGACCTACCTATTGCGCGGGGTCGACGCCGACTCCGATCTTTCGCTCCTCTTCTCCTCCCATCGTCCTCCTCCTTCTCCCGTCGGATGCAGTCGTTTCCTGCCCTTCCTAGATCTTCCTTCTTCCGGGCCTCCCGGTGGTGACCACCACCGGCCCCGGCAAGGCGCAGCCCTGGCCTGCGATCGCGTACAGATCCATGATCCCCGGCGTCTCCGCCACCCCGCCAAGTACGAGGACGTCCTCGAGGCCAAGGATACGACGCCCTGTTCGACATCCAGACCCATCCCGATCTGCTTCCGCATGCACTCCACCGTACCCTAACTTGTTTTCTTGATCCTTGATTCTTCTGTTTCCGTCTGTTCCTCGGGACTGGCGCGTCGATGAGGGTGAGAATGTGCCCATGAGGGGCTCTTCTTGGTCCAATCGATGTGCCTATTTTGGTGACGCACGGATGCAGACCGTCGAGATCTGCTTGTCATCGTGATTCGTTATTATTCTGTTGCCGTCTCGTGCTTCTTGTTTCTCATCTTGATTCGTTATTATTCTGTTCCCGTCTCATGTTTCTTGTTTCTCATCTTGATTCGTTATTATTCTGTTGCACGGATGGAGGAACGTGTCGATGGGGGTGGCAATGTGCCCCTGTGGACGGTGGCTGAAGCTCTCCCCAAGACTTCTTGGGTAAAATCTTGTGGGTACTGAATCTTGGACCCTAGCTTGTATTCTGGATTCCTGATTCTTTTGTCGCCGTCCCCTTCTTTTTTTCTTGGCTGGAACGTGTCAAATGGTGTGGGACTGTGCCTCTGCGACTCGTGGCGGAAGCCACCCGTGACTTCTTCGGTCGATGTATGGGAACTGGATCTTGGACCCATAGATGCATTCCACACGTATTGCAACAAGCCCTAGTCAGTCTTCTAATTTCTAATTATTCTTTGTTTCTTGGTTCACGTCTTGATAAGGATGGGAATGCGAACCCGCGGGCAACTGATGTCGCTACGTGCATACAGGATCTTGGACCTATGGATGTCGTTAAAGATCGATCGAGATCTCAATTGACGAAGGTGATGTGCTGACTCTCTCTGTTCCTGAATTCCATGTCTTGACTATGGTGGTTGACGTGGTGTTTCTTGTCCCGAGGGTTATCATGATGGCGACAGCTCAAAGTTTCAAGGGAGAAGTTCTCCTATTATGGAGGCATGACGACCTTTGCCTCATATTGGTGATATGGTAATCATCCTTCTATTGGTATATAATCCTACTAAATTCTTGCTCAAAACTTTTGAGCTCATAAATTCATATATGCTAGTGTGTAATTTTTGCTGCAATGTATCTTATATTTCCCTTTTTATGATCATCTGTTTACTCTTCTCTTGTTTGAACCTAGTGATGTTTGATATGCATACCTGCTAAAAGTAAGTCTAGTCTGAGCAGATAAGCTAGTATAGAAGTAAGTTTAGGTTTGAATGTGTAAGCTATTACAGAAGAACACAGGCGTTCATCATTGGTTCATAACGGTTTGTGATCTTCTTGTGGAGTCACAATTGGTCTTTAAGGAGCTAAACTGTTTAGAGGATATAAATAATTAACTTCACTTTAATTTAGTGAATCTTATTGTCAAAACAAGTAAGTTTGTTCGGCAATGGAACTCGGATACACAAAAAGGGATTGTAATGCCAATAGATGTATGGAGTGCTATTCTTTGGGTCTTTGTGTGCTTATGGGAAGAGAAAACCAGTTGGTAACTAGAAAATGCATTTACAAAACTGTGTGCATTTAGTTTGAATTTACTCTACTCCAAAGGACGAGGTTCTTTTCCGGGACTTGGGTTTAGTATTGATTTAGTTTAATTTAAGGTTGATGTTCTTTTCCCGGTTAATTTGAGTTAGTTTGAGTGCTTCACAATTTTTATCCTTGAAGAAATTTGCGTTCCTTTTGATAAACTTTTAATATAGAATCAAAATGTAAAAGATAAAATGTGCTAAAGATGACAATGGAATTTTAGCATTTTTTTTTCTTTGAAGAAAGAAATGAAAGGTAAATTAAAATTTTATTTGAAGCGATTGAACAGGTTACAGGTTATTTCTGTGGCATGGAAGAAGACTTTGTCGCTGGTTACAACTTGCCGTGCTTTTACTTGATGAGGACACAGACAGAGACTGCTCGCCATCAAACGATATTTGTAACAGCGCGATAATTTCACCCTGTCATCGCGAGCTTTTGACACACGACATAGACTTTGTCGTGTTGTAGCAAAAGCTGTTTAGTTGTTTCTTTATTTCCTTCCTGAACATCAGATTTAGGTGAATTTTCGGAAAAAGCTTTTTTTTTGGCTTTTTAATTTTCCCCTTCAAAATTTATCTTTTCGTCCATAAATTATTTGATTCATGCTTTTCCAAGATCTTTACCTTTCATTAAGAATCCAATAATGAAAATCTTATAAGGAATTTGAATTTTTTTTATTGATCTATTGAATAACATAGAGTTTATTATGCATAGACGAGGAACAAAAAAAAAATTAAAAAAAAGATCGAGACTGCATTGCTGTACTAACAACGAGTTTCAAACCGGTTCTGATTTTTTAAATAGAGAACTTCCAAAATATATAAAATAATATTTTATGGAATGTATAAATTATGTGCAAAATATTTTACTAATTCTTTTTTTGTGTAAGTAAATATTTTAAAGTTATTTAATTTTGTGCAATATATAAAACTTATTTGATTTTGACAATTTAAATATTTTAAAGTTTTTTTCTTTTAAAAATATTAAATGATCATAGCAAAATATTTAAAAAATGGAAACTTTTAAAGTCACATCAAGTTTGCATGAAAAACAGTAAATTGAAGTTTGCTGAAATTTTGATTTTTGATCACATAAAAAGTGTTCATAGCAAACGTATGCTGCAGCAGCCAACTCCGTCCGTCCGACCGACCAACTGGTCATCCACATCATATGCGCATCTTGGAGGGTCAGAAAACTAATCAGATCAGTTTATCTATATAACTAACAAACATGTCAGAGAAAGGTCAGTCATGTTTATAAGACGAGAAGGAAAAGTTAGAGAACAACTCTCGATTTTTGATAAAATACGCACAGAAATAAAACATGGATGAACCAAAAATAAGAAATAAGACATAGCATAAGCCAAACTATACATGTGGTGAAGAGGGACGACACTTACAAAAACCCGAGAAATATGACTAATTGGCCAACAGAAATAAGAACTCCTATCTGATAGAAAATATTATCTAACATGCTAATATTTTCTAAGAATTAATCCATTCAGAAGAAGGAAAAAAAAAAAAAAAAACATTGGCATACTTCTCCAAAACACCTCCAAGCTTAAGATAATATGATGGTCTTATGAACAGCATCAAGGCAACTGTGACACCTTAATAGTTAAAGGAGTTCCTTCAGGAATTAAATCTATTACCAATTTACATGTGCCACTACCGATTCGTTAATCATGGATGCATGTCAAGGAAGCATAATATGATCCCATTCTATCATCCAATCTGCTGAGTTGCAACAACTAGGCTGCCAACTGATCTAAATCAAATAATTTGTCTGAATAAGTGCACATCTCAAAAGACCAATTGATTAATAATACAACACAATCTCAGAAAAAACTATCATCAAGGAAGGGTATTGCCATTCTTTTTGGCATGATTTTAAGACAGGAAACCATATAATTTCTGAAGGAGGAAGCAAACCACACGTCACAATATTCTTTTAGCTCTATAGTTCTAATACACGAAATCAAAAAAAGAATCAAAGACCCCTACTTTCCCAAAGTATACTAGCAAAACCAAAGGCTAATAATTAGAACTATCGTGTGAGATATGGCCTTTTCTTTTCTTTTCTTTTTTTTTTAATTGTTTGAAAAAAAAAATAATTAAAGAAAACATGATGCCTCCTCCCTCATATTGGCTCTATGATGCCCCATAAATGAAATAATGGTGTCAAAAGAACAAGGAGCATGGGTCCAATAAAAATAATAATAAAAATAATAAAACACAGAGTCAACCTTAAAATAAGCAAAAAAAAAAGAAGAAGAATACGTTAGTAACAAAAGCCATCGAACAAATGATTAATATCATGGAAGCCAAAAGAAAGAAGAATTTTGCTAAAAACTTAATGGATCAAAACAACTGTTCCTCCCTCCTCTTTCTATCAAGAGTTTATCAATTTGGAACAAATTTGATCCTGAGGCCATGATGGAGGAAAATATCCTGCAATAGAACCATTATGATGTTATGATGTAGTACCGTCAAGAATTCCTTCTCTTCTGCTTCCCAAGAAAACATCCTCTCTCTCTTTTTGTCACAAAATTTCTATAACATCTTTTGGGACAAAACTACTATGTTATGTTATTTACTTCATATAATTAAAAAGAACTACCGGTGACTTGAGGAATTTTCAGATTCTGTCACATGCCGCCACATGAACAGAATCCAAAGAAAGAAAGAAAGAACCTGCGTTTGAATGGCTAGGTTGATTGATCGGTGGAACTCGAATGCACACCCACACCCACACCCACACCCAACACCCAACAAAGCTGCCCTCTCGAATGTGAGTAGCAAAGCGTACTCACCATAGAAAACACACAGGGTTTCCCTGTCACCAGATTTTAGAGGCTTCAATTTTGTCAAAACTGATAGTTCAAAGTCCATAATTCATTATTTTCCGAAACCCTTCTTCCACAGGCTCAATCCAATTGCGTCTGGAACACCAACGATCACGCCGTTGGATCTTGTAATTAGCTACACGATCGGGTCACAAACTCCATTGCACTCCGTTTTGATTAAAGGAAGAAATGGGTGCTACGCTCAAGAACCACCAACTTTTCAAAGGCATTTACCTTCCCAAGAAAAGTCAATTTTATTTATTAACAATTAATTGATCTTTAACCACCAAATTTCATGACCAAGAAAATAAATAAATAAATCTTCCACTGCCAAATCTGATCACGAAAATGAAACTATTCTTTCACCGCCATATTCGATCGTAGAAAAGAGTAAATTACTCTTGCACAGCCAAATTAGATCGTCATAGAAAACACTCAGCTCCACGGCACGGAAAAGACGACGGATCAAACCGACGAAAGGAAATCCAAAAGAATAAGCCAAGAAGAGGAAGAAGAAGAAGAAGAAGTAGAAGTAGAAGAAGAAGAACCACCAGGTACCTGAAGAATGCTGTCCAACTCAGAATCATCCACGATCTCCCCCGATATTACCACCACGAACGTGCTCCCACTGTGCCCTCCGTATGTACCGCCACGCCTGTCGTAACCACTCGACGAACCGCTGATTCTCGCCGGCAAGTCCATTCCTGGAATGCCGATCGGAACTACAGTAGCCGAGCGACGCGTCGCCGTCCCTCCGCGCGGTAAACCCTCGACCGAGCGTTAAAGAACGCTCAGAAACGGCCGGAATCCGAAGTGTTCCCTTCGGATGTAAGGGCACCCCAACCTCCGGCGGCAATCCAGGGCCTCAAGCACGACGCCGCCATCGGGAGGGGCGGATCCTGGCGGTGGCGTCAAGAAAACGTAGCGAGAGAATTCGGAAGGGTAGAACGCGGCGAGAGGGTACGATGAGGAGAGTGCAAGATTTGGCAGGCGTAACCAATTTATTCGTCGCTCGAGAACCCCCCTTCGACACCGACTCATTGCACGCATCTTCACGACGCCCATCAGGATAGTAAACGAATCTCAAAGCAACCCTACGCAATCAATAAAAGAAGGACCCGACATAAACCACCCAACTGGCTCGCGAATGCCAGTGGCCCCCAACTTGCGTCCAATCACGAGTCACCATAGACGAGACACGTCACCGTATAGTTGTCAAAACAAGAATGCGGACGCCCCCCATAATATATATCTCCAAGAAAGTGTGTGCGTTCCACTATGGCACGATGTCGTCACCTGAGCAATGCCCAAAATGGAAGTCATTTAGAAGGGAAAAATCACCCGCCCTTCATATATATATATATATAATGAAAGAGTTTTCTAAGCATATTATATGCAGTACACGGCTAACTTATCTGATCATCATCCCTAGTGACTATTATGGGTGACAAGAGAGAAATTAACCTCATAGATTTGTACTTCACAGTTGAACTTTACCTACTTGATAAATGGAAAGGGGAGCATAATAATGCTATGTTAGCAATTTTGAAGCTCTTACCGGTCGTTGATCAGAGCAGTATGGCTATTGAGTGATCAATATGTATCAACCTTTACCTTTACCAATAACTTAAAATGCTTCTGTGGAGTCCGTTAAAGCTATCGTCGATACGACAACCTCCAAGGCATCTGATAGCTACATACTGCAAAGCACCAAAAGAAAACCTCAGCGTCTGATTCCACCTTCGCTGGCACAATGCATAATATGTCAAGAAGTTACACGTAAACGAGTTTAGTTCTTATTTTATTTGCAAAGAAACAAAGTTAGATTTGTGCCTTCAGACTAGCACAATTTAGTTTTGAACATATACGAGAAATTGCAAACCGGAGGAGTACGATAAAAGAGACGGGATGTTGACTTTGTTCTTTCTCCTCACATCAATCAAATGATCAGACACCTTCCTCGGTTTTGGGCGGACCCTTCCACTTGAAATTGTCTGAATAGGATTTGACCTGCACAACAAGAAAAAAATCAGCAAAAGTTGATGCATGGCAAACTTATACAACACAAGGGGTGCTTCATTTAAATTTTGATCCTTGACAAATTCAAGTCACAAAGCAAGCAAAACATATGAATATAAAATGAGCAACTTCACAACATTGACAGTCCGACACTGTGATCCCTGCAAATTTTTTTTAATATATAGAACAAAATGAAATAAATGTTCAACACCTTTGTTTGTTCACAAAAGAATTGCTTTGTTTTCCTCGATAATAGAATCCTGTGGTTGAAATATCTGGTCATAATGTATTATACACAATTTTTAAATAATAAGTTCATTCCATTTGTTTCAATCTTTGCTGCATTGCCAAAACAACACAAATCTAATGCCTCCCTATTCGAGTGTGTTGAGTGTGATCAAATTTGTGACAACGTTTTTACATCAAAATTTTTACAATGACATGTATAATTATTTTTTTCACAAAAAAAGTGAGTGGTGAAGACGGAATTCGAACCCAAAACTTTGCAATAAATTGACAAAGTTTTTACTAACTAAACTAGTTGACACCTTGAAAATATATCGGATAACGCTTCAAACCCTCAACCTTTGGTAAGTGAATTTACTGCATCACCAAACCAATGGTTATAGTGTATACATTAATAATATGTTACAACAACAGCACAAGCAAACAACTGCCTGCACATGCAATTCATGCATCTAACTACTACCAACTAAATAGTCTTCAAATGGCCTCTTATTCAAACTCTTTAGGGGACTCGAAGTTCATAATATTTGACTCTTGAAAACAGCAAGCCTGGACCTCAAACGACTTGGACTACATGTAACCTGAGATTTGTTTAGCATCCCTTTGCCTAAAGGGCCTTAAAAGGTTGTTTTCTATAAGACTCATCCAAAAATGCATTCTACTTTCCCATTAACATCAAGGAAATAACTTACATTTATTACAACTAAAAGTCTAAAATGCCATTATTAGCATGAAAAGGCAACTGCTGGCTTTCTTGATGAGGCACACTTTTCCTTTTGCCTTGTACCAAATTCTCTGAGTTAAAATATAAACTACATTTATAAATTATAACATCTAACAAAATGTATATCTCAAATATATCAACATGCCATCCGACTCAAATCACATGACAATTTTTCTTTATGCTTCACACGTACACGAAGCATGTGAAAACACTAATTATGCATGACACCTTTCCATCTATAGATGATTCGAGCCCAGAATTTATTTGAATTGTCATATACATGACTTCTCATGAACTGCACGCCAAGCATGTCATATGGGGTGGTTCCCCTGGTGCACTGCCTTGAAGGACAAGCTCATGTTGATTATTAAATATTAGATTCTCAATCCAAAAACACCAACACGGTACACGTGACGCAAGGGCATGTGCCATGTGGCTTGGCTTTATCTTGCAAGATTAGGAAAAGAGAAAATTGGCAAGATCCAAAACAAGCAAAAGTATTGGTATGAAAAATGCACTCTGAGTAGATAGTGAACAAAATGAATAGAGCAACTCACAATTATCTCAACAGAAGGAGAAAAAACGTTCCGCAAAGTGGTCTTTGTAAATAAAACAATAGAAATAACAATCTATAAAATCTTTAGCAGCAGTAATTTGTTTGACCAATAGTGTATGCTTGAAGAAAGAATAACAAACCTTCAGAAGAGGAGTATGATGCTTCTTTACCTGCACAAAAGTTTGAGGAAACATCACATGTTTATATAGTCAAAAAATCCTACTAAATTCATTATAACCACAAACAAGAAGAGATTTAAAATCCAAAAAAACTTGAAAGAGGTTTCCACTTGCAAATGGTTGTCCAAAATCCTATCACAATACTCTACTATTTTAAAGAATTATTAATGCAACCACTGAGATGTACATTTGTAGGAGACATGCAAAGTTTTTTTAATCAAGACAATGCAGCCTCACTATTGTTCTGTTACCCATCTACTACTCCCATTACTCTATCACACATATTGATGTTTATCAATTTCTTGTTACTTAACAACTAATTGTGCCATTAAGATTTAAGTTTAAACTTAGAATTAAATAAATACTTTACCTATGACCAAACTCTACTGCCATGTTTTGAGTATCTGAAATTAATTACATATTTCTGATTTAGTATTTAATAACATATTTTCAATATTTAATACTCTTCAATATATAGTATGTAACTAGCCTAAAATAACTGTTGTGTGTCAGTTAATTGTGTCATTTCACTATATAACTCTAATATCAATTTGCTCCAATCCACGATTAAATTTCACATAAAATAAAGTGGGCAACCCTCAAATAACAGAGTCCCTCCTTTGATCTTCTACCATATCTATGAACAAATATTTCTTCCTTATTTCTCCTTTTTTTTCTTTTCTTTCTTTCTTCTTCCTGACTAACCTTGCCATTTGATCTCTGCCCACCACCATCATTGTAACACCCTTCCACCTAGGACCTACAGTTTGAGGCTGCTGGCCAAAGGTGCTGGCAATCTCCACCTAGTCATTTGGTCAATTGTCACCTATGGCATGGCCTACATGCTGCTGGACCATCATCTCAGCAATTTTCTCGACGCTACTGGAAACACTGGCTCCAACTCTTCCACATCGACAACATTCTCCATGGATCTAACACCACTATCATTGTCATGTTCATGCCAATGTGCTCGACTCGATGTCCTCTTAGACCACAACCCCCTCTATGGCACCGCTAATGCACTCTCTCCATCACCCACCCCTCCTTGCCACTGGCTTTGTTGCCCTAGCTTGTAGGCATACTTAACCTCAGCACTGATTGCTAAGGGCAGAATTAGACACAGAGAACTACTTTATCATATGGAAAACCTACTTGACTTCCCCAATGAGGAACAGGATGCACTTAGCACCTTTCCAATGGCAATGATGAGAGGAATTTCCACCCATCAACAAAAGCAATTGGTTGGTAAATCCCCATCTAATACTGTTTGAAAGTATTCTCCTTAGTTGAATAACAATCTGGAGTATAATATTACTACAGGATTTTCGATTCTAATTAATCAAAGACTAAGACTGAGCAGCCCATACCACAAAATCCCATCCATACTTCTCAGCGAATGCTTTTGCAGCTTCTTCACTGTCAAAACTTAGACCTGCATCGCCTACATTTGCATAGGGATCCCCAGTAGATGTCCAGCCCATCAATGGATTCTCCCACCTATAAGGCATAAGATGTCAGGATAAACAAGCAATCACTCAATTCCCAGTTATCCCTGCTTTAATCTACTATATCACATATGAAGTTTGAACAGCAACCAATCAACAAAAGGACATGTGATAAGTCATCAAGAAGAAATTCAGTAACAAATAGCTTTAGTATGTAGAATAAATTTACAAATTCCAGATCTTAACAATTAAAGTTAGGTTAAAAGCTTCCACATATGTCATTCTGAAGATTAAAAAAAATGAATTTGCTGGTTGCATTGAGAGACCATAAACAATATTATTTTAGCTTAAGTTCTGACAGTTAAAATATTTATACTCTACAGAGTTACAAATATTACCAGCATTCTGAAACAAAAATTTTCAACGAGTTATTCAACCAAATTGTCAATGCTATATACATGCGTTCTCCAACTTTACAAGACAACTCATCGGTTAATAATATCCTCAATCAGACTCGAAATATTGAATCCTAGTAACAAATACTGATCAGACCAGTAAATACTAAATGCCAATGGGTAAATTAATAAAATAATTTTAAATTTTGTAGTGTTACTAAATACTAGTAACAAAAACTTATCAGACCAGTAAATTGGTAAAATAATTAAATAATATTGAAAATCATATACTAACGATATTGGACAGAAATCTGTTCTACATCAGCATACCACTACCCAGTTAAACCAGTATGTAGGCAGGTGGTGCAGCATATGTTTAATTTCCTTTGTGTGCACATGCATAGTGCTGGCAAGGTTCAGAAGTAAAGATTCCAAATTCGGTTTGAATTCATATCAAGGTTGAGAAGGAGATATATAGCAAACCCTATAATGCTCACAGCACTTGTGTTTGATTGTTCATTGTAAATCAAAACTGTGGCTTGTAAGGTTGCCAACTTTACACCAACTTGTTAGAGTAGCGAACAGATAAGATATTGTTTAGTTTCTAAAAAACAAAAGGAAAAATAATAGGATTAATAAAATGGAAAACGAATCAATCATATGGAATTTAGACTGTTATCGGAATAAGTATTATTTTATACATCACAAGAATAGAGTACACCTTAAACCTAGTTCATAAAGGATAACTTTCGGAAATGAGGTAATGGATCTAGGTGCCACCTGCAGTCTTATGTACTTGACAAACAGCATAAAAGCAAAAACGGTGCATGTACAAGTGCCACCTGCAGTCTAAGCCTCCTAGGTATGATTCGCCAGCAAAAGCACAATAAAATATGACATCAAAGCTGGTGTTTCATATCTTCATTCAACATTTTACAAGCTAAAACAAAACCACTGGCCCTTAAAGCAGAAATGTAGAAATGAGACTATCGAAACAAACACTAATTATATTACACATTTTTCATGTCAATTTGTAAGTTAAGATGGAGTCATTTTCATGATGACTATATGAAACCAGCATATTATGTAACAGAAAACTCAGATGCTCCGCTAGACAAAGCAGTCTGAGCGATGCCCATCCTCATCCCATCTTTTTATAACGATGAAAGTACTCAAATGAATGAAGAACCGGAGAATCATACTTCTGGGTCGACACAAAGTTGATCTTCCACTTTCCAACTTTTCCAGAACCTTGCTGGGTTGCAGTCCGAGCTGGTGAATATATTATGACCTGTATATCAGTGCATAAATAAGTCCAGACAAAGACACACAAACCAATTGATGAAGCACGAAGGAAAAAAAATCTAAGCAGCCAACCAATGATGTCAAAACAGCAGGTTACATTCGGAAACTGTTCGAAACAACTTAGATGGCTATTGTTTTATAGTCCTTAAAGATCCAATCCAGCATTCTCCTTCAGAAAACACTGGGGACTAGTATCATACAACTGCATTCTTTTCCCACAACGACAAGATCAAGAATATCGGGCCCAGAATCAAATAAAATACCCTATCCAACAAACTTCAAAGCAAAGTAAGGAAAACCCTAATTACCAAAGGCCGGAAATTGACCATCATGTTGCTTAAAGTAGATTTACCTACGAATTCATAGAATACCAGCCGATGAATGAAGATCTGAGGAATAAAGCAATTAAAAGAAGGAGAAAGAATCGAGTGAGAGGGGTACCCGGCGCCGGAGGTGTTCTTGAGGGACGCCAGAAACGGTTCCGATCTCGCCGGGCCTGAGCTCGACGAGGGAGTCCGAGGCGAGCGATCTCGTCTGCGATAGGGAGACGAAGCGCGCATGAGCGAGGCGAGCAAGGGAGGTGCCTTGACGCCGCAGCGGAGCAGCCATCTCTGCCTCAACGCCGGAGAGAGAGTGAGAGAGAGGGGAAATGGGACTCGTTCGGCTATTGGCGAAACGATCTCGATCGGCGATGCGGCCGCGGCGGTCCGTGCTTTACGTTTGCAATTAGGGCCGTGCTTCCACCATCTTATTTTGGGCCCATTAATTTGGGCCGAATGTCGGATGAGAAATTAGGGTTCGGTTTCTATTCGGATCGGATTTTGTACTGTTGGGATCCAATCGATCCGATCAACTCATACTTGATGATCAGAATTCCACAATCTCCAAACGACTTGCCTAAGTAAGGAAGTAATCAAACAACAATTGCCAGCCCACTAGTTTCTACTTATTCGATTGGTGGTTTGTAATAGCAATCATCACATAGTACTGTATTAGCTATTGTCTCCCTTTGGGGAGTATGAATTCACCATAGTTCCCTTTCATATGGCTGCAAGTCGAAAAGAAGCATCACCATCATTGTTCTTTGCTGCCACAACAAGATAGCAATCCATAGTCTTCCTTGATGATGATGCTCCTCCATGAATGGATCACTTCATCCTCAAAGTTCTATGATTCTTTATTTGTGATGCCAGAGGAGTTGTCAAACTCATCTCCATGTATTGCTGAACACAAAACATCATAGCTTAACTGATACCTTCTGCTGCGTTTCCTTGTTATTCTGGTCTTTAATTTTCCTTGTTAGCTTCTTTGTGTTAGGAACCAATGCTCCATATACTCAATCTGTAAGAGAGTGCAGCCAGTCTCCTCTCCATGACAGATGAAGTCTGCATGCACCAGCAATCATCATGCAGCTGCAGCCTTTTGTTTTCTTTCTTTCTCCTGTGGCTTTTGCTAGGGGGTGGGTGTCCTCTCCAATTATTGGAAGAATCCAAGGCTGATAGGCAGCATCTATATTTGAGGGGTGGGTTGGACTCTTCCTGGTGGTTGGTACATGGGGCCTTCAAGTTTCCTATATCTGCACTGTATTCCCTCTGCCTCAGATTAATTTGCCTCAAAGAGTTGAGCAGATCTGTAAAAGTAGTTTCATGCTACAAAATGGCAATTATATGACCACATTCATGAGCAGTTTATTACTGTATTGTAGAAAAACAAAAAAGCTCATTCTTCAACCTAAGAGAGGCTGATTTACATGAAGAACTTCATGGGTTATGTTTTCCTGTGAACAACTAGTTTCACCACCTTTGACTCATTCAAGCAACCAGAAAAGTAACAATTCACAAGCATTGTTCTTAAGAATCTGAAAGTGTTTTCCCAGTATCACATAAGGCATTAGCACAGAAAAGGGCTCCTGGAATTTGAAGCATTCCAACTCCATATGTTCCAAGTAAGAAAGTTTTACAAGCGGATACCGGCATCAAAATAGTAGTTTCTTTGAAGAGCATGCATATCTCATGAAACATAAGACGCGGTAGAACACATCTTCTTATGGTCGATATTGCATCAAGAAGAGAGAACAAGAAAAAGGACACCACTCATAAAGGGATGAACCAGTAGGATAGCAGACGAAAGATTGGAATTCGATCACGCCGCAGATGCTTCCGCACAGGCTGTTGCCTCGCATGAAATCTTCTCTTCGCCGTTCTCAAGTTGGCTGTAGTTTCCCTTCTCTTTGAAAAGCTGGATGTGGTGATGCTTGCAGTACAGCCTTCCCTCATGCGCAATGTAGTTCGAAGGGCTGATGACACATCCTCCACGGGAACATTTGAAGCAGCTCTTGTGATATGCGGTGCCGTTAACCGTGACCTACGACAGGGATTTGAAATTCGAATGCTTGAATCGATTCTTTCATGTTGCATGCTACAATGAACTAGAAAACCAGCGCATAATTTGAAACTATTCGATTAGGTGAACGCTATAGAAGGTATGCAAATCGGGATAATCCCAATCTGTTTTTTTATCGATTGGCAGGTCAGATTCATTCTCATAATCAGAAAATATGAACAACTTGCGAGACGGAAATTTCTCAACTTGAAAGATGACTTTGATAAGTGTGAAGTGTTGAAATTTGCGATGTGATGCGTAAGTAATGAAGAAAGACCGGACAGGATGGAGTTTGCAAGTGGTAAACTCAAATTGACCGGAATTACCCTTTCGATCGGATAAACAGTCTTGTTGCATCCAACACACTTCTCTCTGGTGCCAGCAAAAGCACTTGAAACCTTGCTTGCATTCTGTACAGCATATTCCAGTTCGTTATCAACAGGGGATATAGCAAATTATATGGAAGTATAGAGATACAACAGGCTCTGAAAAGAAGAAAAAGCTGAATCTATAAGGAAATAGGTTTAGGAATTGCCGAATTTGTATCCTATACAATTGAACACCACATGAACTTCAAGATCATTTTACCTCGTTCTCGACATGTTTTTCCGGTTTGACAATCTTCGGTGTCCCTGAAACAGAGAAGGACGAACCACCATTTTTATGTAACACGGCAGCAAGTATGTCGAAGAGATTGGGAGAAACCACGATTACCTTCAAAGCTTTTGTCCAGGCTGCCGGTCATCTTGAAAAGCTGATCAAAATGGGGTCTGCAGTACAGGACTCCCTCGAAGGAGTTGTAGTTTCCCAGCTGCAATGAGACAATAGCAGCAGAATGATGAAGAAAGATGTTGCTCTCAAGCTATAGAGATGTGCATGAGTCTTCAGCAGCGATTTCAAGTTTCTATCGCCATAAATGCAGATGAATCTTGGTTGGAAGATCCTAAGATCGTACATAATATTGCATCAAGGAACTCATAGATTTGAAGAGTGAAATTTGAACCAATTCTTTAAGAGCAAATCACTCGTCAAAGGATGATGGAATAGATGAAGCATGTGCAGTTATGAATGACAACACGATTCAGCTCCCAATCTCACACCCATCTTGATCAGCGAAGTTCTCAAAAGCAATTGGTGTATGAGACACCGAATCGGAAATGAATCATCAGAGAATAGTTTCTGAAGTTTAACGAACGAGAGATGGTCTTGCAGATGATCAAACCATAACCTTATCACGGAACAAGAACAGCGGCTGAAGATTGATCTTCTGTTGTTCTAACACGAGAAACAGGGCAGGCGAAAGAGAAAAAGGAGGAGCACCTTCAAGGTCCCCTTGCAGTGATGGCATCTGAAGCAAGCCTTGTGGTAGATCCGGTTGTCGGCGGTGAGCTTGTCGACCAAGTACACCGTCTTGTCGCACGCCGTGCACTTAGTCGTCGTCCCCTGGAACGCCATGGCTCTTCTCCCACTCCTACCTGCGCGCACCCGCCTCGACTCACCACCCGTTCTCGTGTTACCGCCGAGCTCCCTCAGGCGTCGGCAATGCCCGGAGAGAGGGGGAGGGGAAGGAGAGAAGACGTCAGCTGCAGACAATTGCGGTGGAGGCAAGCAAATAAAGGAGTGGGGAGGAGAGGGGGGTAATGATGAAGATGCATGGGGAGACAGGTAAGAGTTGATGGGAAGCGACAGGTTTGTCGCCGAGCTTAATGCATGCATGAAAGAATGCGTCTGTCGCGACAACTATTATTTGCAGTAACGTTTTCGCCCATTGCTGCTGTTCTCTTATTAATCTGCTATCTTTAGACGAGTGAGAGATAAATACTAATAATGATAATAAGAATCAATGCCCAGCTGGAAGCAAAGATGACATGGAGGAGGAATAGCCGATCCCTGTCGCACACTTGTTATTATTGCTGGGGTTTACAACAAGAGTAGGAGTGGCTGCAGCAAAGAGATGACTCTTCTAATCACACTGCTTTTAATTTCGGGAGGCAAAGTGAACATTTTAAAGTCCCGAGAAGGTGAAGAGGCACCTAATAAAGCTTCACGTAATCTGAATTAGTTGACGGGTCGGAGTCATGCTTTGGACTTATGCCTCTAATAAAATTTTTACCGATCGATTAGTAAGAAAATATATTGGAGAAAAATAATAACAAAAATATTTGACAGTGATTAGTAGTTTGGTCCTAAATGTGTCTTTCTATCGTTCATAAAGGGAAGGATGGGCCCTGGAAATTATGAGTGCACGACAAGGACAATGCCAGCTACTTTCGACTCGTAAACTCCAGATGGAAGACGCACTACTGCAGCTGATGTTTCTTTCCAGCAATGGTACCACTCGGCACTGTATACACTGTAGCTCAGGTTGTTTCTCTTGCAATCCGGACTGTATCGTTACTGTTTTGAACTTGTCGTCTAATCAATTCCAAAGTAAACGATAGATCGACTTGAATTCGAACTACAGCGGTTTGTAAACAATATTATGTATATTTTCGTTTCGAATTAATTTGAATTCGAACATTCGAATCTCTACGTAATAGTCTTTTCTGGGAATAAAAATTCTTCCTCCATCGAGTCGTGACTCCGAACCACATCTGTGCTGCTAGAGATTGTGATGATTGATGAGATGGAGGTTGGCTGGCAGCAGCTGCTACATCTGTGCTGCTAGAGATTGTGATGATTGATGAGATGGAGGTTGGCTGGCAGCAGCTGCTGCTGATGATGAGAACGGAGGCAGGCCAGCAAACTGCCAGCTTCGTTTCTGCACTTCCACTTGCTGCTGCTGCTGCTGCTGCTGCTGCTGCTGCTACTGACCAACCAACCATCGGATTGCTTCTCATTTCGCCAACGTCTTCACCATTATTATTTCTTTTCCTTTCGTGAGTTGGTGGTGGAAGTCGCGATGGCATCCTCCTACCCACCTAAGTTCATATTTCTTCGGATGCTCGCAAGCCGACGGTAGGGCATGATATTGGGTCGGATCCTACTATGTCCGAATTCGGATCCGATAAGTTCACGGGCCGGTCAATTACTGTGCAATTCCGAGACGATTAGGCCCATTAACAATAGTCTAACTTATCATACCTTCCTTCTCTAAAATAACACTCGAGGATTCGACGGAAGAGATGCTATGCTTTGAACATTTTGATGTTGTGTATCTAACTATTTAATAGACCATAATATATCATTTTATAGATCTTGAAGAGGCTGATTAGCTTAGTTGTTGATGGCGAATATTCTAGCACTAGTCGCAAGTTGCTAGCTGGCAGGGAGTTGACGTGTAGGACAACGCGACATCTGTCAGATGTCGCGGGAGAGGGCTAAGCTAGTGGTCGGCACTCCCTCGATCATCTCCTGCTAGCCCCATGTCACACGGACGATACAGATCGACGTCATGCCATAGGAGGCACAGGTGGTCCTTGCAACTGTAATTCCATATCTACAAGTATAAAAATCAATCCCGGTGTTTGAAGAAATTCTAAAAAATCCTCACCAAATATAGAACCAATCTCTATCAGCTAACTAAAGTATCAAAAGGTTCGAGTCGGGAATCGCACTTGACGTCGACTTATTATGTAGGGTCCTGATGAAAAACGAACATACTCTAGTTCCACCTTGGGATAACTTTGGAATCATCCTCGCCAATCCCAACTTAGTTTCAACCTTTCTCGAAAAGACTTACTCACACAACTTCGCACAACTTCACATCTTCAGGACCAAGTTGTTATGATTAAGTTGTTAAAAGACTTTATCAGATGATAACGATGACTTGGGATCAAATTTCATGTTTACTATTTATTGTTTAAAAAAATTTCAAGGGCTATTTTCGGAGCGATATGAATATAATCTCCCCTAAAACAGAAGATAAATACACGAATGCTTGGCCAATCCAATCTGCCACGTCGGCGGGTGATGACAACTAAAACCGTATCCACCAAACAAGCTGACCTACCACCACCTCATCGCCAAATCATCTTGAACTCCCAAAGTCAAAAAAAAAAAAAAAATCCTCGAGATAAAAGTCAAGTTCATTCTAGAAACTATAACTGCAAACTAATACTAGACTCCAAGATCCGGGTCAACCAAGATGTCGGGAAGGCTTTAATCTTGTGATGATTGAATCACCTAAATTTCTCGAGTAATCGACACACTATACGTAACGTGGTTCGACCACTGTCGACTCCCAAAAACCTTTGGCTATCAAATGAGAACTCTTGTGATCTCTTAAATTTCTTATATCGATGTTATTTCATCTAAGAGATCAAATCATTTGTGGGAGGAGAAGTATGATCTCTCTCTCTCTCTCTCTAAGCTAATACAAGCGAGTAAGACATACAATAAATTTCGTGGTGATCACCTATTCTATTATAATATAGTTTATATTAATATCCAATCAGATATTAATCGAATGAAACAAAAATTCACAGTGATGTGATGACGAGCATCCGCACACCACATGGATCATGTGCGCTGAATGGACCATTCATTACACAGTCCCAAGTCTCATCACAAGATATCCTTTTCCAACTACAAATAAGTTCGATGGTGCAGGATAATAAGTTTAAAGGCCGTTGATGTATGTTGCAGACCTAAATCAACATGTCTCATGAGGTTGATGTTGACTTTTGAAAAGTAGAAGAAGAAGAAGAAGACTCCCTTGATGACAAGGTGAGAGAGAGAGAGAGAGAGGTTATCTTCGATGAGCTCGAAACATGTCCATGATTTGTGTAGAATAAGATCATGGCTATCAAAGACAGCAGCAACATATGTAGAATTAACTTGTCTCATGGTAAGTGATGAGCATGAAGATTATATTTGTCGTTGTTTTCTTCTACACTCTTAGCCATTCTCTGTTGATTGAAGAGTGTTTGAGCGGCGGTCATAACTCGATTAGTTGGAATTGACAGGTTTGGTTTTCATCGAGTGGATATGGCCCCTCAGGCTCTATCCACTTTGCATCCGTTCTTAGCACGGAGCTTCGGTATCTATCTGCCATGCAAAACAACAGAAAAGAATGACGTCCTTCTTCTCGAAGGTGGAAAAAAGGAAGCACTTAAGACCCACCCAACATCCTTCGCATGATCTCCGTGATGACACCTTGACTCGCTGCCACTCGTTCCACTTTGTTTTGCCGTCCAATGCATCCATAGAATCCAAATAAATTACATGACTCTCTAACTCTTATTTTCTACCTATGCTCTGAGATATGTAATGATGCCAGATGACGCTTCTAGAATAATGATCATTCAATAATCATCCTGGAAACCA
This sequence comes from Musa balbisiana, assembly GCA_004837865.1. NCBI lineage: Eukaryota > Viridiplantae > Streptophyta > Magnoliopsida > Zingiberales > Musaceae > Musa > Musa balbisiana. The sequence continues at coordinate 42,664,634 of CM017195.1, read as the reverse complement.
GATATTGACTTCGTCTTTATTGATCGATGTTTATTGAGTTAGACAGATATATATATAGTAAAGCAATAAAATATATGCTTGATTAACACGTCAACGTTAAATTATTTCTCTTATATGGACTATGTAGGAGGCTATGGTCCAACTTGATGGCCGTGTCTCAATACACCCCACATGCAGAACATGACCCACTGACACAGTTTCTCCTTGCGCATCAAGAGGACTCTCTTATCGTGTAGCAATGTGGAAACCTAAAAATTCCTAATGGAAGGATTCAACACCCAACCCCTCTGCCTGTTCTTGCAAGTTACACCGCAATGAACCCACAAGTCAACACCAGGATAAATATACGGGCGATAGAAGCTTCCTTGAACGGCTGAGACCTGAAACTATCGTCTTATATATACTAGCGTACATCGAACAGAAACGGGTGACTTTGAGAAATCCGTAGCAGATTCACATGCGATATTGCCCAAACTATGTTCTGCGGGACAGCAAGCTTCAAGAGCGTCGACAGTGATCCATGGACTCCTTCCTCGCCCAAGGCAGCTAAAAAGAAGGCCGGCAAGAACCCCTACTCGGCCAGAGGCCTCGACAAGTTCGCCACCCTGCTCGCCGAGCTCGAGGCTCGCAAGGAGCGGGTGCTGGCGAGGGCCGCGTCGCAAGGGGCGGCGGCCATGGTGCGGTTCACTTACTCCGGCCCGAACGAGTGGATACCGATCATCGTCAAGATAAAGGATCCACAAGTCGAAGCCGGTAAGCCGTCTGACGTCGAGAAGCCCAAGGCGCCGCCTCCAGTGCAGGCCATCTCGGAGGCTTCCCCGCCCGAAAAGGACGGTGGCGAGGGGGTGGAGACGGTGGCGCCGGAGACGAAACCGAAGGGCCACTTTTCCTGGGGCGTGGGAGGGGCCAAGGGGTGGTCTGGGAAGAACTGGAGGCCGAGCTACTACTGGCCTTTGGTGGCGGTGCTGATGCTGCTTTGCTTGGTCATGTTCGGGAGGGTGTTCGCCATATGCTGCACCACCGTGTGGTGGTACATGGTGCCGATCATGCAGGGCGAGAGCGGTGCAGGTGTGACAAGGTCCATCAAGAAGAAGAAGGATTACGGGAGGAGACTGAGTGACAAGAGGATGGCTGGCAATTTAGCACCTGCACCTTCTTTCCAGGCCAACAAGGTCAGGGGGGCGCAGGAAGCGTCGTCTCCTCGAGGCCATGTCAATGGAAAGAGAGGGTAATATGATCAGGAGAAGATCATCTTTTTCTTCTGCTTCTTCCTTTTTTTCTTTCATTTTTTTTTTCTTTCTTTCGTAGGGCTGTTCGATTTCTGTAATAATTAGGATCACTGCCGATGTATATTATCTCCGTGGAAGATGGTTTTGGTTGGGGATCAATCTCCAAGCTCATCGTCAAGGCTTTGTTCATAAGAAAAATTTCTTTTCTCAAAGGTTGACTTGATCTTATTTTTCCGGGGGATTCAATGTAGCGTATTGCAAATTTCTTCCCCGCGCTTTAACATCATTCCACGAAGCTCTCTGTCTGTACATTAGATTGAGACGACACAAGGGTAAGAAAGGCGATTGGAGAGGCAAGACGGGGCCCTACTAATTAATCCCTGCCATTTCGACGGGTAAGAAGGGCAGAAGCGACCTATTGAGTCGTCTCATATCTCATTCTCAATTGATTACGAGGTCTCACCAACCATCTCTGCCTACTACCACGTTATTTCTTTACGAGACAATGCTACGCGTAACGACTTAGTCATTACTCAATTCGCGACTTCTACATGGAACACGATGCGCGTCCACCGTGGTTGAACTGGCCTCTTTGTGGCATGACCACGTCAGCCCAGTCGCAACTCGAGTAGCGGCTTGAGGTGCGGCATCTAGCAAATTCTATATCACTAATTTAAATAAGAACGACCAATATCAACAAACACTAGGACGTGTAGGATAGCTAAAAAGGATTCTATGCCTATCCCATTCACAGAGAAACTTCTTCCACTGACTTGTGCCCGGCGTTATGCCGTTTTCTTGGTCCCCAAGGCATGCAAGAGGGCCACAGCAAGATAGTGAGCTACTAGAAATTCATGTATCGACTAACATAATGATAGCAAAAGAAAATTAAGATGTTGGGAACGTGTCTTAGGATTGCAAAAATGTACCTTTCTAAATGAAATGAAGCTCAGGATCTGCGAGTGTTGTCCGGTCGAAGAGAAAACCTCTTGTTATACTTCATGCTGAGACTGTTTAAACCTGTCAGTCACAAAGGTAATAATCTTTCATAACTTTCACAAAAATAAAAAAAGAGGATTCTATCCAAAAGCAGAGACGCATTAACGGTAAATCTATAGAAAGAATGAATCAACTTGAACATTTTTAGAGGGAGTTTGATGCAGCATGTGAGTCAAAGTCAATCACCATCCATCCATCCATCCATCTCTGATGCCACGTCGCCCTCTAAAACTTTTAGAGACAACTCACCCGTACTGTGTAGCGGAAGAGGAAGAATGCATTCGCCACAGTACCAGTTTGGTTCTTTTGCTTTTGGGCAAATATCCTTAAACCAAAAGCAAGTCCATTATTCCCTCAGTCACACTGAAAATAAAAAAAACCAAGTCCATCATGACCCACGAGCATCACATGTTACAGATTCTCCACCAAATTTTGGTCACCCTCAAATCAATCAAGAAATCCATAACTCCCAGCATCAAATTTTCATGACAACTTCAGAGAATCCTTTCGCTATTGCGTACCTAACCAACTTCCCAAGTGCCTGACAAAAGTGTGCTTTATGGACAGAGCCCAATCTTTTGCCTCGAATCTGCAAGCCCTTGGCAGCAATAAAGATATGTGAAGAATGAATGCTAATACTTCAGGTGGGTTCTTGGCCTAACAAGGGAATCTCCTTCTCAAGTCAAAGTCTTTTGATGCTTGTCTTGTTATCATATTTGTACTTTCCGTTATCTATTTAACCTAGCCAGCAACTTTAGAATATAAATGAAGAAATATACAACCATTAGGATGGCATATCAACAACCAGTCTATACACATAATTGAGGTGGATGACAACCATTTTAAATATCAATACAGATATAAATTTTCAAATAATACTTGAAAATGATTCACCATTTTCCTTTCACTAGATCATAGGTCATATAGTTCAAGAACCGGTTGAAACATTAAGTAAATATGTTGTTAGTATAATTGTGCACAAGTATGAATGAGATACAACATTGATCTAGCTTAGGTAGTCAGAAACCTGAATGTTGTATCCTCAGGCTCTACCAGCTTAGCTCCCTAGATTGATGCAGTCCCATCATTCCTGCATTTGGTGGCAGAAAAAGGTTAATGGTGGCAACAGTGACAGTCGAGATACAACTAGAACGATAAAAGAAGATTTATGTGTGAAAAAAGCCAGCCCGATCATTCCAAACCTCAAAGCATGCTTGACATATCTTAATCGTGCATCATTCAATCTGCACTGGGTGCCAATTAAAATAGAACCAAATCCGAAATACATGCCTGAATAGCAATAAATATCTTGTTGTCAACCGATCAAACTTGAATTTTAGGCACTAATTCCCAAGACTGAAGCTTGCTCCAGATATGCACTAGATCTATGGCTCTCTTCTTTTGCCTCTGGGCACCATATGTAACATTGGGCTCATGCATGCTGGTTACGTTTCTTATATATCTAGCCAACAAAGGGAAGAACTGCCCTTTCTGTTTCTCCAGTTCTAGAAGGCTTCTGCCATATACTCCAGGAAACTTCATCTCTGTCCCAAGCTAAACAACAAAACACTTGAAGGATAAATGAAAAATTAAAGAACAATGTTGCCAGAACAGCATGGAGTGTAAGTACCTCTAGGAAACATAGATAGAAGAGGGTTATGATACTAACTTTAAACATACAACACGCCAGTACTTACAGACCGTCCATTGAACATCTACATGTTTTAGGAATCTCAAATGCTAGTGGAGGAAAGAATGTTATTTATTCTAGTTAGAACCATCTCGATTTCTTTAGGCTGGTTGGCTAGTTATTACCCTCTTTCTCATCTATTTTTTCATCGTATTTCTAACCTCCTACCACCTATTAACACCTTAACTTGTAACTTTATGTGCTGACTAATCTTGGAACATAATTTATCAAACAAGACAGCATCAATGTTCAAGGTACTATGATGGAAGGTTTTAAATACCAGTAATAGAAACTTCTTGGACCACAATGCACTAACCATATAGTACAATATAGTCCACATGCACCAATAATATAATACTGGATATGTATAAATCAGTTCACTAGTAGACAGTATGAAATTGGGTAAGTATGGTGTGGTTGGTATGATTGATATACCATATCATTTGTAACCATGTTATGAGGAAATTCAGACTTCATAAGCAAGGAATTCTTGTTATTAGTAGTGCAGGGAATCCACAGTAATGTTATAATAGTTATAATAGTGGCAGCAAAATCCACAGTAACCATTTAGACATTTATATAACCAAACAGAAACACTTTCCAATTCTTGAAATCATATACTTGTAATAATCGCCTTAACGGTCAAGATATTTATAGATCCTAACAGATGGCCTAGTGACAGGTACACAGGACATGATTGGGTTTAGCACAGAGATTTGTTGCATCATTCAATTCGCTGGGACTCAATCAAAAACCTGCTATGACTGGGTGGAACCAAGCAAACCAGCTGGGCCAACCAGAGCAATTAAGAAGCTACCACTAACTAGCATGAATCCAGCAGATCCGTAGGAACTGATCAGATTTGTATTAAAACGTTAGAAATTCCAAATAGCAGGTATTTCAATGCTACACCAAGTACCAGTGAAACATAGAGTCTGTACTGATTACTGATGGAGCCATTGGTGACAGAATATATTAGTACTGGACTCATTAGATGTCCACTGTTCCTGGTTCTTAATGCCTTGAGATTGCCACTGGTTATTGGAAATTAGTTCATGGAAAGTTTTGAAGCCTAAGACAAGCATTACATATGACACTTCTTTATTGATCCCTTGTTGTGTCATATTTGACTCTTAGTTCTGTTACTTACCTCATATGATCTACATGTTCTAATTATCAGTTTATTAAGATAAAAATTACAGGAAAATTTGAATTTATAATTACACACACACACACACACAAACAAACAAAACCAAATATGAATTACAATGCCCCCTGTTTGGATATCCTGGCACCATCCCTGATCTTAGCAGAATACATGGGTGGAGCTCACTGCTCACCTAGAGGTTCTATGATTACTTACCTCATATGATCTACCTGTTCTAATTATCAGTTTATTAAGATAAAAATTACAGGAAAATTTGAATTTATAATCACACACACACACACACACACACACACACACACACAAATATGAATTGCAATGCCCCCTGTTTGGATATCCTAGCACCATCCCTGATCTTAGCAGAATACATGGGTGGAGCTCACTGCTAACCTAGAGGTTCTATGATTCTATGTTAGAATCATATGATTGGGTCTACAAATTCCTCAAATTATATGCTGGTTTCATTATAATGAGATATAAATATCTTGAAAGACAATAGCCTTAACGAAAGGTCTTTTAATTAGTATTTTCCTACAATCCAGATCAAAATTTAACAATGTTATAAAATTGGTGACATTGTCTTTAGAATACTAGTAAGAAGCATTACAAATACTTATATTCTCAAGGTGCAATAACATCAGAACCTTTTACTTAGTGACATAGACCACAGTGTTTGCAGCATTTAAGGTGCCAATTTACATGCTTTGATTCGAGATAGGAGATGGGAAACAAATTGTCCAGAAACCACAGACAAAATTCATCATATCACAGAATTTTATCAGAATAAAATAACAAAGCAACGATTATATAACCAACTAAGCAATCACAAAGATCACAAAATGTACCTTATCTTACCCATTGTGGAAAAAATGGTACGCGTGACCAACATTGAGACATTCGATGAAGCTCATGAAGAAACACCCCGAGCAGTATCTGGTCGACTGGCAACTCGTCTTCCTGCCAATAAATCGCAAATCAAGATTTCCAATATCCCTAATCAAGCAACAACAGGCAAGATACATAATCGAAACTATCTTATAGTAAGATTAGGAACAGTAATTAATTACAGCAATTCAGCAACTGCGGAGCACAATAATCCACCCATGATTTCTTCATCTTCTCGAAATCATCGGAGGATCTCCACGCTCATCTTGAACTTGACGCCACGAGGTTCATATCCGTTCCAGTACAAGAACCTCTTTCTCGACTCCCCCTTGTTCCTGAGGAGCCGTAGATCGCCCACGTAGAGAGTCCCGGACACCACGAGCTCGTCGCGCTTGCGCTCGTCGAGGTCGGGGCAGCGGTGGTGGACGTGGAGTCGTAGGCGGGAGGGAGTGGGAGAAAGAAGGGGAGCGAAGGAAGACAAGGAGGGCGACCTTGAACTTCCACGAGTCGATGGGGTTGATGGCGTGCTCGAAGCAAAAGAAGGTGAGGAGGAACCTCACGAACGGGAAGAGCGAGAGCCTGGCGCCGATACCTAAGGCTTGCATCGGAAGAATATAGTGCAAGGGGCGACACCGCACGACGGGGGAGAGGGCGCCATCGTTCCCACGGTCGGCGTTCCACGCTACTGATTAAGTAGCGGTCTACAGCACTAAAAGATAACGGTCGTTATTTTTCATCAATATACGCAGGCTAGCAACAATCTGGTTACAACGTCCGTTATAACGACCGCAGGGGATACGGTATACGAAAACGTCTGCCTTCCGATATATCGTTTCTCCCCTCGGCGGTATCGGCGACGTCATAAACCGCGGTTCGTTCCCCTTTCGTAGTCGCAGGAGAAACAGAAGCAGATACCCGGGAAAGGGGACGGCGGGGAAGGGAGAGAGGAAGACGTGCGACGAGCGATGCGGTTGTGTTCGTGCTTCGGCCCTTCGAAGGCCGAGAGGCGGGAGGCGGATCGGCTCGAGGCCGAAGAAGCCCGCGCCAGAGCCGCCGAAGCCGCTCAGAAGAGGCAATTCCCCTTCCCAAATCCCCCTTCTCCCCTTCTTGCCTCTATATCTTTTCTTATGATCCCTGAGTTATTTGTAGCAACGAAGTCTTCTCTGGATTTGTATGGATCGAAGTTTCTCTGATCGGTGAATTGCAGGCAGGAGCAATTTGACAAGTCGGCCGCCGGGAGGGCAGCCCGAGCGCAGATAGCGGCAACAAAGAAATCCAGCGAGCCGAGCAAAGGAGAACCTGTTCTCAAGGTAACGTAGATCCCATTGATTATTAATTTTCTTTTTGTGTTCGATCAGCAGAGAACAAAATGCTTGTTTCTTCTGTTGATATTATCCTTCCTTGACTAAAATTTTGGGCGTCGTGGTTGCAGTGGCAGATGGGATGATTACTCTCTTTTTGTGGATAATTAACAGCAAAGTTGTAAGTTAATATCTCTAATTCAATGAATTGCTGCCCACTAGGGCAAGTCTATCCATTCTCATATTTCATGCTTATTTTCACATTGTAGTAAGAGTAAAACTTGTTGTTTGATTGCTTGTTTAGTGTGTTAACTTTGGCTTCATCTATATGTATTTTCTTCACTGCTATGAGCTACTTTTTCCATGCTGGATTCCAGAGGGGGGCAAAGTTAATGTGGTTGAAGAATGAAAATCCATAGGCCTTGCCGTATTTTTTTTTCTTATTATAAATAATAGCCAAAAGTCTTTATCTAAAATCATAATTTATCATCTTAAGAATGAAATAACTTAAGCACGTACGTAGGGAAATGCTTCAGAGAAGTGGGTAAAGGTTTATAAGATGCGATTATTAAAGATCAACCATAATAATATACAAACACTTTGGGGAAGAAAAATTGTACCGGTTGGCAGACCCTATTTTAGTTTGTTCTCTTCCATTTTAGTAGATCTCAATGAAATATTATATGCTTTCCTTTTGTCATACCATTGCTTTAACAAAACAGAGGAAATTTACACTATAAGAAAAAGGTTTACTTGCAACAACAGCTGATTAGGAGGCTCTGGATTCTACTAGCAACTTGAAATTGACTTTAACATTTGACCATCTAATTCTTAGGTTTTTTTTTCTTAGGCTACAGAATGATCTTGTGAAATAGCACATCAGAATAAGTATTCTGAGAATAAGTTCATCAACGGATTGTTAGGACAGATGTATGACTGCGAGATTTGTATTTATTAGAAAGCATGTGTTTTGTCCTTGTTTTCTTCTTAGAAGCTTTAACTATTCAACTAGTGTATAATAGTTCACTACCATGGTGTAATTGCTTATAAAAATGAGGAATTTGTCATAGTAAGAAAAGGTGATGTACTGTATGCATGAGCAAACTGCGTCAGTGCTCCATTGCTTTCTTTCTTAACACTACAAAGTAACCTATGCATGTATATGCTATTATATTGTTTTAATTTTTTTATCCCACTATTGCATGAGCATCTAGGTTCCAAGAAGACCATATGTGCATATTTCTTTCTCGAATTTATGGTTTTTTATTGTTGAGCAAAATCATGTTCTTTGTTGGAATTTTGTTAGAATTCTTCAATATTTTGTTAGAATTATTTCCCCTAGATAACTTGTCTCTTGAGTCTTAGCCAAAATGTTGGCTAATCCAATTTGTTCCAATTAATCTGTGTCAAATTCTAGCATTTATCCCAATGATAATATTGATCTTTCAAAAGTTTGCTGAACTCTTGAGTTTCCACTATTGCCAAGCAAGATAATGTAATGGAGTAGATTTGACCTCTATGTCATTTCGTGCCCGAGTATTTTTAGGACATATGCAATGCACAATCATTGGCTGATTATGGGGCACTATGGTCGGGTTGAATCAGCACCTTAGGGTACCTTGGTCCACAATGCAACAGACTATATACTTATGTGTGATATAATCTGAGTGAGAAAGATGCCATGACTTAAGATCAGTCAGAACAAATCACACAAGTATTTTGGCATACCTTATTATAGTTTTCCCTCTCCTGTTATAAGAGGGTTATGATGAAATCTTTAAGATCTTTGAGACTTCTTTTCAGTCACAGCATTGCTCCAGTAGTAACGAGTGAAATAATGTATGGGTTTACTTGCAAAACAGCTGAAGAGAAGCATGGCTCAAATATCAAAAGATGTAACAGGTAGGCGGATTCTATGGACATTCTTATCTAGAGGTGTTCTTCCCCACTGTCCCCCCTCCCTCCATTGATGACAGTATAAAATTCTTATTATATGTTCTTAGATGGGGATAAATTTTGATAACTGGTCAAACATTGCCATGCCTATGTATAGATGGCTGATTAGGATGTACCCAGGGCAACCCCGAAAACTGACTTTGGTGCAATAAGGACATATGAAAAGAGCAAATTGTCTAATGAAAAAATTGTCATACTTTTTGTATTGTGAAAAATGCTTAGAATGTTACATTTTTCTTATCTTGTCTATGAAAATTGCGTCTGGATTGGTGATGTTGATATTCAACTTGATTGGGGACTTTTGTTCCTTGTCATTTTGTTGCAACAGTTATGAAATATTAGAAGCTGCTTGCAATTTGAAAATGGCTTTTAACGTTTTTTCATCTAATAACTTGTAGCTTTCTTTGCCCAGAGTAAGGAATGGAGTGGTGGAAACGCGCATCTTCTTAGTTCAGAATAAAGGTCTCGAGGATAAATTCACTTCGCAGATCTCGTTTGGAGGTGTATGGCTTTGCCATCTGTACTTACTAGAAACAATGTGTTTGCCAAGAATTTTCAACCAGTTGTTAATAGTAAATATTCATGAAAAAATCAAGAATGGGTTTGTTTTCATATTTTGGAGTGATGCTTATCGAATTAAATTTGATAGGAGGTTCCTCGTTTAGGTTAACATAATTCCTTCCTTTGATTTAATGTTCATTGTCATCATTTGGAAGCCAGAACTCAAGGGAGGTGGATAATCAAAACTGCATCAACGCCAAAAGATTTCATTGTTAGCTTTGACAAAGGTCATGACAAATCTCTGTTGTCACATATTATCCCAAGTAGCAGAGAGAGGGAAAAGGCAGGGCCCTCTAACAATAAATGTGCATTGAAGCTAAGGTTGTGGTGCATGATATCATTGATGCGTTTTAGGGCTTTACGAAGAAAGCAAACAGGCATCTTGAAGTTTTGAACATTTAAATGTACGTTAGGTGGATATATTATGTGATTAAGAATAGTTGAACAGCTTGGTGATGTTGTTAGTAGTCACCTTGGTGATGTTGAACATTCAAATGTACGTTAGGTGGATATATTAAGAATATTATGTTGTTAGTAGTCCACGATGATGTCTTCTTTTGTCATTGATAGATATTTTATTTTTTTTAAAAAAAATAAATTATATGTTTTATTATATTAATAATTTAATATGAATCAACATGTCACGTAAGTAAGTAGACTTTAAAGTCTGTTAACTCATGCTTAATGGAATGAGCTTATATGTTATGTTTTTTAAAATATAGAGATTATTTTAAATATAAGTAAAGTATAAGGGTCTAAGAGGTCCATAACCAAAATTACATGAGTTAAAATAATGAACCTAAACTCTAGACAAAAATATATGTATACATGAAAGATATATGATACCAAAAAAAAAAATACAAGTAAGCAACTAAATTTCAATTCTATATAATAAATTTTGAACTCTTAAATTATGAGAGTTTAAATGTATGCTTTAACAAAGGTCATGACAAATCAGCAGCAGAGAAGAGAAAGAGGGATTAATACAAAAAATGAAAGAACACTTTTGGTAGCATTGAAGGAATTAGCATTAGGCTATGGGCATTCAATAAGAACACTTTTGGTAGCATTGAAGGAATTAGCATTAGGCTATGGGCATTCAATATTGTGGTGGAACATCTAGCTATTTTAGTAGAAGGAATGCTTATCCTATTAATGTTAAGCTGTTCCAAGGTAGGTAGGTATATTGGGATTTCAGACCTAATCTATGATAGGTATAGAATGATATACCTCATTTATTTATAAGTTTTACACTTGATGTATGAGTCATATGTGGTTCATAGTCATGACTATATTGAGTCTTTTTTTAATGACTTGAATCGTTCTCATCGAATTAAGGTTTTACGATGATACTATTGTGTGCTCGAATCTTTTCTTATTTTCTTATTCTCTCTTTCTGGGTGTTTATTTAAAATTTTTTTTTACATAATTCTTGTTCTTATATTTATATCATATACTTGCGTTTTCATCGAACAATTAAAACAATTGTTTTCTTGGGATATAAATGGAAGAATCAATTAAAACAATTGTTTTCATTGAACACACACTTTAATTGATGAAAAATAAGAATACTCACTAATATACATGCACTTGATTACTAAGTCAAAGAAACCCTTTAAAATGTGTGGAGAAATGGTAGGGCGTTTTTTTCTTCCAACTTGACTCGATATGGGGTTTATAGTCTCTTTGATTCTTTGCTCTTATTTCGTTAAGGCTAACGTAGAATGTTGATTTAATGAAGGGATGATGTGCGTATATTTAAACATCAGTAAAGTGGAAATAGTAATAATATTATTATTATTTTTATTGATTTTGTTTCTTCTTGGAAACCTCGAATATTTAGCTAGTTGTTCATAATGCTTCATAAATAATATGGTGTAATTTCTCATAATATTCTAACTCTCATATGTTAGAGAGAGAGAGAGAGAGAAGGAAGAAGAAGATCGGGTGATGTGTACATTACAATAATTAATTAAAGAGCATTTTACATTTCGCAAGATGATCATCTTGACAATAATGCCAAAAAATAATTCATGCAGCAAATCTCGGAGGGGTATAATGTCAGCAAATCTTGTCATTTGTGCACCTTTGCTTCTGTGGAGCTCATGCATGTCCATTTTGTACCCTCTCTCTCTCTCTCCCTGTGTTGAACACAAAATGAGTCTCAAGTATAAGTAGATAAGAGTCAGGGTTGATAATACAAGAGTATTTCTTTACCATGTATCGTCGAGAAGAGGTGGAACTTCAAACTTTTGTTGTCGTGCCTCTTCCTTATCAACCATCGGAGAATCTGATATTAAGAAAAATATTAGCACAAATAATTTCATTTAAGACCGTCGCAATTTATTGGTGTAAGAATTAATCGTTCAAATTAAGTTTGATACTTACCATTGCTTCATGATGATGGGTAAGTTGGGATCAAACTCCGAACCTCAATAATAGTTACTGAAACTCATAACTCATCTGTGAAACTTGTTTGAGATTACCAACGAACCAACGATGTCTTTAAGAGATGAAAAGTTGGTGTGCAAAAATTTCGTAGCATCGTCACCTAATTTATAGCATGAATCAACTTGTGATTCATTGTATCGACGAAATCAAATAATTTTAATATTATTTTAGATATGACCTAAAAATCTATAGGGGTGTAAACAAAAATGTATCTCGAGATACACATAGGCGATAAAAGATAAAAAAAGATGTCTAAGAGGTTAGTTTCATATTACTAAATATATAAAAGAAAAAAGGTGATATACATCAATGGATATAAAAATTGCTTTAATCTTTATATCGAAAGTCCTAATTTATTTTTTGAAAAAATAATAAAGACATGAATCAATGGAAAATAGGTGTGCATGAACGAATAGATGAGCTAAGCCCATAACATTGACCATTCAAATTAAGCTCATAATTTTGATGCATGAGCTCGTCGTCTCTTTAGACCTTTTTCATCATCATTTAGGTTGGTTATTATTTTTTCGCTAAATATTTTGAAAAGTAATAATATATTTAAATCCATGGAATTATTAAGATGCTCCGAATTTGTCAATCACTCATATTAGTATGTTTAGCATCGTAGAGTGTGTTATAAAAGCTATATTTTTTAATTAAATGTTATATGGAATTGTAACTAAATTATGACAAAGACTTTTATATTACCCCCATGCATGCAACCAAGAAAAGAACAAATCAATATACAAATGTACGAATATGCATGCCAAGATGTGTTGGTACGAAGCCTCGCAATGTATATGAACCCGATTCATTTCCCTTTTCTCTTTAAAACCCAAAGGAAGATGTTTCCATGCTTGTTGTAGAACAAGCAATTCCCATATCCATCATATGATTCATTCATCATTAGAGGAGGTGTGTGTTTTGCTTGTTGATATCTACTTGCATTTGTGTTCTGCCAACCCATCTCAACATTAGGTTTTGAAATAGGTAACATGCCATGTGGGCATCATATCATTGTCTTATTACCATTCACTTCATTAACTCTGTTAATAGGGGCACCTCTTCTTCTTCTTCTACCATTCCTTTGTAAATTTATGGAACCCTAATAAAATTAAAAAGAGAGGGAAAATGTTAGTGCAAATAACCAACTTTAGATTAAAAAAAATAAAATTATTTATCAAGTAAGCATCATAAGTATGATTTACAAAGGAATGGTAATAAAATTATTTATCAAGTAAGCATAGATTAAAAAAAATAACCACCTTAGATAATAAAAAATAAAATTATTTATCAAGTAAGCATCATAAAATTATTTACAAAGGAATGGTAATAAAATTATTTATCAAGTAAGCATAGATTAAAAAAAAAAACCAACCTTAGATAAAAAAATAAATTATTTATCAAGTAAGCATCATAAATTCAAATTAATTTTGAAACATACCCTTATCTATTGATAGACAAGTTGAGATCAAACTCTGAACCTCAATAGTAACCTTCGAACCGTACCACGATCGGGACTCATTCTTATAACTTTCTCGAAATTAAAGATGACAAAAATAGAAAACCTAAAAATAATAATAATTGCATGGAAAAATTTAATAGCATAGTCTCCCAATTTATAGTCCCAATCACTCGTTGATTCATTGCATTGACTACAAAAGATTCCCATATTATTTTAGTCATGGCTTTAAGGGCCTACGATAATAATGGTGGTATATAAACATGCATATGAGGATGTATTGGTATGAGTCTCCACTAATACCTGAATCTACTAACCAACGTTTGCAAATCCTTACCCTACTCTCTTGTGTTAAAACTATTCTATATATATCCTCCAATTTTGTTTCTAACTAATCACTTGTAATCACAATGGATATTATTATCTTTAACATTATGATAGTTTATTTAAGAGTAAATTAAATATTTACTTATATCCATTTTGGAGAGATATGCATGTTAAGCAAAAAAAAAAAAACCCATATTTAAATATTAAATATTAAATATTAAAAAAAACTTGCGCATTAATATTGTAATGTTGCATGTAACCATATAAAGAGGGAATCAGTACACAAAAAGCATGAGATATATATGTGCATGACCCTATTTTAGTTTGTTCTCTTCCATTTTAGTAGGTCTCAAAGAAATATTCTATGCTTTCCTTTTGTCATAGCATTGCTTTAACTAAATGGAGGAAGCTTACACTATAAGAAAAAGGTTTACTTGCAACAACAGCTGATTAGGAGGCTCTGGATTCTACTAGCAACTTGAAATTGACTTTGACATTTGACCATCTAATTCTTAGTTTTTTCTTCTTAGGCTACAGAATGGTCTTGTGAAATAGCACATCAGAATAAGTATTCTGACAATAAATTCATTAATGGATTGCTGGGACAGATGTATGACTGTGAGATTTGTATTTATTAGAAAGCATGTGTTTTGTCCTTGTTTTCTTCTTAGAAGCTTTAACTATTCAACTTAGTGTATAATAATAGTTCACTACCATGGTGTAATTGCTTATAAAAATGAGGAATTTGTCATAGTAAGAAAAGGTGATGTACTGTATGCATGAGTAAACTGCGTCAGTGCTCCATTGCTTTCTTTCTTAACACTACAAAGTAACCTATGCTTGTGTATACTATTATATTGTTCTAATGTCTTACTTCATAATATCCCATCTGTTTCCCTAGTCAAATTAATGCTAATTGCGATTTGGATAAGCAACCTCACAGTTCCCATTTCTATAGGACTACACACTCTTCTCCCATATTGGCTTGGAAACTTGTGCCCGAACCCATGCAGCTCACAGTCGTCAGGGTTAGGTCTGGGCTACCAAAGGAGGAAAGGGAGCAGCTCATCAACTTGTTAGTTGAAAACGCCGACGTCCTGGTCACTGGCGGACATGCCCGGGATCAACCGAGTGATCACACGATACCACCTGAACATCAATCTCCAAGCACGACCGGTGAAGCAGCGACCTCGAAAGCTGGCACTTAATTGACAAAAGGCGATATACGACGAAATAGAGCGACTCCTAGCGGTGGGACTCATTGCAGAAGCAAAATATCAGCGATGTGTATCGAATGTAGTCCTCGTTAAAAAGCCGAATGGAAGTTGGAGGATGTGTGTTGACTACACCGACCTCAATCGGGCGTGTCCGAAGGATTGCTATCCGCTACCGATGATCAACCAGCTAGTTGACACAACCTCAGGCACGAGCTCCTCATGTTGTCCTGGACGTATTCTCGGGGTACAACCAAATCAAGATGATGCCCGAAGACCAGGAATATACGACATTCATCATAAACTCAGGAGTTTACTTCTACAAAGTCATATCATTCGGATTAAAGAATTAAATATTAAATATTAAATATTAAATATTAAATATTAAATATTAAATATTAAATATTAAATATTAAATATTAAATATTAAATATTAAATATTAAATATTAAATATTAAATATTAAATATTAAATATTAAATATTAAATATTAAATATTAAATATTAAATATTAAATATTAAATATTAAATATTAAATATTAAATATTAAATATTAAATATTAAATATTAAATATTAAATATTAAATATTAAATATTAAATATTAAATATTAAATATTAAATATTAAATATTAAATATTAAATATTAAATATTAAATATTAAATATTAAATATTAAATATTAAATATTAAATATTAAATATTAAATATTAAATATTAAATATTAAATATTAAATATTAAATATTAAATATTAAATATTAAATATTAAATATTAAATATTAAATATTAAATATTAAATATTAAATATTAAATATTAAATATTAAATATTAAATATTAAATATTAAATATTACATTGACAAAAGGCGATATACGACGAAATAGAGCGACTCCTAGCGGTGGGACTCATTGCAGAAGCAAAATATCAGCGATGTGTATCGAATGTAGTCCTCGTTAAAAGCCGAATGGAAGTTGGAGGATGTGTGTTGACTACACCGATGACTACACCGACCTCAATCGGGCGTGTCGAAGGATTGCTATCCGCTACCGATGATCAACCAGCTAGTTGACACAACCTCAGGCACGAGCTCCTCATGTTCCTGGACGTATTCTCGGGGTACAACCAAATCAAGATGATGCCCGAAGACCAGGAATATACGACATTCATCATAAACTCAGGAGTTTACTTCTACAAAGTCATATCATTCGGATTAAAGAATGCAAGGATAACTTATCAAAGAATGATGAACATGGAAGGATATGTTGACAACATAATCGTCAAAAGCAAATCCGTCAGACTCACCTAATGGATCTCACCGAGACATTCGGGACATTACGGAAATGCGGCATGCGCCTCAATCCCGCCAAGTGTGTCTTCGGGGTCGGCTCGGGAAAATTCCTCGAATCATAATCCACCGAAGGGGAATAGACGCCAACCTAGAAAAAGTTCGAGCTATCATTAATATGGAGCCCCCCCGGTCGGTAAAGGAGGTCCAACGATTGGCTGGAAGGCTCGCCTCCCCGGCTCGGTTCTTATCTCCGTCAGGGGATAAGTGCCTTCCCTTCTTTCGAATCCTGAAAAGCTTGAAGAATTTTGAATAGATCCCAGAATGTCAAGAGGCCTTTTGACCGACTAAAGGAGCACCTAGCGCACCTACCCCTACTTGCTACGGTCTCTTTGGGGGAACCACTCAGCCTCTATCTTACAGCTTCCGAGCACGCCATCAATTCTGTCCTAACCTGAGACGATTCCAGAGCACAACAACCGATCTACTACCTGAGTCACGTCCTCGGCAGGTCGGAGGTGAGATATCAACCAGTGGAAAGACTGGCCTTAGCACTCGTACAGATGACAAGAAAGTTATGCCCCTACTTCCAGGCCCACCCTATCAAAGTGATAACCGACCAACCACTACGGTAGATCTTGTCCAAATTTGACATATCCGAATGAATTCTCAAGTGGTCGGTCGAACTCGGGGAGTTCGACATACAATATGTCCCGAGGATGGCCATCAAGGCTTAGGCCGTAGCCGACTTCATCTCAGAGTTGACTCCCCTTGGCAACAGCGATGGTGAGCGTACCGAGCAATGGTGGAGCTTGCACACCGATAGCTCGACGAACGTAAATGGAGGTGGGGCTAACCTCGTCCTTGAAAGCTCCGATGGCTAGACATTCAGGCATGCACTTCGCTTCAAGTTCAAGGCCACTTACAATGAAGCCGAATATGAAGCGCTCCTATCCGGGCTCAAGTTGGCCCTCGAGCTAGTGGTCGGCTCTATCAACGGAGACTATATAGCTCGGGACGACACCATGACGAGATACTTGTCTGAGGCAAAGAAACTCGTCAGCCGCTTCCAAGGCTTCACCATAACAAGGGTGTTGCGGGCGCAGAACACGCAGGCCGACGCCTTGGCAAGGCTCGCCTCGGGTCAAGACACTGAACCACCGTCGGAGGTCGAACGACTTCCTTACCGAACTATTGCGATCGAAGAAGTGGCCACCGCAGACATGACCCCTACCTAGGTCAAAGAAATCCTCCGCTACAAAAAGGACGGGACACTGCCAGCCAACAAGATGGCCTCCCGACAACTCCGGTGCATGCAGGCGTGGTATTGCGAGATGAATGGGCAGCTTTATCGGAGGTCATTCACCCAACCGCTCCTGCGCTGTTTAAACCCCGCGAAAGCCCAATCAGTGTTAGCCGAGGTTCACGAAAGAATCTACGAAGAACACATTGGCGATCGGACCTTAGCCTTCAAAGTCCTCTAACAAGGATACTATTGGTCGACCATGTACCTCTATGAGTTGGGAGCCATCTGTGATGGCAAGATTCGCCACCAGGAGAGGCAGGCCTCGATTACCGGGTGTAAGGGGAACCTAAGCTCGGCCTCAAGGGCGTCAAGGGTCAATCCGAACCTGCCCGGAAACGGGTCGTAAGCCCTTTGCCCGGACCGAGGGACGTATAGCTCATACTCACTCGAGATACTATAGTGATCCCTCATGCGGCCGAGCCACTCCGCAGTCACGACAGAATCAGAGTCGTGTAGGGATTTCATGACCTCCAGAGCTCGAACCGTCCTCTCGCTCACAGGAGACATCCCACCCGACGATAGACCATTGCTTGAAGTTGACACTACCACCTCGGATACCAACCTAACAGAGGACGAGGAAGAAGAAGAAGAAAAAGAGGTGGACATCTCGACCGACCTGAGGCGTCTACCGACCAAGGAGAAAACGGGGGAGCGAGGACCCAGAGCACAGGAGTGAACTCAGCCAAAAATGAGAGAGACGAGCAAACAAATAAGAAGAGGGGGATGGGGATTTATAGGGCGAAGCCCCGCCAACCGAGGTGACCCCTCGCCTCCCCCAAAAGGCCAACGATCACTTCCCTCACCTTAATGACTATGAAGAAATGCAACTTCTGAGACAAGCGATGGGACACCTCTCTCTTCCCCTTAGCGAGAAACTTCCTACCAGGGCAAAAACTTCTCGCTAAGATGAAAACCTCCCGCCAAGGCAGAAGCTGTCAAGGATGGAGATTTCCCACCAAAACTAACGTGGTGGGAATCCCCCGCTCGGCTGCATCAGTCATACAACGCCCGAGTCATGCCGCTCGGTCACACGAGTCATACAGCACCCGAGTCATGTAGCTCGACCGCATCAGTCATATAGCGCTCGAGTCATGTCGCTCGATCACACCAGTCATATAGTGCCCGAGTCATGCCGCTCGAACCGCATCAGTCATACAGCGCCCAATTCATGTCGCTCAGCTGCACCAGTTATACAGTGCTCGAGTCACGCCGCTCGACCACATCAGTTATATAGCGCCGAAGTCATGTCGCTTGGTCGCACTAGTCATACAGCGCCCAAGCCAAGACACATACCGACTCTAGCTGAATCACCGCGCCCAACGTCGAACGACGCCGCTTGACCAGCCACAATCCCAACAACATTTCCCAACGCGCCATGTCCACGATCGATCTCTGCCCCTAGAGGCCCCTAGGGCACCACCCGTCGCTACACGTTAGACCCGACTTACAAGACCGTGTCGTTCCATGCACCCGGGCCCTTGTAAAGCGACCTGGTGCAAGTCGCTCTCTGAGGCGGGGAAGAGAATGATAGGGCATTATTATTCTCAGCCACATCGGCATCAAGGACAACATGCCGAATTGTACCCCCCCCCCCCCCCCCGGTCAACGCCAATTCCACAAAGGTCGGGTGGCGTTGACTAAGTACAATGTCGTCCCATAAATGTCGGGACGGCGCCCGCTAGTACAACGTCGTCTCGTAAGGGTCGAGACGATGCCGACTGAGTACAACGTCGACATTAACAAATATGATAGGTATGACTGGTCCCCTAGGGGGAGGATAAAAAACCCCTCCTGGGGTCGGCCAGATCTTCGGAGGGGTCGAAGTCAAGAGCCCCTTCCCGACCTCGATCTGTGTGCAGAGACCGGAGACCAAGAAGCAGGCGGTCAACCCAAGGGAGTCCCCGGCCTAGAAGCGAGAGCCCAAGCCCAACCTCGCCAGGCTATGATCCTCGACGATCGAACGCCGACGTGGATGATCCTATGCACCCAGGACTGAACCAAGTCATGCCAGCTCACTCTACCACGACATAAAGGATCACTATGAACAAGTATATGTTCATCTTGGACCAAAAGAAACTGCTAGAAGTATCTCAGAGCTCGAGCAAGTATTGAACATTCAAATCATCATTAATTTCATATTCTTATCTTATTTCATATCGTAATGTGGTATCCTGCAACATGATAAGTGGTTGTAGCATTGAAGAATACAGTGTCAAGCCTTCTTAAGTTCTGCATAAAGGTGAATGATCAAAGCAGCTACTTAATCTTCTTTTGGCAGCAGCAAACAGCTTTCAGCCCTCATCAAAGATGCAGCTTCTTCTGCACTGGATTTGGAGATGTCTTAAGAGGATAAGAAGCTTCCATGGCGATACCACACAGCCCCTAGCTGGCCGAGATCCCACGCTGCATCCTCACGTAGCCCTCTTCGCCCCACTCTGGTCCCCATGAGTTCTTCACTGTCCAGTACTTCATCCCATCCTTAGATGTCCCACAGCCTACGATGGCCACTCCATGATCCAACTCTGTTCCACAGCTCCCTTTGAAGACACCCTAAACCAAAGCAGCAGAAAAGTGTAGTCTTTAAAACCTGTTTACATCGGAAGAGAGGCATGGATGAGAGTTGTGCATACCTCGGAGTAGAACTGGAAGTCCTGACCGCTTGCTTCGATTGCTACTGATACAGGTTGGTTCGCCACTGCTCTCAGCAACGCATCCTCGTCGTTGACGGGAACGTCCTCATATCCATCGATCACAACCGCGGGAGATCTCTCCTATAAACAACAATGATATGTATAGAGTTTACGAAGAAGATAATGGGACTACAACTAAGCAAATTAACATGTAACTCTTTTTTACTTTGCATTGTTCTTGTCGAGCTACATAAGGATAGTTTTCCTCTGTTGTGATCCCTCCATTTCTTTCGATGAAGTCGAATGCATCATCCATCATACCTCCATCGCACAAAGCCCTTTGTTGGTGTTGGTGTTGGTGTCGCAATCCACCAGTTGTTGCTCTGACAAGGAGATAAGCTCGTTGGTTCTGATCTGGTTTATTCCCTCCCTCGTTGGTTCTGACAAGGAGACAAGCACCCTTCGAGGCTCGCGCACTTCCTCTCAGAGTGCTGCGGCGACGAATCCTCGTCCCTGCATACGACCTCTTGAACTCCTCCCTCGTCATGTCGCCGAACTTGTTGAGACTAAGCTTGTAAGGCTTGGCTTTCTTGTTGGACGCAAACGCGTAGTTAGCGTTCTCTTTAAAAATATCAAAGCGGATGCGCTTCTCGTCGACGCTGCGTGACACGCCATGGTGGCTCTGCCACCTCTCGTACGAGTCCCAGAGCTTCTCCTCCGACGCGGTGTCATCCCCAACGAAGGGAATGCTGGTGGAATATTAACGCAACGAGAAAGGCAGCGAACAAGAATGCTCTCCCCATGGTGGTGGTGAACGAGGAGAAACCAAACACAGGATGGAAGTAGGTTTAGGGTTCGAAGGAGGTATCTATAGAGATGTTGGGAGGGATTAAGGCATGGATGGGCATGGGAGAGGCTCACTTTTACGTAACTGTTATTGTCATCTGCTTATACAATGCATGCGTGCATACGTAGAAAAGGTATCCTCTTCGGGTAGGTTGATGTGCATGGGTTCGGGCAGAAGCTTCCAAGCCAATATGGGAGAAGAGAGTGTAGTCCTATAGAAATGGGAACTGTGAGGTTGCATATCCAAATCGCAATTAGCATTTATTTGACTAGGGAAACAGATGGGATATTATGAAGTAAGACATTAGAACAATATAATTAATTTTATTATCAATTTGATTTAATATGCTAATGGTCTTTGTTGACACAATGCATGAGACAACACAAATGATAAGTCTTTGTTGACACATACATACATGATGCTTATGGGCTGATTCTTTTTTTATTTTTTTCTAATTCAAAAAAAAACCATACTACTGATGCATTATGGGCTGATTCTTTTTTTTTATTTTTTTCTAATTCAAAAAAAAAAAAACTCTACCTATGACCCGATGAAACCCTAATTCAATGAAAGTACTTCCATCCTGATTTCTAATGTTTTGTATATAAAAAGGCAACAAAAAAAAAAAAAAAACTAGAATGTGATGCAAAATTATTTGTGTCAGAAGCTTACATTTCTTGCAAAAAAAAAAGAAAAAAAGGGAAGCATCTTTTCCTCTCTAGTACTCAATATAGCCAAACCAAATGACAACAAATCTTTTCAGATTCATTATCATTTGATGGTCATTGAGCAGAGAACAAAACAAGCATATATAGTGCATGCCACTACTTGTCAATGTGGAAAAGTTTTAGCTCATTCCAATCAAGTCATTCACTGTGACAGTTAACAATGATATTCTCAGGCCATGACTGAGAAAGAAGCCTAATTGTTTCATAAGAGGGGGAAAAAAAATCATATTAAACATAGGAAAAAAAGTCAGAAGTAAAATTCCTCCAATTTTGTACTCAAAACATCTTTCAATTTTATGCCTCCAGCAAAGCCACTAACAGAATACACCGAGTGAGGCGGTAAACTCTTCGGACTCCTACAGGATAAGCAGGGCTATAGTTACAAGATGTATTAAGTGTTTGTGACTCTAAACAAGTACATGGTTGAATCATAACCAGAGAGCATGTACAACAGTTATTGAACAAGAGAGAAGCAAACCATGATATGCAGATATCTGTAGATCTATCTCATCAGTTGCAACTTTGACTACCATTACATTCTCAAGATCCCAGATGCATGTATTGCGTATACTAATTACATGGTCCGAGACGGGCTCATATGAAATTTTGCACCGGGGAGGATTGCCTCAGCTCGTAAGCTGCTTGAAAACAGTCTGCAGCCTGATGAAGCGAGCCTTCCGCTTTTGAGATGAATCCCAGATTCAACCATGCTTCGTGGTTTGTGGGTTCTAAACGCAAGGCGTTCATTAGTAAGCTTCTTGCAATTGCCAGTGACTTGCCTCCACGTGTCCTTAAGATTGCTGCCATCAATACCATGCTCGGAACATAATCTGGCTCGATTGAAAGTGAAACTAAAAGGGCTATTAAAGCCTCTTGCTGCTTTGATTGAGCTTCCAACAGTTTTCCTGGTAACATGGATGTAACAAAAACATCAAATTCTATAGCAGTAGGGTAAGAAAATAAATGTTGCATACTTCTAGAATGCCCAGCATCTGAAAATTTGTTTCTCTAGCTACGCACCATCACCAAATAGTTACTGGAACTATCGGATTCAATTAGAAAAGCTTAACAACTAGCATTTTCCAAATTACATGTGGAGATTTTCCTAAAATGGAAGCTGCTCAAATTCTTCTGAACGATTTTCATATTCTTTTTATCCACAGAAAAAACAATGTATTATGCAGCAGGGCTTCATTTTCTCTTATGAGATCCTGGTGCAAAGTTGCAACAGTTTGTGGGGGAATCTCTCAGGTATGGTCACAATTAACTGACTCAAAACATTGAAGAATCTAAACAAAAACACTAAATGTATATCTAACACACACAAAAAGGAAAAAGGATCAGTGACTGCTTTTCTCTGCCACAAAATTGAAATCAGTTAGGCACAAGACATTGTGACCAATAGAATATAAAACCAAAGCAGTCAAAAGATAGGATAATTTTCTCAACATCATTATGCTATCAAATTATATATATATAATTAATATGTGTGTTTGTGTATACCTTTAGAATGCCAACACTTCGGGGAGAAGAGCTCGAAAGTTTTTGCTTTGTCTAAGCAAACATAAGAATCATTCCAAGATCCAAGTTTTGTATAAAGAGATGCCAAATCCAACCATGCTTTCATCTCTAGATCTTTTACTGCTTTGACCTGTCAAAATGAGGTTCAGTAAGAAACAAAGTAACAGCAAACACTATGAAAAGCTAAAACAATATCCTATCTGAAGTTCCAGTTCTGAGCGATGTGTACCTCAGAACTCAAGCTCCATTTCTGAAGTTCTTTCCATGCTTCAACCATGGCAAGCAAATTTTTGTAGGTCTCTATAGCATTCTTTGGTTGTTCCTGAGCAACTTGGAGTAGCGCTTTTAAACGTAAGAATTCCAACTGATCCATTGTTCCACTCTCATATATTGCAAGATCAACTATTGCTTCAGCTTCCCTTAAGTTCTGTTCTGCCGATACTATGAGGGCTAAAAGCTTCCAACCCCTCACTGAGCTTCCAGCCACCATATCAAGATACTTTGTTGCATTTTCTAAAGCTATATGAAGGTTCCGCTGCATAGTGCTTTCCCTGGCAAGGCTATATACCACCTCAGAATCTTTTTTCTCAATGTTTGCAGCATGTTGAAGTGTCTTCAAAGATTCATTCTGTAATTTTAGTCTTTGTGAATCAGAGACGGACAATCTAGCACAATTTCCATAACAAACACCAAGCAAGTGGTTGGTGACACCAAGAAAATGTTTTTGATTTTGGAAAATCTCATTTGCCTTCATTGCATATTTTGCCCCTTCCCATGCGTGCAATGGACGTTTACAGCACAACTTAGCTCCTAATATGACTGATGGAAGATGAGGTTTGTGCTTCTTTTCTGAGTAGCTCAATGCCTTCCTCAATACATTTAATGCATCATCATCCAGACCAGCAGCATGGTAACAAAGTGCCAGTACATACCATCTCTCAACTCTGTCATAGATACCTGGCAAAATCTGTTCTACATGACCTGCCAAAACTTCGAATTGTCCAGTTAATGAAAAGCCATAAATGAGATGATTCATGATCTCAGGGTCCCAACTTATTTCTTGAAAGGTCACCTTTCTCATGAGTATCAGCAACAAAAGAATTGCTTCCTCTATGTTAGACGTAGGGACAGCGTAGCCCCATAGTTGTTGAAGTTGCGGAGGCAGGCTTAATTCAGCACCACCATAGAGCAGAGCAACTGCCAGGTCTTTCTGTAAGCTAGCCCACCTACTAAAACCTAAATCCCATGGCTTCATAAGGGCTCGGCGATATGCTGCAATAGCTTCCTCAAGAAATCCTGCTTGCATCCAGAGCTTGGGAAACAATTCTAGAGCTTTGTGAAACATTTCTTTCAACTTGCTATCATCTCCAATTCCTTCAGGTATGCCATGCGGCCAAGCAGATTCAACAATGTCGATAATAGTTTTACATTCAAATGCAGCATCTGCCACAAAATTTCATAAGCGAGACAAGACAATAGGCATCATTATGATAGTCAAATATGAAGAGAAAAAAAAAATTGAAATGCAATATTCCAAATTTGGTAGAATGGGATTCAATTGCTATTATAAACAAAAACAAGGCTTAGAATAGTTCTTCAGCACCATTGAATGGTTTGATTGTGTAAGATGGTATTTAAGATCCCAAGGGCCAATATATTTTGTGTAACTCACCTGGGAAGCATCATTTGCTTTTTCAATTTCAGGGGAAAAAGTACAGAATAAGATTAAACGAATAAGGAAAATGGATATATGTCGAGTTTCATAGTATGTGCCTCATAGCAAGACTTTAGAAGCACAAAAAAGATATTGATGGATGGAAGAGTTGGCACTCCAATTCTGAGTTAAAAGATTAATACTTGTGAAGAGGGAAAAAGACTCCCATCGAACTGCAAATCATTTAAAAGTCTATCTTTAATAACCAAACCCCAGGTCTGACATCTATCCAAGTTTGAAGTAGCATACTCCAGAATATAAAATGCTGCATATCAGCATAAACTGGAAAGGACACAAGCATGAGATCAAGATAAACTCAAACCAGAGGAGGCATGTCTGGCAAGCTCTCAGTTAAGAAAACCAGATCACCAGTGGAGTAAATTTTTCAATAATTCCTTTGGAAAATTTGATAAAACAAGTATATGATGCCTTCTTTACTATGTAAAATTCAACAAATCAAAATCTATAATCATTATGTTTTGGCTACAGGGATTGTGATGAAGTCAAGGTCTATTAATGGCATGTGAAGAAACATTCTAGTCATTGTCCAAATATTTAGCACTCTTATAGGACAAGTTGGACATCTTGGGTTCATCTGGAATCCATTATACTTTCCAAATAATGAGTATGATAGTGATTAATTGGCATTTCATTTCATATTACAATTTATGCTTGTTAAAAGTTTCAATAGCTCTTAAAGGTTCATTTTGCCAGCATACCAATTTGCTACAAGAGGCATACATAATCAAAATTATATTGGTAATGTACAGATCCTTCATGTGGTCCATCATTATCCTATAAAAGAATTTTCTAATCATGTCATCGGCAGAACTATGCACAAAAGTCTAAACCACTTCATATCCAGGAGCAACTACAATCGGATGGATGCTCAGGTAATTTTTGTCAGCATTAGGTTATTATGACATTTGATCAAACATCAAGCTGACTACTTCAACATTCAGAGAAAGCAAAGTGTTCAGACAATTAAGGATTTCAATGTCATGGATATGCAAATAATAATACTTAGGTAACATTGTGGGTCACCTTTAAATCGACCGATCTCTTCCAAAGATTTGGACTTGAGCAGCATTGCTTCTATAAGCAGAGTAACCGAGTGGATAGACATGACATTCCCTTGCAAGCATTCTCCTCTTCGACGAGCCTGCCGAGCTCGAGTCCAAGCGGCAATGGCCTTAATGATCTTTGGCCGCAGGCCCACAATGTCGATCCCTTGAAACACTTGCAATGCCGCATCGAAGTTTCCCCTCTGATACTCCAATCGCCCGAGCAGCGCCCGCGCTTCCTGCCGCAAAACGCCATCCTCGATCAGATACGAGCATCGCAAATCAAACGGTGGCCACAGTTGGTGAAATCCAAAGGGGAAGGAGGACCTCGTAGTTCAAAGAGAGGGTCTCCCTGAGGGTGGACTCGACCACGTCGTCGACCTGGGTATCGTCAAGCTTGGAGTCTCCGTCGCCGCCGGCCCTGGAAGAGAGGCCGCCGACCCTCGAGGAGAGGCCACCGGTGGAGAAATCCCTCGTCGCGAGCGACTCCGGCGGCGACGGCGGCCGCTCCTCCTCGAACCGGTACTGCTCGCCGGAGCAGGCGCAGAGCATGGCTTCAGGGGCTCGCAATCAAATCCCACAATGCGGGTCGAATCGAACGCTTGCTGGTGTCCAGAAGCTCAAAACTAGGACGAATCGAGTGGAATCAAACCCCGAGGCAATCCATCATCAACAACAACAGGAAGAAGCGAACAGTAGAGGCGACGCATTTGCAGAAAGAGAAGAGAAGAAGCCGAGACTTACTCGGGCTATCCTCCAAGAAGATCCCGTCTGCGTCTTCACCATCATGATAGCATATCATAGAAGAGCGTAGAAAAGGAGGTGCCTTTTTACTTTGGTAATGTGTTAGGCTTTTAAGTCTCCTCCTTACATCCCCTTTTTTTGGCCCTCTTTGCTGGACAAAATTACATTTGGATCCCCCCCAAGTGAGTAAAACACCTCCTATTTTTAATATAAATAATAAAGATAAAATTTGAAATGACATATGGATACCTTCAATCAGTTTTTTTTAATATTTATTTCTTTAAAAGTTATTTTTTATTATTATTATATAATATATATAAGATATTAATTTAACTTATACTAAAATTTTTTTACAAAGATTAAGAAAGTCTAATAAAAAATTATCATAAATTATCAAAGTTAGTTGGTACCTTTGAAATATATTATTAAATGTTTGAAATATAATAGTTTGAATATTTGAAGTTATATTTATTGTCATAAAATCTAAAAAAACTATATATTAATTTATTGGAGTACATTTCCATCAGTTGACTATCATTTGATGATTTTGACTAAAAAAATAATGAATTCAATTGTATGAATATTTCTTTAAAAATTATTACTTGATTGTGATAATACTTTTGAATGCTAAGAATATTTTCTAATATAAAATATGTATATTTTTAATTCAAACTGAATACCATCAATTCTTTCTAGTATTTGAGGGTAAATGTTATCAAAGATATACAAAGAATTTTAGTATTTGAGGGGCATATATGTTATATTAACATTATAGGGTAAATACATCATTCCAAATTCTCAATAATTATATAGATAATCTTTTTCTTTTATTCTTTCTTCCTCACAGCATGAAGATTTTAGACTTACATGCAAGTGGGACTGCAACCATGTGCTATTTTATTGCAGCTTTTGAGCTTTTGGGGTGTGGGGTGAGCCTCTGGTCATTGGATTCCTCTTTTGAAGAGGAAAGAGCAGTGTCATAGTACTATTGCAGACTTGTAGGCTGAGACCTGAAAAGAGAGAGAGAGAGAGAGAGAGGATTTGGGATTCAAAAAGGGAGGAATCGATTGGGGGTTGCTCTTTTGTCGGGAAGAAGAGAAGAGGAGAGGAGGAGAAGGGTGGGTGAGTGTGATGAGACATGAAGCTTTTCCCATGCCCATGGCCGAACTGTCCCTGTAATCATCTCCTCTCAAGATGAGGGTCATAACAAAAATGCTTATATGTTAATATAATGATAAATCTCATTATAGGACTCATTTGTTTGGGTTGATTGATTATCCTAACAAGTCTGATTGTATATAAGAATGATGTTGTTGTAAGATCCCATTAATTTTGTCTAATTAAATTATGTAGAAAGGTTAATATCTAAGCACATCATTATCTGAATTTTTTTTGGATTTAATTCTCTGAATTGGCTTAAATCAATTTGATTGTATTTAGACTTGCAGATGCAAAATCCAGTCCAACCTCAAGCATTTATTTTTGGATTAATTTGACCTGATCCAAACTGGGTCAATGAGGCTCATGGCACCCAAAGGAAGAAGAGATTAAGCTCCATGAGAGAGTGGAGTTCTTTGCCCTGTAGCTCATGAGTCTGATGCAAGTGGCACTAAGAAGAGAAGCCTTTCATAAACCTGTTAGTAAATAGCATGAAACTAATTGATCAGCATTGCTTCTATCTCTGAAACCTTTTTGAGTGTGGAAGAAGGTCTTTTCTTTTGCTTTTCCATCTGTTCTTGAGAAAGAAGCTTTCAGCTCTGAAACCTTCAAGGGAAAAAAGCATGAGGTGAATCTATTTCCATAGAACAGCAACAGCTAACGATTTGTGATATCTGTGAATTAAGGACCCCATAGCAGCAATCTATGATATGATATGCAGATGCAGCTGACTTTCCATTGTTTGGGCCCCTTAAATCAATGCATAAAGTTGAATTCTCTGACCAGAAAAGACTTCATGCCAAGCTAGTCATCAACCACCATATGGCTGATGCCAGTATCTCACTTGGATGCCAGCACAAAGACAACCCTTTATATATTTGTAAGTCTCCATGGCTATGATGCCATGAATGGCTTTACAAGATGAGATTGACATCTGTTCTCATCCATTTCACTTCCCTGCGACTTTTTTATGCTTTTTCCCTTGCTCCTCCTCAATCAATGGCTTTTGGTCATGCGATGATTCTGGTTGGTGGATGTAGCAGCATTCGCTGGAACCATACAGGACAACCTTTCTCTCATCATTCTGTATGTGAATTAGCATTTGAATCAAAGAAAACACAGACAAGAAAGAAGAGAAGTAGGGGAAGCTTCTTTTAGCCAATGAACTACAGTAGTTGTACTGCACCATGGTCGAGGGAGAAGAAGAAAACCCAGAGGGTGCAGCAACACCGAAGAGAAGTCAAACTGAGGACTCCATTCTTAAGAGAAGTCACATCGCACTAATCGTACGATCAACAATTGCAAGTCGAAGAGAAGTCAAACTGAGGACTCCATTCTTGACACCAGTCACAATTAGTGCGATGTGACTTGGATGTGATGTGGTTTGATAATGCAAGTCGTCCTCTGATGCCTCCTCATTAATTGATGGCAGCAAACATCTCGTGAGTTGGTGTGGTGTCTGATTCCCCCGACCGCATCTCTTCATGCGTAGCTTTCTGGAGCTCGAGGCGTAGCTTTCGTTGCTCGCAGTGCAGCTTATTTCAGGAAATCATAAAGGTCGCCTTCCTCTATGTTTGAACTGCTGAATGTATAGTATTCTCAAAAGGCATTTCACTTGTTTCTGATTGTAGATCTTACATCTACCTTAAGATCTGTGGAGTTTGCCAGAAGTATTATCTTTCGTTTCTTGAAGATTAGACTTAAAGCTATCCGACAAGAACCATACAACAAACAGTATATCTGCATTGAATGACTTTGGTGCTTAGGAAATCCTCATCTGGAGCTTTCAGTATTCACACAGTGGCATTCTTTTTCCAAGACAAATGCTATCTTATACAACAAACAGCTTAGCAGCATTGAATCGCTTTCCTGCTTGTGAAAACTAATGATGGTGATCGAGCATTATTTGGTTGTCGCTGCACTGTTCTTGATCGAAGAACAGATTCTTTGAGCTCATAAGCAATGTGTTCAAAGAGGTCTCAGTAAACTAAGCAAGGAATCGGCTGGTGGTGTTTGACCTGCTGCAGACATGACAAGTGCCACAACTGGCTAGACTTTGTTTAATAAGATGAGAAAACCAAAGCGTGTGACAACATATGGGAGAGGAAATAAATAAACCATTCCAGAAGGCTTCAAGTTTTGCCCATCATAGGCAGGGAATAAAATAATTCTATAGAGGAATAAAGAAATATAATCTTGAATGTTCTTGATTTTGGGGTTATATGACTAAAATGCCTGAAAAATCTCACATCTATTGATAATTTACTATCATTATGATCATTATTACTATACTTCTATCTTTGGAATCATACCGCATGCAATATTAAATCTAACTATCAAAACATTACTTGAATTTACTTGTAGTCAGTATCATTGCTTGGTGTTGGTTGTTGTTGTTGATTAATATGGAAAGTGAAAGACAGAAACTGGCAATCTGACTTTGGATGGTCATGAAGAAATTATCACCAGTCAAGCTTGTAAGCTGATACATGAACAATGATCAAATTTCAGCCTTGATCTAAGTTTGAATCAGAAGTCGAGGACTTAAACCTGGTTACTTATGATGTCAAGGTTGAGGAACAGATGAACTATCTATTTGTTTGTGCTTGACCATAATTTAGAAGGTTTATTCCAGTGATACTTGGTAATCAAAACTCAAGAAACTATTGTAGGTTTTAATCTTCATTAATCACCCATCAGGTAAGTGTGTAAAAAAACCTGTATGCAACATAGTGGAAGCTTCAGTTCCCATGTAGTTGTTCTATGAGTTAATCTACTGTAGTTAGCAAGTTTGTGTGAAAAAACATTGCTTTGTCTAGGGTTTAAACCAAAGCTTGTGACATTAACAGTGGAAGATAGATTCTAAATGTCACTTTCAAAAGATTTGAGATGCCAAGATATATGAATACACTGATATGAGGATTCTAAATATGAGATGCCAAGCTAGAGTCTAAATATCATTGAGCATCATTTAGCATTTGTGGGGACACTGATGTGATTAAGAGCAAGACATCCATCTCTAACATTGTATGCAGCACATCCTGCAGCCACAATGTTTCCACCTGAATCTCTCATCTCATGAGAAAACTTATACCTGCAGGATCAGAAACAGGATGAAAGAATCCATCATAATATAATATTACATCCATCGTACTTACCATATATTCCTACAAACCCCTTTGATTCTCTCTAATTCCTTCATATTCCCGTATAGTGTATCCAATCATTCTCATAATCACTAGTGAAAGCTAAAGCCTTGCACCAAATAGAGAAAGAAACTATTGTAGGTTGGTATGGGGTTGGGTCAGCAAAAGTAATTAGCATCACAGAGATTACCGGAAACAACTCCACCATCAATGATCCATCCTCTTCCAGCGTAAAACCCTAAATATATTCAGGAAGGTTTTTGTAAACATTATCCAAGAATTCAAATAAATGACATGATCAGAGAAAACACAACTATTGAAATCGCTCATCACATATCATGTTAACAGAGATTGTTGGCACCACCATATGTCCATCAGGTACAATGTGTGTTCTGCACAAGACTCAAAAGGTTAACCCATACACAGAAATAATTCAACATACTGGTTACAAGAAACAGTACAAGCCCAGTTGCATATGTGATAAATCAGCATGACAATAACAGGCAACAGCAGAGGCCATAAACTCAGCCAGCCAAAAGCAGAAATCATCACCAAAAACCACAAGAACAACCTACATATCCCAAGAAAATAATGCAGAAGCCAGAGCTGTCGAGGGCTAAATGCTCAATTTTTTGATTTTGAGTGCTTCACAAGCCAATCGATGACAGAGTCGATGTTGGTTGAGTTCTTGCATGAGATCATGTAACAACAAACCTCTCTGTCTGTAATGGATTTCAGGCCCCTGCAATGCAGTTCATAGTTAAGAGTCCGAGCAGCACTTACAATATGGGAACTGCTTCCAACTGTTTACATGTAATAGAGATAACTTAAAATAGAAATTTTGTGGTTACTTACATTTCGTCTGTCAAACCCTGCTTTGTCAGAGCTTCTGGCTTATCAATTTTATTTCCAAGGACCAACAATGGGATCCCACTCAGTGATGACTTGCTTAGAAGATCATGAAGTTCACTTTTTGAGATGGGCAAATTATCACGGTCTGCTGCATCAACAACATACCTGCAAAGAGAAAATGAAGTCATAAAATATAGGATCTTCCTATCATGCAACTAAGCCATTAGAAAGTGATCATATCATGACATAAAGGATGCTTCTTGCTAATCCAATTATGTGATAAGCTATTTCATTGTCATTTTCCTCAGAAATAGATATAATTTAAGGCATGGTTTTGTGTGGTTCTACTAAAACAATCAGAAATAATCTAACATAAACATCTGAACAGATCAGAATATAAGTAAATTCAAGTATATGCTTTTATTGTACCGGCAGTAGTGCATGACATCAGAAATCTATTCTTGTGCTGGAGGCATTATGTCATGACCTTGCTACTACTTGGAT
Organism: Musa balbisiana; assembly: GCA_004837865.1. Taxonomy (NCBI): domain Eukaryota; kingdom Viridiplantae; phylum Streptophyta; class Magnoliopsida; order Zingiberales; family Musaceae; genus Musa; species Musa balbisiana. The sequence goes on along the minus strand of CM017195.1, from coordinate 42,631,899 downwards.
GCCATTAAACAGTGAACAATATGATCATCAAATGAAACTTTCAAAATTAGAAGCACACAAAGAAGGTAACACTACAATGGAAAAACCAGGAATTTTACCCATAACTGGTTTAGTTTTGCTGTGGCTAAATGCTCAATTTTTTGATTTTGAGTGCTTCACAAGCCAATCGATGACAGAGTCGATGTTGGTTGAGTTCTTGCATGAGATCATGTAACAACAAACCTCTCTGTCTGTAATGGATTTCAGGCCCCTGCAATGCAGTTCATAGTTAAGAGTCCGAGCAGCACTTACAATATGGGAACTGCTTCCAACTGTTTACATGTAATAGAGATAACTTAAAATAGAAATTTTGTGGTTACTTACATTTCGTCTGTCAAACCCTGCTTTGTCAGAGCTTCTGGCTTATCAATTTTATTTCCAAGGACCAACAATGGGATCCCACTCAGTGATGACTTGCTTAGAAGATCATGAAGTTCACTTTTTGAGATGGGCAAATTATCACGGTCTGCTGCATCAACAACATACCTGCAAAGAGAAAATGAAGTCATAAAATATAGGATCTTCCTATCATGCAACTAAGCCATTAGAAGTGATCATATCATGACATAAAGGATGCTTCTTGCTAATCCAATTATGTGATAAGCTATTTCATTGTCATTTTCCTCAGAAATAGATATAATTTAAGGCATGGTTTTGTGTGGTTCTACTAAAACAATCAGAAATAATCTAACATAAACATCTGAACAGATCAGAATATAAGTAAATTCAAGTATATGCTTTTATTGTACCGGCAGTAGTGCATGACATCAGAAATCTATTCTTGTGCTGGAGGCATTATGTCATGACCTTGCTACTACTTGGATGCATTAAACAGTGAACAATATTGATCATCAAATGAAACTTTCAAAATTAGAAGCACACAAAGAAGGTAACACTACAATGGAAAAACCAGGAATTGTACCCATAACTGGTTTAGTTTTGCTGTTGGATTGACCATAAAGAATAACTACATTGAGCTGGATGACCTGGCTGAATGTCAACTGAACCACAAGAACCAGCCGGACTTGATCAAACTGGGCCAATTTTGAGGTGTCCAATATAAGGACCAAAGGCTCTTGTTTCCAATTATAATGATCACTAAACCAGGAGCATTTCGATCTTTACATGTTACACCTTGTAAACATATTTATAATCTCCTCCTGTGATTTGCTTAAGAGAGTCACAGTTCCCATAATCCTAATAACCTATCATTTTCACTTCACCACCACTGTGTCATGTCACCATTATCCTGGCGGTAGCATCTGCTAAAGAATCTCACCCTGCTAAAGATGGTTGTCACCTCATCTTGGCCCTTGAGATCAGAGCCCTGTCACCAACTGACTGCACTGCAGTGGAGAATGTGAAAGGGAATAGTTGAAGAGGATCTGAGGAAGCACTAGCAAGGATGGATGACAAGTACTTGCGGTTGGGGCTGATCTGGTTAGTGGTGCAGCCGGACATGACAGAGGTTGGAGGGAATCCATTCAAGAATTATAATGTCCCAGAATGGATCATCACCTGAGAGCACTACCTGTTCTATGAGAGTGAATCATGATGATGGTCCAGCTCAAAGTCTATCATGAGCTGTCAATTTCAAAAGGGGATGATGGCAGCATATCTGTCACTATTGCATTTCTGGTGTATCATACATATTGAGCTTAGAGAAGCTGATCCACAAGAATGACACTGAGGTTCCTTTGCTATTAGTTTCATTCTTTGATGTGAGGCCTCTATCATTAGTAAGAATGTGAATGCTCCAATTGGTGTAGTCATTTAAGTTAAAAACCACAAGCATACAGGCTGATTTTGGTGAAGACTAGTACAGGAGAAGTATTTTATATAATGATGATTACATAATTAAAATATTGCAAAGCTTAAACTAAAATGTTATTGTATTTTTTTTACTTTTTATCCTGATTCAGTAATACTTGATAGAGACATTCAATACGCCAAGTTATAACTTGATAGTTGCTATCCTATGCATTGTCAGAGCCATGAATCTTAATGTTATATTTTCATGATTACCTATATTATTTTATATTTTCTTGTGTTTTCTAGCATTTTATGACATAATAAATGATTTTGTATATATTATTTTCCAAAAAAAATCAATAAACCTACATCTGACAAATCAGCCCATCAGACAAAAAGCAAACAGAACCAGCAGCAGCACAAAAGGATGATAATGACAGAACACTCACAAAACTCCAAGAATACAGTTAGGGAATCGGGGTTAAAGTTGGATTACAAGCAAAAAGGAGGATCAGGTAATCAAATACAAATGGATTAAGATAGCAAGAAATTTTGAGAGATACTTTCACTGTAGTTTCACAACACTTCAGAATTATAACTAGCAGCAGCACTGATATTATTGAGATAAATGAACAAAAAGAAAATATAAGCAAAATAAAACAAATGATTGAGGGAATAAGGACAAATCATGTTGATAGAGGAGGAAAAAGAGAGAAGCAGCCAACAATTTCTTTAAACTAAATAAAAAGTATTCAATCATATTTTTTTACGGAAAATGAGACCTCTACACTTGTGGGTTATGGTCTATGCCTAATTTGCGCAATTGAGATGAATAATGCTCTCGATAACAGAGTTTCTAATATCCTTTTTAGACTCTGATAAGTCAAGCATAGTATTTTAGGGTTGTTCCCTAACTATAAAAATTTAAAATGCAATAAATACAATAGATCTTTCTATCACCTAATAATCTTTCACAACTTATTAAGCAAACTCTTTTGTTGCTTTGGTATGTTAGGTCAACAGATGATCGTAAGAATCTTCCAGGGAGCATTCACCACACTGAATCCTAACAAAGGACCAAGATTCGCCGTATCGTACCGTACCAGCGTTTCGACCCGAGCTCGGTATGGTACGGTACCAGTGTACCGAGCGGTACATCAGGGCGTACTGAGCGGTACACCCTGGTGTACCAAACAATTTTATATTTTTTTTCATACTATAGCAGTGCTACAGTATAATACTGTAGCACTGTAGTGGTACCGAACGGTCCGTGTACCGGTAACCTGTCGGACCGGTACGTACCGCCCGTACCGGGCGGTATGCTTCGGTATGACAGACCTCGCAAAGGACCACATCAGTTAGAGCATCATTCAGTCCTTAATTCATTTTAAGACTCTTAGTGATTAATAGACTCTTGCAGCAAATAGGTAGCAGAAATAGGACTCTAAGGCATCGTAACCACTCAATATAGGTTTCTACAAAAATATTAATTTTCCTACAAAATAATGACAAGATAGAAAAAGCTACAGAAGCAAAAACAGAAAGATAATCCCAGGACTCATTGAACAGATGAACTTAAAAATAGTGAATTGTTATTTACTCAGATCAAACCTATTATATTCCATGTTGCATTAGGTATAAGATTACAATAACAATGTGATATATCCCTGCAGATTAGCATGGTAAGAGAGATAACAGCCTCAAAGACATTAATCTAGATTAATAACATGAAGTTGATGAAGAAAAAGCATTAGCCTAGGTACATAATAAAGGATGATAAATATACATAGGCCCTTCTGATTATATGACATTACTTTTGAGGTAGGTATCCTGTAACAAGTACGATACTTTAATGGCTTATAGACATATTACTTTTCATATAACCAAAAAGTTAAAAACAATGAAGTTATTTTGGGGTAGATATGGTTGACAAGAAGCACAAAGACAATCCATGGTTGAAAAGTGGTCAAAAAGAAAAACACCATATTTTAGGGTTGAAAAGTGGCACAATTACATGATAGTATTACCACCACTAGGGTTCCCTAAACTTTTCATTATACGCTTACACTTTGGCATGATATATGGTATGGGTAGGCATCCAAAATATGGAACAAGTCTAAAAGGAAATATTATAGTCAATCTGAGCTAATAAAACCAATCTAAGGACAAGGTTGTCTTGGTTTCCAAGAAAAAAGCAGCAGCACCACTTCTCCAGCTTTGCCAAAACCAATGACTAGATTGGACATCTTAAGGCAGAGATGAAATCAATCACAGATGTCTTAGAGGAATGTGGAACTTGCTATTTTATTCCACTAAATATATCAGAAAAGTCAGACAGTTGCCAAACACCCACATTCATTTCTCATACTAGGATCCTAGTGATATAGCATCACTAGTGAGAGGGCTTGCACAATATAGTAGAATCCTAGAGACAAATTATGGAAATCAGAAGAGCATACTAGTGGCAAATAAAACATGGATAATACGTGAGTATAAAAACCAGTGTCATGAACCTTTTTATGAATAGTATCATCATAAAGAGGTTCAACTGAAAACCTTATATAAATGTTTGAAGCAATAAGAGATTTAAGCTTCAATACTGTCATTTGTACCTTATAATTCTGCCATCTTAAAGTGGTCAATCTATGTATGACAAATTCCATGGAAACTTTACTGAAGAAAATAATCTGATGCAGTTGTTCTCAGTCAAATCTAACATATTTCTGAATTTTCCTTGCTCTATCATCTTGTTAGAATTTTTTTTTGAAAAAAAATAATTTTCATTTATTCCATTAAACAGCATACAAGACAGTTTTGCATGATCTCCGACATAAGACCTACCAATCATGCAACAGTGCACTAACTACTAGGATGTCTCCGTTAGAGACAGTGTTTAATTACACATGATCTCGGAACAAAATAAATAATAATTACAAATTAGAAACATTCAAGCATTCCAAATTAAGGAAAAGAGGAGCAAATATAATTATTAATTTAACCTTGTGACGTACAAGTATGTTCTATGCCAAATCCTGTGCAAACTGTAACTCCTAACCGAAAGAACAAGAAAGGATGGTTTAAGTAGACACAATCTTTCCAGTTCAATGTCCATGAATGTTTCGGTGTATCACATTAAAAAATGGTTATTTGTTCAAAAGCTCATACTGAACTTTTGAAAACCCGACAAATAATTTGAACACTAGACTTTTGTTGTTAATATTTTGATCTCTGATCATAAACAATCAACAATAGGTTTTGGAACAGCAAAATTACAAGTTTGTATATGAAATGAAAGATAGCTGATGAAATATGATTTGGATAAAATGAGCAAAATAAGCATCCGGGAAAGGAGAAAAGGGCATACACAATAGCGGAGACTGCACGGCAATATCTCTCCCACATACTGCGAAACCTAGGCTGGCCTCCAAGATCCCACAATTTTATGGTAACATTTCCCTTCGTCACCTTCCTCATATTGAATCCCACCTACAATTCCAGCAAACACATCAATATCGGCACTAAAAAAATTCTGATGTATGGATGCAAATTTTAATTTTAATTGAAGAAATTACTCACAGTAGGAATCATGTCCTCGCTATATCCACCAGTCTGCAGAAGAAAACGAACATAATCAGGTCTACAAATAAATTAATATATCACAAGTAATATGCTGGCGTCCTGAAAACACGTTTGTCTAAAGAACACATACCGCAATGACGTTCACAAGGGAAGTTTTCCCAGCATTCTGAAGTCCGATCAAGGAGAGCTCCATTTCTTGTTTGAAGAATAGGCTGCATTTGCAAGACAATTTCAAAAGCACCATATTAGATGAATTTCCGCATGTCATCCTTATGAACATACAAACAAATCGTTGTACCCAATATAATGCCTTCAATTGGACAAGGCGAAAGACGAAAGCAAATCAACCACCACAAAACCTTGATAAACCGAACTTCTCCAATTTTCTCTCTATATTAATTACATTCCATCGACTCTAACTCGTCAATGGCAGCTCGACAACTGCAGCTCACCAATTCAACAACAGAGCCCATGGCCACACTTCACACATCCCTAAAAAGGAACTCCTGGATTTTTACCATCTTATAACCCATTTAAACAAAATCCAGAATCACGGCAACGAAATACGAAGCAAAATGGGAGAACGGAACCGAACAATGCGTTCACATCAAACCGGAATCCGACTAAATCGATCAAGATAAAGATAAAAGGGAAGGGGAGTCAACGGATCTCACCTTCGGAGCCAATTGAGGAAAGCTTCCCACAATCCCATGGCCGACGATGGATTAAGGAGAAGAGGAGGAAGGGATTAGAGGGGTGGCTCGCTCCAAGGATCGAAGAGGGCGATTGAGGGGAGTCGGCCCTCCCTTTCTTCTTCCTCTTTATGAAGGAGTCGCGCTGTCCTCTTCTGTTTTGACCATTACTGCCCAATAAAAGAAGGGAATAGAAGAGCTTGTTTTGGTCTTTTTCTTGGGTGTGGCTTTTCATTGAACCCGATAAAATTAGATGGTTCAAAGGGTGGGTAAGATTTCAGGGTGGACGGAATGGGCGGCACCTCTGGGGTGGATGGTGGTGGGAATAAACTTGACCGCTTATTTCTTGACACGTGCTTAGCGCTTATGCATGCTATTGATCCCCGACTTCTCATCTACCCGCCGCAACAACCGGCCAAGGCGACTGGTTTCCGCGAGAAGGGCCCCGCGGGACCCGCCCGACGACTGAAGTCCGATGAACGCGTAGATGCCCTGCGAGGCCCCAAGGTTGACTCACATGCGGGGCCCCGACGTAAGGGAACCATCAGTCGCTGATGATTCCGAGAACATCCCAGATACCCAGAAAATGCCCAGCCTGGCGACTGGTGGTAGCAAGGGTCCCACAAGAAACCCGCCATCGGTCGAAGGTAGCATCATATGTTACGACTCCGAGTTATCGCCGCCCATACCTACGTGGCACTCTTTGGGCAGGTGAGCAAGCGGGCCCATAGGTGGGGTCTGTGAGAGCCCAACACGTTCATGGTACTGTGGAACCCACATGTCAGGTCCTCCAGAGGAGACACGTCATATGTCGCCCCCGTATTTGCACCAACCACAGGACAGGTTGTCAGAAGGGTGAAGAAGTCGGGGAACTGATGGTATACCATCTGGGGACGACGATGACCGTCCATCCAAGATCTATGCCAATCTTGAAGAAGGACAAAAGTGGATGGTCCTCCGAATTCGGATCCTATGCTGTAGTGTTCACCCATCTCAACGAGGATCACGAACGAACACCCGAGGGGAATACCAGAGAACGGGAAGGGATGGAAGAAAGAGACCGGCATTCTTCGTATGATATAAAGCGACGGGGACCAAAGGAGCCACTTGCAGCGATTGATGGCTTCTTAGATGGATCTCTAAGGTGCATGCCTTTCTTCCCCAACTCAAAGACTGCGGTAGGTCCGACAAGGGAAGGGAACGACAGCATGCGTTTCTATTTTCGGTAGATTGTGGTTACCGAAAGATGGAAACCCGATTCAAGCCCATGATGCGCTTCTATATGACGAGGAGAAAGAGACATTACTGATAAGGAGGGAACCCCCAACTTTTCTTCCGCACAGGAAACGAGTTGCATGGGTTAGTTGAACTTTTTGTTTCTACTATAGTTGGTAATTTGCTTACCTTAGAACAGTTATGGACCACAATTGACATGCATGCTTTGTTAGATTTTCTGCCTGTCTTAAAATCCATTGGTAATTTCTTTTGAATTGATGTTGAGACGGAAGTTTACCGAATGCAGTGTAGTAGGAATGTTGATTCTTGATTGTTAGAGAAGATTGGAAGAATATTTTATTTAGTGCTTGACACTTCTATTTGTTTCTTTAACACTGCAGTTTGTCTTTGTATCTGATGTTAGATTCATATTTATATCTTTCACATTCAAATACATCAACATGATGATGGAATCACTTTATTCATAATGAAAGTAAAATAAAGATAGATTTTTGTCAATATATATTAGTTGTTTGATCAATTGAGGCTATTTGTCTGCTTAATTCTGAATGTTTCTGTTGTATTTTCCTTTTGGTCTTTTGGAGGTTGAAGGCTTGAACCTTGATGATTTCTAGAAATGTCTCATGTTTATGTAAAGCCGGAGAAGAATTCATCTTGTCACGCAAATAGTCAAAGTTGTATTTTTCTGGGCACATGCTAATCCTATCAAGACCTTCCCAGATAGCTTCTGTATTATAAACATCTTGTGGAGGATATCGATCGATGACACCTCTTGTTTATTCCTGCAGGGGCAGCTCCTTTGCATTATTGTCATTCCGCCCAAATTATAGACATGTTTGTTACAGATAGAGCATCAAAATCATATTAAGTCTAGCCGTCTGATCAATGCCCTCAATTAATGTCTCCGAAGTCCTTTGAAGTGTGTATTGATACTACTTTGTTCAATACCATGGTTACCATCAAGTACTACAAGACCTCAGGGATGAAAGGGCAGGCATCTATAGCGAAGCCACATAATTCTGTTTTGTGAACAAAATGAGACTCAAGTTCAAAAATATTATAATCATCTCTGATCACATAGATAACTATTATCTGTTCCTTAAACTATTTGTCGTTTCCTAGATTGGTTGCTTCATTCTGCAACACACACAGTAATCTATGTTACTAATATAAAATAAACAAGCACATGAAAGATAATTTGTCATTTAATCAACAAACCTAGTTCATGGGCAAAAATTATAGCAGTTGGCATACAGAGATGCCGACATAAGTGTATGGAGATGACTGAAATCCAGACCCTTGAGGCCTAAGGTGAGGCTCCATTATCGGATACTTTAATGGAAGCCCTATCTGAGTGCACTTGAAACATCACAAACAGTAAGCAAAAAAGTTCAGCTTGCTTTAATGTTTGTTCTCAACTAGTATGGAAAAGTTCAACTTAATTGATTTATATCCTCTTCTCCAGGTGATGTTTAATAGAGTCGGTTGCTATTTTTTAAAAGGCTTGTAGGAATAGGTGAGTGAAGGGATTGTGCTCCCAGTAGATGAAACTAAATCACCCATGATCTTCACAAGTCTAACATCCTTGAACATATCCTGAAGTGATCTACGATGGCAAGTCTGATCATGTTGATGCTTATAGATGTTGCTGATTAGCTTTAACCACCAAAGCTCGGTTGGAGTTTCTCTCAGTGACTCCCCCACAAGACCTTTCACAAACTTCTATAACATGGCTGCATGGTTGTGAGTGGGGATTTGACCATCGTCAAGGATGACAATGATGAAAGGGCATCATACATCACATACTCTTCTGAGGACAATGATAAGCTCCATGTTTGGTCCATTAACAGCCGACTTTCTTAATGTTTCAACAGTTATGAGGATTTTTTTAGGATGACATCGAGAGGCTCATAGCAGATGCCTTACATGATCACTTCTAATTGTACTGTGTGGCTTCCAAACAAAGCTTTGGTCATGCAGCCGAGTCAATCTTGGGTACTCAGGAGATGATGGGGATCTTTGCATTGGAATGAACAGGATGCTTAGGCTTCCCAGGTTCCTTCACTTATATCGCATATTGCTGGAATCCTTCCGAGATCAAATACTTAGAAGTACGGGGTGCTGATTCCAACAGTAGGACTGGGTGTTGAACCCCTCAAGAACAACATTGGTCGAGTCGGAATAGTTCTTTGACTAAGTTGTCATTCATGTGTAGTGTGCATACACAGATATTATATAAGCAGCTTTCAATGGTTGTTCATGAAGAGGGAGCATGTGATCTGCAGTTTGCTGATAGTATCATCTGCACTGTCCCAATCGTTTTGATTATTTCCGTCTGTAAAAGTTTTGGGAGCACATGGAAGGATGAAATATCACCTGACTTTGCAGCCAAAACCTACTAGATTTGTCAAACAAAAGATATTGGTTGAGTTGTTTATCCCTCATTGGCTTCTTGTTGTAGTCCACAACCTTCAGATATTTGGAAAGCAATCACAAGAGGTGTCAATCTTTCAAAAAAAGTGAAGCTACTGCTGATTCAAGACTCAAGCTTGCTCCTGGCTTCTCAATCTAAAGAATCTTCTAATGTTGGATCATGAGGAGAACTGAGTGGTATAACTACTGCTGATAGAATGTCAAGCAAAGCTCAATTTTCTGTGTAGTCCTAGAGATACTGCAAATGTGAAAATGTTTATTTCTCCCAGAGTAAAATGTATTCCAGTTTCACATGACAACATCACCCCATCCAACAGTGGTATTTGTACTTTGGAGTATGGTGCAGTAACATAAAATTGCTCATCAAATCTTATCTCACATGACTCGTGAGAAAATTCTATGTCACTGTGTCTCGAAAAGAAAATTGCAGCTGACCAAACATGAAGAGATCTCATCCTTTTTCTCTTTTGTTGCATAAACACATGTCTAGCCTGCAAATGGTCATTTCAGTTGATAATGATGGATAATTTTGCTTTGTTATCTGATATTTCCCAAACCATGCTATTTATGTGGAAGTTCCAATGATCCTCTTCTAGTGGTTGCATGAGTCTCTTTCTCACTACTTCCTAAGTCATAACCTCAAGGTTCAACTCAAGTCAATCAGATCCTGGGAAAAGATACCATTTTGAGAAGAGTATAATCTTTCTAAAAGAGCACAGTACCATAAGTTAACAGAACTTGAGGAACCCTTTTTATGAATATGAATGCATAGTGAGATTGAAGAATTAATGCATAAAATCATAAGATGTGAGGAACTAATTTAAAAACAGAGTAGGAATATGAATGAAAGAAAATATCATACTATAAAGATAGTGGACTTTTCACAAGAGAGAGAGAGAGAGAGAGCAAATCTAGGATCAAATCCCTCACCCTTGAAAGGTGCTCCCACTATCTCTTCCCATCTCCAGTGACTTAAAAGCTCCACCCTGGATGACATGAACTCCTCATGCTTTTCTTTTCCATCCCTTTTTTTTGTCTTCTTACTTGTGGGGATAGATAGAGAGAGACACACCAGATGCCTAAAAAGCTAACCCCCCTCTCCCTCTCTGAGGGAAGAAAAGGAGGGGAAAAGGATAAAAATGGGACCTTGCAGGCCATGGTCTGACCACCACCACTACCAACACCACTATCTTTTGCCAGATCTCAGCAGCACCATTAGATAATGACTTCTTCCATCACTTATGTTTATCCTTCCATCTACATAACCTTTATAATCTTTGTTAATTGTTATCACCATCTTTCCCTCTGATGTCACCAATCCACCAACCCTCATTGCCATGTCCTCCATCTTCCTCTGATCTCTCCCTCTCCCTCTCCCTCTCCCTCTTCAGTCATCTCAAACTAAGCTAATCAACTAACCACTTTGACTGACCTTTCATAAGTTGTCTTGAAGTGACTCGATCTGTTCTTTATGTCATTTAATTTTACGTATCGACTTCTTATTGGTTCTCATATCTATCATTTCTCGAGCCAATTTACATAAACTCGTATGTGAGAAAAAGAATTAATGACAATTGCTATGAAAATAACTTGTGATGTGAACCTTAGAAATATGATTTTTTTTTTTTTTTTAGTGTACTAACATATTTCCATTGCATGCTTCTCTGAACACGTGCCGACGTTTTTTTTTTTGGGTCGAATAAGAAATAAGAGGAAAAAATAGCTGCCTCCCACGTGCCAAATGGTCTTCGGCGCTCTTCCCTCTGCCGCCATCTTCTCTCACGGCTTCCACGCGCTCGCCCACACCACCGGCTGCTCCTTCCACTCCAGGAATATGCCGGCGGATGCGTCTTCCGACTCCTCTGCCGTAGCTCGCATCGTCCATCCTTCCTTGTACCTCCTAAGAAGCGCCCTCACGTCGTCCGCCACGTCCTCGCTGAAAGCCGCTGGCACGAACCCCGTCGACCGCATCCTCCTCGACCATCCGGCCGCCGTATCCCGGCGATCGGCTGACTCCGCCGCGGGGCATGCCACCAGGTCGACCACTGACCGCCCCGCCTCCCGCTCCAGGGCCAGCCGCTCGTTGCTCGTCCTTGGGAAGCTTTCCTCCAGCGAGTCGAAGTAGGCGGAGAAGAATCTGAGACTCTCCTTGAAGACCTTGAAGAACGCCTCCCCTTCCTCCTCGCCTCCTCCTCCTCCCCCTTCCAGGTCGGCCTCCTCCTCGACCACTGTCACGATCCGCGGCTGGAGGCGCCGGATGGCGGCGATGAGTGTCTCGCGGCGGCGGTCGGCGGGGGAGACGCCGTGGAGCGCGTTGATGCAGTTCACGGCCAGGGCCGAGCTGCTGCCCTCCCTCAGGTCGAGGGTGTCGAGGTCGAGGTCCGACAGGTCGCCGGCGTGGTGGACGACGTTGAACCGGAAAGGCACTCCCATCAACCGCGCAAACTTCTCCATCCGCTGGCCGATCTCCCTCATGACCGTCTGCACGGCCGTCGACGGCAAGGACGACCACACGACCGTCGTGATCGAGAGGTGGGGCGTGTCGTCGGCGGACCGCGTAGCCAGCGCCTCCAGCAGCGTCGGCCACTGGGTGCAGAAGGTGTTGCTGAGATCGAGTATGTGCAATTTCTGCGACGCCGAGGACGGATCGAGGAAGGCCTCGAGGATGGCCCCGTTGGCGGCGACGTGGCCAAAGGAGGACCAGGGACTGAGCTCCTGGAACCGGAGCGCGGTGCGACGGGTAGAGTCGAAGGAGCAGTTGCGATCGGAGGCGGCGGAAAGGGTACGCAGCGTCCGGGTCCCGGAGGACGTCAGGCGAGCAAAGAAACCCTGGAGGAAGTAAGCCGCTAGCTTCTGCTCTGTGTCGCCATAAGGCGACGAGAGCTCGTTCAGCATCCACATGAGCTGCTGCACCCGGTGGCTGTCGCGCGCCGCGACGGCGCGCGCGCACTCGATCAGCAGCTGCGACGACCATCTCCGGCCGGCACCGGAGGCACCGACAGAGGACGAGGAAGGCGAGGCGAAGTCGAGGTTGAGGTCCTGAGGCAAGGACAGGTCAGCAGGATCGAAGATGGGAGTCGGGGTTGGCGTGGTGGTGGTGGTGGTGGTTGAGGGAGGTTGATGTGGGTTCTGGAAGTGCTTCGAGGACGAGGAGGAGGAGAAGTCTTCATCCATGTAAAGGTGATGCTCGGTGCCGCATTCTTCTCGGTAGAACTCCACCTCTTGCTGACGAGCAAAGGAGTTGTGGTGCAAGAAGGAGTGCTGGTAATGGATCTGGTGAGGCTCAGAGGATCTCGAGCTACTTGAATTGCGACTCAGGTCACGGGAAGATTGTGGACTGAACAATCTAAATAAGGTGTCCATCTAACGAAGGGGTCTCCGCTCCACATAGAGAGACAAAACAAGAAGAGAATAGTTGCTTGGAAGGAGCTGAGAAAAGGAGAGCGAGGTAGGGTTTAAAACAAGGCAGCGAGAGAGAGAGAGAGAGAGAGAGAGAGGAGTTTGGGTATGCGCTGAGATTGAACATTGGTGAGTGGGTGGTGGGTGCATGCTTGCCTTCCTTTTGATGCTTTTGGTGCAACCGATGAGTTGGGGGTATGGAGGAACCCATTTCTTTCCCCAGTTTCTGCTCTCCTGCTCTGCTTTTGCTTGCTTTCCTCTCAGGTTTCTTTGTATTCTACACACTTGAGGATTGGCTAGGGTGGTCCTTCTGTTAGGTATACAGTAAGCATGCAACACAAAAGACTAATGGGAAGATGTCCAAAGTCCAAGGAGAGGAAGAACATATTGCTTCTGCCTTTTACCTATTCCCGGGTTGCGGATGCTGGGGGATTCACCTGACATGCACATGAAAGAGGAGGAATGGTAGGCGTGCCACAGAGAAAGAGAGAGGAGAATAGGACAGGGAAAGAGGTGGAGAGCGTGCATGGGCATCATCATCAAACCCACCACCATCCCCCGACACATTCTTCTCTGCCTCCCTCGATCGAATCTGAGCTATCAAAAGCAACCCCCTTTCTGCATGTTAAAGATTTCTTTCTGTCTGTTTTCCTTCGAGTATGTGTAAGAAAACATATACTGAGATTACTTTACGGCTGCTGTATGTATAGTTTTAGATATGCTGAGAATCCAACCCCTTGTGCATATGTCTCAAAACATTCCATTTGGCACCCAATGGAATGTGTGCATCATTCTTTTGGTCAATGCACTCGAGTGTTGGTGTTAGGTCAATCAAAGTTAATATGATAATGGTAGGAGAACGATGGGTTCCTAAGATACAAGCTGAGGGATGCATAGATAGATTTCCAATGAAGAAGAAGAAGAAGAAGAAGAAGAAGAATGCATCAGCATATAAAATTGTTGGTTTAGATGAATCAACACCACTGAAATCTAATGTTGAGAGGCTAATCTTAAGTGTGGTGGGGAGAAATATGAGATGATAATTTAAATCTTATTTATCATCACCCTCTCTTCTCCATTTCTTAGACCATTCTCTCCCCCCTAATACGTTATCTGATTCAGAGATTCAACTTCTGTTTCTCTGAATCATCATGAAAGAACTGCTTGGAACTCTTGCTGTCTCTTGTCCGACGTGAGGACAGGATAATGTTTCATGGATGCTTCCTTGGCTGTCTCCATGGAAGCTTTCCTTTCAATCCAAGGAAGCCAACGTAGATGACCGTCATCATTTGCTTGGGAACAGCCACGGCAACGCATTAGAAACTGGGACGGCTTTGTCTTCGTCTTCCCTATTCTAACACCGTGACCTCCCACACCTAACACCTATGTAATTGATGTTAGAGTTGATGATGCCACCACCACCATCTTTAGGAGCATTTCTTTCCCTTTCTTTGTTTGTCTTCCAGAGGTTTAAGTGGGTCAGTTAGGTCTAATTCGAGTTAGCTCATAGTACATCTTCATTATCTCTTGGGAAATATATGTTATATCTCCATATTAGGTTAATTCAGATGTCAAATCTGAGATGATGTAGCTTAGTAGTTTCCACGACATGTCCAAGGTTGAACACAAAGTTAACCCTATATAGAGTTAACTAATGCTTATTTCTATTATTTTTCTCTGAAAAAAGATGTTCATCATCCATAAGTCTTGTCGGTTGGATCATTCAATTCATGGAAACTCAACTTATAGAATCCGAGCTCAACTCGACCACAATTAGCGATTAGATTGAATTATACCTAGAAAGATCGTGTCGGAGGTCGAAGTCAAAATAGCTCATTAGCTTAGATTGAGCGGAAATGGATACATAACCTAATCTAAATCAGTATCTTTTAGCTATCAAAAGCATACTTCTCAGCTAATAGACAACAAAATAATTATCGAGATAATTTAAATCCCCTTCACTAAAAAATATGGTCAGTGATGGTACTACTAGTACTTGACTTTGTCTAAGTGAGCTCAACTGGAGGATTTGTATAAGATTCGTGTGCAGTGCATGATGGATTTTAAATCCTGTGAAAAGGAAAAACAAATGTGAAGTGAGGTGTTGTTGAGTCCAATTAAGGTTGTATATGTTGGTGCCAAGTTTAGAAACTAATTAGATTGTTGGGCCACCTTAATCAAAACTTGTTTGTCTTAATAGAACATATGAGATGCAATCATGAGTTTTGGGAGGCTTCCATGCAGGGAGGGAATCTTTCTCATCCACATTTATTTTGTTATATGTTTTAGATGTTCTTATTGACTAAGATTTACTTGCTCTTTTGTTAGAATGTAGTTAGTATATATGGGATCCTTTCCTAACAATTTAGGCTTTCTGGATTATTGATTGCATAATCAGAATATTTATTATGGTATCAAAGCTAATGATGAATTCAAAACATGTATCTGTCCTCATTATTTTTAATTGACTTGTGTGAAGCTTAATCCAATTTCCAGCTTGTTTTAGCCATTGGTATTATTGATTATCCAATCAAATGCAAAATGAAGAGAAACCATCTATCACATAAGTTGGTCATCAAATAAATTCTCTCTTTCTTTTTTTTTTTGGTCTTCAGTAGATCATGGACTACCAGTGTTAGGAAAAACAAATAATCATATAATAGAGATTAATTAGTAAATATAAAGAGGGACCATCAGTGACATTGGCCTAATAAAATATTGTTGCCAACTATGCTGGATTTTACTTTTCTTCTTGTTTCTTTAGGAAGCTGGTAAAATTTCTAACCACTGATTGAATTATGTATGTCAATGATCTCTCTCTCTCTCTCTCTTGCACAAAATTATTCAGCCTCCAATAAGTTTACATTTGTTGAAGAGATAAAAAAAATCATCTGCAATTTGTGAAATCCAATAATTTTTATTTTCCTCTTTATCTGATGAATGCAGTTTGGATGCTATGAGCTGCATTAATCTCTGCATGGTTTCAGTCAATAGTTTCTTTGGTACTCAGTTTTGTGCCTCTGCTTCTGTAGCACTCGAACTACTGTCATATGCCATGACAAGGATCTCTTTTGGATGGCTTTGAAGAAACTACCACAGCACAAAACAAGCCTCAATTCATGACTGGCTGACCTTTAAGTTGATATCCTAACCTTCCTCAATTCAAGGTTAAAGAAATCTTTAGTGCCATTGGTTTGTTAGCTTAAAGGCAAAAAAAATTATGGAAATGCATAGTGCAGGCTTGAGATACTGTGACATTTAAGTGCACTTTAAATTCATTGCCACCACTGAAAAGAAGTGAGCTCACCAAGATGATGTGCATGGAAAAGTTGAAAGAGAGTGAACATTCAATCTGTACTATAAAAGTTCAGCTTCTTATATTTGGCAATTACTCATGTTAATAAAGGGATAAAAGAGTAAAGAATTCACCAGCATCAATCACAGAGTCAAATTTCTTCCAATTCTTAAAGCAAAACTCAACTCAGAAATGGTAGTCTATTCTTTCAATCATTAGATGTTTCTTCTGAACACCAGCTTAAATGGGCTGTAGGAGATCTTTGAGTTGGCCAACAGTAATGAGTCTCATGCTTCAAAACTTCTTTTTGGTTTGTAATTTCGGCTTTAAATTTTTTACATTACAGTAATATCATTAGGATTGATAAATATTTTGATATTGTTGAAGTCAGTATCACGAGAGGATAAAACATTTTAGTACGAGAATGAGTCGTCGCAAAGGAAGAAACTTGATAATTAAAGTTTGATTTTTTATAAATATCTCATGTATCTCTAATCTAATCTTGACGTGAGAAATAAAATAATAAGAAATACTTTTTATGTTTCCATATTTCTCACTAGAATGTCCAGAGAAATGCTCTCTAGGATTTTAAAGAGATTGAAAGAAAAAATATAAGTTTTTTGGGGTCTGTGAAAGGGTATACAGTGGCATTTAGACAAACACCTTGTTGTGATTCTGTGAGTCAAATACAAAGGCAAACAACAGCATCATATGGTGCAATCTTCAAACAATTAGAGTCCGATCGATGTGTATCTATTCGGATTCGGGGTTTCCTAACATAAGATTTCTTTTAAGTGGATCGGGTAGCAAATCCGATTCGACCCGTTACGAATGATTCGGGTTTGTGCTTTATATATGGACTCGTTCCCCTTGCGCGTCGTCCGTCGTGGGCTATACCCGATGTATTATGCATCGTTCCTTGAATCGAACTGCGAGGAGACTCGAACCTCTGGCCATTCCCCGCTCCCGTCATCCCCTCCCCGACTCGAGTCACCGAAGGCAGTTGAGCTGGTCTTCGCCTCCGGCCGCAACTCCTCCTCGTCGGCAACAACCGCTTGATGCTCTGAACTCCTCAGTCCTCCCTCGCAGCACTCCCCGGCATTACGACGACTACCTGAACCTCCTCAAGTCCTTCGTCTCCCGGAAGGCGTTAGAGCCCGGGAAGCAGCTCCACGCCCGCCTCCTCCTATCCGGCCTCGGCTACAACACCATCTTGGCCACCAAGCTCGTTGATCTGTACTGCCTGTGCGACCATGTGACTTATGCGCACAAGCTGTTTGACAGAATTCCTAAGAGTAACTTGTTTCTGTGGAACGTCCTCATCCGAGCTTACGCTTGGAATGGGCCCCACGAGGTCGCCCTCTCGCTGTATTACCAGATGCTCGACTGCGGCCTCGCGCCTGATAACTTCACGTTCCCGTTCGTCCTCAAGGCCTGCTCCGCCCTCTCCGCGCTCGAGGCCGGGCGGGGGATCCACGAGCTGGTGGTAAGCACCGGCTGGGAAACGGACGTGTTCGTGGGTGCCGCCCTGATCGACATGTACGCCAAGTGCGGGTGCGTCGACCATGCTCGAGACTTGTTCGACAGGATTCCGAACCGAGATGTCGTGCTTTGGAACTCCATGATCGCCGCCTACGCTCAGAACGGGCATCCGTCGGAGGCGCTCCTTCTGTGCCGTGATATGGTGGCGCGTGGGTTCACGCCGACTCTCGCTACTCTTGTGACCGTGATCTCCGCTTCGGCCGATGCGGCGGCTCTGCCGAGAGGGCGGGAGATTCACGGATTGAGTTGGAGGCGCGGGTTTGATTCCCAAGACAAGGTGAAGACCGCGCTCGTGGATATGTACGCCAAGAGCGGCTGGGTCAAGGTTGCTCGTGTGCTCTTCGAGCAGCTCGCAGAGAAAAGGATTGTTTCCTGGAACTCCATGATCTGCGGCTACGGCATGCACGGCCATGCGGACGAAGCCCTTGCCCTGTTCGACAGAATGAGGGATGAGGATCAAGTGCTTCCTGATCACATTACTTTCGTCGGCCTCCTCTCCGCTTGCAACCATGGAGGTCTGGTAGATGAAGGGAGGAGCTTCTTCAACTCGATGTTGAGCGATTACCGCATTCCACCGGCGGTGCAGCATTACACTTGCATGATAGATCTCCTTGGCCACTCCGGCAGACTAGCTGAAGCATACAAGCTCATCCAAGACATGACGATGGCCGCCGACTCTGGAGTATGGGGTGCTTTGCTGAACGCCTGCAAGATCCACCGGAATGTGGAATTAGGGGAGCTGGCACTGCAAAAGCTGATCGAACTGGAGCCCGACGACGCAGGGAACTACGTACTTCTATCGAACATATACGCACAAGCCGGGAAGTGGCAGGAAGCCGCCAAGGTGAGGAAGCTGATGACCGACAGAGGCCTGAAGAAGAGCATTGCCTGTAGCTGGATCGAAGTGAAGAACCAGGTCCACGCGTTCCTCGTCGGCGATCTGTCGCATCCCAGCTCGGAGGCGATATACGCAGAGCTGGAAAGGTTGGAAGGGCTCATGGCGGAGGCTGGATACGAGCCGGACACGATGCCCGTCTTCCACGACGTGGGCGACGACGAGAAGAGGAACATGGTTCGCAGCCATAGCGAGAGGCTGGCCATCGCATTTGGACTCATCAGCACGCCGCCGGGGACGACGCTGTTGGTGACGAAGAACCTGAGAGTCTGCGAGGACTGTCACACGGCCATCAAGTTCATTTCGGCGATTGTTGGCAGAGAAATCATAGTAAGAGATGTGAATCGATACCACCATTTCAAGGACGGCGAGTGTTCCTGTCGAGATTATTGGTAGCCTGCGAAACCCAACAATTGCTGCAGTATTTTGCCTATGTGAGTTGGACACCGCTATTTATATTTGCCTGTACTGATCATTCTTCGATGCTTATGGTTGAGAGACACGTGAGGCTCACGTGATATATCGTGATTTGATTTAAATTGGGCTCATTGGATGCTCAGTTTGTCTTTATGGGCCTACAAATTGCGGTTCTCTCACTCCACCGGGATCGTCCTCCGTCCCGCGATGACCGCCCTTGTCTTCACCGCCCGTCTCCTCCTCCTCCCTGCTTCTTCCTTCGAAGTTCCCATCGTTCCCTCTCTCTCCTCTCTTTCATTTCATCTCTATGTTTTCTTTTATTAACTTGACTTCCTTTCAATGTTCCCGTCTTTCCCTGCGCCAAAGGCAGGCGCAACGAGCTCTCCTGCTCTGCAAAGCTGCCGCTGCCTCTGCTACCTCCCTTCCTGCGGCTTCGGGCTCAACAATCATAGTATCGACGCGGATATGGCCTACAGGGGAAGAAGCGGAGGTCCGGGCCCAGCGTTAGGCGCATCCCCAAACATCTCAGCATCGCTGGAGGTATCGTCTTTTGTAATTCTTAATATTCTTTTTGATTCTTGGTCGTTGTTTCGGCATGTTGAATCCACGGGGCTGAAGTGGTGTAATGTTAAAGGGAAAGATTAATTGGATCACAAAACCCAACAAAACTGAATCCATACTGGCATTGCATTTCGATTTTTGTTGTTTTTTATGTTTGATGAATCATAATTCTTTGAATAAACCTATTGCAATGTCCAAAATCTTGTGTCTTTCAGCCTAATGTTGCAACCTCTGAAGTAATGCCTACAACTGACTTGTCTCCTGCAAGCATTTGCATATGTTTGCATAATGATTTGATTTGGTAATCACAAATCCAAAAGCTTTAGCTATTAGGAAACACAATATATTTACAAGCTGTAATGTCCCCTCACACAAGTCATTTCAATGTATTATGTATGAACAAAACCCAATTGTATGGTGCAATCGTCTGAAAAAACCATGATAAAAGATTTGATTAAATCCCATAAGCTTGAGGGTGTCTAATATGTTTATAAGCTTTGACAACATCTTTTGTTGTTGTGCTGCTAATGCCTTTTAAACTTAACAAATTGTGGCAATAGAGAACCTTGCATGTCTTTAATTGCCCGTATGTGAACTATTCTGCATCATTTAACTGTGACACTTGTGCTAGCATGACACATTTCAATTTATAGATAACCAAATGCTGATAGTTTACAAGCTCAATACCATCATGCATTATTCAATATCATGTGAATTCCACCATGTCATTTGCTGTTTCATTGCATATTTGCTTTAATTGAGCTCAAGGTTTGTTTGTTTCTAATATGAAGTGATATTTCAATACCGAGGTTGGATTCAGATCTATCCTAATGTTGTCTAAAATTGGTTGTTCTGTACGAGAATTTAAACAGGAGGTATACCAAATGACATGATTGGAACTCTGCATCTCGTGGGAGAAATTCTTTTACAAAGTTAGTTAACATTTATCTGCAACTTGCAGCATTGTTTCCTTAAGTCTAGTTACAATGAATAATCCAGAGTGAAAATCAGAAACACTAAGTGTTTAGAGCAAGCAGAAAGCTGAGTGAGACATTTGCACATCTTACTCCAGTCTGTATGTAGAAGAACAACTAGCTAAGCACTAGGTGTGGAGAAGATTGGAATTGATTCTTCTCTACCAAAGAATTTGTTGTGGTAAAAACAATGGTAAATCAGTTATTTAGATGTGATAGATGGGATAATAAAAAAATCACAAGTCAGTAATATTATATGATCAATCATTATATCTCCATGTTAATTTATATCTCAATATCCAGAATATTTTTATCCATAGTAAAAACAATTGTTGTATGTGTAACTGTTTCACTAAATTAATTTTGTATAGTATATAAGTTCTTACTAATTGATTTTTGCTGTGTCTAATTAACTTTTAAGATGTGTGTTTATATAAATATATATTTCTTAGGTGTTTTATTTTAGAAGGCAACATGTGGAAAATGAAGACCTATGCTTTGTTAAGAACACATAAAATTCTTTCTTTTTGTGTACAAGGGGTGGTAAATGTTGAAAGTGTGATTCGAGCCCAGGACCTTGTAATGAGCTGTCAAAGTTTGTATCAACTAAGCTACCTGACACCTTCAAATATGTCGAATAAGGTTTCAGTCCCTCAATTCTTAGTAAGTGAGTCTGGTATAAACCAATAACGTTAGTGTTAAAATATGTCGGATGAGATTTCAAAACTATAATCTTTTGATGAGCGGGTTTTGTACACTACCACCAGAACAATATTTTAGGTGTAAAACTCTAATATCTCATTTGACAGTTATCCTATTTCCTTTTGCTACTATTTCTCCCAACGATGACCATAAAGACATATGTTTAGATATTCTTTTGTATAATTTGTATAGGACATTCAAAGAACAGAATCTTAGTTCTAAAATTTATCAGACCATTCTTCTTGTCATCTTTTCTGGTTTATATTATGACATCTAGACATCCCATGATTGTTGCTGAGAATCAGCAAATGGAGTGGCAAGACCTACTTGAAGGACTGACCGTTTTTGCATAAGATCTCTTCCAAATGACACTAAATACATCTAGGCTTTAGTTAGGTATTCAATATTAAATATCCAAATTAGAATTCAATTTCAAATTCTAATCAATATGAAAGCAGCCATCCTAGCAATTAAACCTTTAAAATTTGAGTGTGATTCATCTTTTTTTCTCTCTTGGTAAGTGATTAAGTCACAAGAATTAAAGAAAGCTGGGTAAGACAAGATTTTGGTATGTGTTTATGGATTCTACTATATTCGTAATTACTTTGTTGATAGTTCCTTTTTTAACATGGTCTCCTAGATTTCTTTTGTTCTACTTCTGTCATTAAGGCTGTGTTTTCTTGGTCCATAAAAAAACATATGGAACAGGTTCGCCAAAGAATTTTTTTACCTAAATCTAGCTATACTAAAAGAACAAATTAGAGACATTTTATTGTACTTTGATTTTATTACAATCTGTTCCGAGAATCATTTATGATGTCACCATAGGCAAGAAACTAAATTTTAGAATCACAGCTCCTTTAATGGTATATATAATCTTGTAGACTTTCCAGTATCAACAAAATCTCAAAATAACTTATACCAAGTTCACTGGATACAGCTAGGTTTTGTGACATGAGCATGGAAAATAGTAAATCACTTGATACTGCAATGACAAGTCATCAAGGAGATTTGTGTATATCGCATCCTTTAATCCTTTTTCATCTAACATCTTTTTCCCTATATCTGCAGGAGGCTTTAGAGCATTCAAAGCTCCATTGCAGCTTAATTACTACACAGCATGAAGGCTACTGGTAACTGTTAGGACAGACCATGAGAAACAACTACTCTTGGTGGTACCAAGCTAAGGTTCTTTATCAGATTAACCATCAGGACACGGATGGGGACAGCTGCAGCAAAGCTGAATCTACGTTACGGTCCAGCAGAGTTCTGAGACTAGTCGGGTCATCCTCCTCTTCTAGTTTCCCTCTCTCACTATCTCCTCTTATCTTCATTTATTGTTCTTTTTTTTTTTTTAAATCTCAATGTGCAGTATAATTTAGTCATGCCTATCTCTGAAAATTTCCAACTCCAGCAGTTAAAACTCCCAGAGATTGGAGCATCCTTAAATGTTCTTGGTATGAACTAGATGTTCAATGGTCGGATTTATTTAAATCAGATACAAGCTGTGGGCGAGAGGGAACTTTCCTTTATAAATATTTTAATAAGCATATGTAAAGTTCGGTAAGCAGTGGTTGCCACAAGTGATATGACCACTCAATTTCTAAATATTTAGTTGTGTTAAAAGTGATGCATGTCCCATGACAACTGAGCTAATTGTTTAGTTGGATTAAGATAGTCTAAGAAGGAAAGTTTTCTTCTGATGTTGTGAATATTTGCATGGAAAAATGAAAAGAAAAAAAGCCTTTTAAGTATTTTTCAGTTTGGAAGCTTCTTGTGGTCTTAGTATATTTCTCTAGCAATGCCAATTTTTTTGTTTTTTGAGTAGTGGGATCCAGTAGTTCTTATTCTGAGTGATGCTAAGATAGTTGGAGTAGCTAAGACCTGCGAGTATCTCACTAGAAGAAGTAGGTGTGGACAGTTGTACTGACAATGAGCATGCTGATGCATATTATCCAAATGATTCATCCACAAGCTACGTACCGACTAAGCTGAACAGCATCAAATTTAGCCCTTGCAATTTGTATAGTAATTAAATACCTCTCATTCACTGCACTGGTACTCATGTGTTTATGTGTTTGCAGAGACTGGAACACAGGTTACACACACAACAGGTTCAAGTCTGCTCACCCTCTTCAACTGTCCCAACTTCCACTGGAACTCAATCTCAACTCTTCTTGGACAAGCCTCCAGCATGTTAGACTGAGTACCCGATGATGTACATACTCATTTGATGAATTGGTCTGTCTTCTATTCTTTTTCATGTAGTGTTCACAAGAGAGACTGTGTACTTGCATGAGAGATGGAGAGAAGCGTTAGGTAAGTTAAGCTAATTAGTTGGTGATTGGTTGGAGTCATTGAAACCACCCATCTGCCTCCGTTCATTGCCTGCTCTCTCTTCTTCTCCTGTTCTTATTATAAGTATCTCTAACTCTCTTCATGTGCGAGCCAAACTTTTTTCTTTCATCCCAACAGTAGCAAGAGGCAGAAGAAGAGGAGGAGGACTTCAAGGGGGGAAGAAGATGCCTCCCGTGCCCTTGCCCGAGTTCCCCATGTGGGCTAAGTTTGGCTACCGCTTCATCGTGAATAACTTCGTGACTCTGTTTCTGGTCGGGTCCATGACAGCCGTGGGTTGGGAGCTTCTCCAGCTCGGGCCCGACGACATCATGGCCTTATGGCGATGCATCCAGGAAAAGCCCATCGAGAGTCTCTCTGCAGTCTTCTTGGTGGCCTCCGTCGCCGCCCTGTACTTCATGTCCCGCCCCCTGCCGGTGTACCTCGTCGACTATGCTTGCTTCAAGCCGCCCTCCACATGCCGCGTCCCGTTCGCCACCTTCATGGAGCACACGCGGCTCATCAACTCCGACAAAAAGAGCGTGCAGTTCCAGACGCGGATTTTGGAGCGCTCCGGTCTCGGTGAGGAGACCTGCCTTCCCCCCGCGAACCACTACATACCCCCCAACCCCACCATGGAGGCGTCCCGCGCGGAGGCCCAGCTCGTCATCTTCTCCGCCATTGACGACCTGATGAAGAAGACGGGCCTCAGGCCCAAGGACATCGATGTGCTTGTCGTCAACTGCAGCCTCTTCTCCCCGACGCCGTCCCTCTCCGCGATGATCATCAACAAGTACAAGCTGAGGAGCAACGTCCGCAGCTTCAACCTCTCCGGGATGGGCTGCAGCGCGGGGCTGATCTCCATCGACCTGGCGCGGGACCTGCTCCAGGTGCACCCCCGCGCCAACGCGCTCGTCGTCTCCACCGAGATCATCACCCCCAACTTCTACGCCGGCAACCAGCGGTCGATGCTCCTCCCCAACTGCCTCTTCCGCATGGGCGCTGCCGCGATCCTCCTGTCGAACCGCCGACGCGAGGCCGGCCGCGCGAAGTACCGGCTGGCGCACGTGGTCCGCACCCACAAGGGCGCCGACGACCGCGCGTACCGCTGCGTCTACGAGGAGGAGGACGCCGAGGGCCACTCCGGCATCTCCCTCTCCAAGGACCTCATGGCCATCGCCGGGGAGGCGCTCAAGTCCAACATCACCACCATGGGGCCGCTGGTGCTCCCCATGTCGGAGCAGCTCCTCTTCGCCCTCAACCTCGTCGGCCGAAAGCTCATCAACCCAGAGTGGAAGCCCTACATCCCCGACTTCAAGCAGGCCTTCGACCACTTCTGCATCCACGCCGGCGGCCGCGCCGTCATCGACGAGCTGCAGAAAAGCCTGCAACTGTCGGCGGAGCACGTGGAGGCCTCGCGCATGACGCTGCACCGCTTCGGCAACACCTCCAGCAGCTCCCTCTGGTACGAGCTCAACTACATCGAGTCCAAGGGCCGGATGCGGCGCGGCAACCGGGTGTGGCAGATCGGCTTCGGCAGCGGCTTCAAGTGCAACAGCGCCGTCTGGAAGTGCCTGCGCACCATCAAAGCTCCCGTCGACGGTCCCTGGACCGACTGCATCGATCGATACCCCGTCGACATCCCTGAGGTCGTAAAGCTCTAACCGTGGATCCATTCCCGCCGTGCTTCTCCAATTCATCACCACCACAAACACACACGTTCTTGTACTTCCTCCACCATCATCGACAGTATCCTCCTGTAACACCACGCTTCGTGCATGTCCATGTTCTTGCGAGAGAGCGAGAGAGAGAGTGTGTGTGTGGGTGATATAGAGAGAGTGAAGCTGTACTCATTGTGATGCATTATGTTTGTTGATTGTGACCGATTCCATCCATAGACGAATTTCTTTTGTCCGTATGCAGTTGAGAGAAGTGTTAAATGCTTCTGCCCCTTCGTACATGGCCTGCTGTGCCTCTGTGGGAGATGAAGAACCAAGAATGTGTGAGGCAAAAGCACCTGTCACACGTACCTCTCAAGCAAGTTGCCCACAGTCCAACTGAAGACACTTGGAGTGCCCATTCTCAGTAGTCTGGTTCATTATACTGAACACTTACATGTTCATATAGATTTGGTGTCACAATTCACTGCATGTTCATTATCTTTGAGCTTCTTGGTCCCTCAAAGTTGAAACCCTAACAAAGATGGTTGATTTCCTTGATGTTCTCAAACAAGGCAGGCTTGTAAAACACCCTAGAAAAGAGGTGTTTGCAGCATTCTCAGTCAACAGGCCTGATCCATGAGGCAGTGTCAGGAGTGTCTGGTCAGTTGAGCCGACTTTCGGGATCAACTGACCACCACTTCGAGCGTCGGAAGCGACTGTGATCGGTGTCTTCTAGCTTACGGATAACAGCTCTCTTGTAAAAAAAAGACATTCGTCAGGCGTTTTCCGATTTTGATCCCTCCGACGATTTTGTCAGTAGTGGGTTGGATCCCCTTTTTTCTCTGGCGCTGATAGGTTTTTATATTCTTGTATGAGTGTCGATCGTACGCGTGTTGACGTGGTGGACTTACCACACAGTGCCTTGGTACGAGTTCTGACTTGGCATGTATAGCACCTCGGATTGGCATGGTGACGCTTACCAAACAGTGTCTTGGTATGGGCTCTGACTTGGCATGTACAGCGCCTCGAATTGACATGGTGGGCTTACTGAACAGTACTATGGATTCTGACTCAACGTCTGACTTAACGTGTGGCTTTGATTGTGACATGTCTTAGGCCCAAAATAGGTGAACAACAGTGGCTATTGATTTATAACTCTAAAACAAGATAATTTTAGGTACTATGCACTTACAATATGGTTTCATGTTATGCCTATACAATTCCGTTATTTTTTGGTAGATTTCTTATACAATATGCTTATGGTTGCGGTGTCGCTGCTGCTGCAAGAAAAGGACGG
Source organism: Musa balbisiana (assembly GCA_004837865.1). Taxonomy (NCBI): domain Eukaryota; kingdom Viridiplantae; phylum Streptophyta; class Magnoliopsida; order Zingiberales; family Musaceae; genus Musa; species Musa balbisiana. The sequence continues at coordinate 42,605,091 of CM017195.1, read as the reverse complement.
CGCAACAAAGTTGCGTGCGTTGGACGAACACGTGATGATGCCCACCGCATACGGCCCCTTCCTGCATCGGACGCTCGATTCGTCGCTGTCCATATCATGTGTCGTTCGGCCATTAGCCCGCACGAAACAAATAAAGCTCGCCCGCCCATCTGACAATTGGATCGCGAGCTGATTTATGGCATCCATGGCAAGAAGAAATGCAGTTGATTGATCTTATGGTATGTGCCTCTTTGGAAGCCACGTAGTTGTGCAAATACAGTAACTTCGCGAAGAGAAAATTGGAGATTTTGTTCTTATTGTAGCATTTGGTTTTCTGTAGAGCATTTAAATCCTGAAGAAGACCAAAGCTGAGAGCTTCAATCCCACTTCGCCATGAAGGTAGTGGTGTGTTACGCCTATGTTTTCTTCTTCGTGTTCCTCACGGGCGCCGTGAATGCGGCATTAAGCGAGGAAACGTCGAGCGCCGGAAGCAACTCCACGGAATTCATACGCAAGTGCTGCGCCGCCACCCTGTACCCGGGCCTCTGCTACACGTCCCTCTCCGGCTACGCCAACAAGGTCCGGCAGAGCACCGTCGAGCTCGCCCACGTCGCCGCCAACCTCACCCTCGCCAGGCTTCGGTCCACCGCTTTCCACGTCGCAGCGCTCGGCCGCAGCGCCACCGGCCCCGAGCGGGGCGCCCTGCGCGACTGCTCTGAGCAGCTGGACGACGCTGCCGAGTGGGCGCGGAACACGGTCGCGGAGCTCAAGGGGCTGGAGGGGGCGGTCGGGCCGGAGGTGGCGTCGCGGGTGTCCAACGCCCTGACGTGGATGAGCGCCGCGCTGACGAGCGAGGATACGTGCACGGACGGGTTCCTCATGGTGGCGGCCAGCTCGGTGAAGGCCGATGTCTGCCACCGAGTGCGCAAGGTGGAGAAGTACACCAGCAACGCCCTGGCGCTCATACATAGGCTCGGCTTCAACAGATGATAATTGCCTGTTTTCCTCCTTCCATGCTCTGCTACTGTCGACATTTTCTACAAACATCCTTTTAATCTGTTAACACGTTAAAAAGTATCTTTTTCGAAGACCATAAATCAATATTTTATCTCTTACATATTTAGTAGAAAGTTTGACACACCCCAAAGAACTTCAAATTTTCATTAGCAGTTATCCGAAGAGAGTTGATGACAACAAGATAGAGCACACAAGATTGCTTCAGATCTTGCATTCAACGATGCATGCCTACCATTAGGAATATAATGGTTGAATTTAGGGAACATCATAATTATCCTGAGAACATCCATCACCTCAGGGGCTGAGGCAAAACAATTACACTCACAGGACACCAGCAATGGCTTCTTGTCCACACACAGGTGCTCAGTAAACTCTGATCCATGTTTGTATCCTCGTGTTTATTGTAGTTTCGGGCAATTCCTGTTATCTTCCTAGTTGTTCCTCTATCACTTTGTTCTTCCCGCACTCTGATGGTACCCATATGAAGGACCACATGCCACAAGTATGGAGGCCACATGAGTCCACAGAAATGCAGTGTTATGCCCAATCTATAGCCAGTCACTCTTTGCTGCTGCTTCTGCTTCTGTTAGTTTTCCTTCAAGGAAGAAGAAGAGACAATTCTTGTGTATTTTATGTAGTTGGGACCAAGAGATTATACTGGTGTTCGAGTGTAATTACCAGCCATGCTTCACCACCAAATTTGATCCTCTGTCTGTAGCCATAAATCTAGCAGAAAGTATCCATCGATTCAGAGATTGTTTGGCATGCTAAAACCCAGAACATTCTCTGCTTCCAGCTCTGTTGTCAATTTATTATCAGTTCTTGGTCTTGAAATGCTGAACTATACCAAAATTCAAGGATTGTCTTATTTGTGTTGCACCAGACTCTTTACCAAAAAGGTCAAAGGGTATGATCATGAGATTATGATGGTGAGAGTTGTGGTCCTACAGAAAGTAGAGAGTTTTCTTGTTTGTGTGCTCAGTGGAATATGCAGTGATGCATGTTTTGGTTCATAAGCTTTTGCTGGAACTAATGATTCCTTGAACAATACAAGTTGGCTTATCTTTCAGGTAATTGAATCTTGCAAATTGATTGCTTAGCATTCTCTAAAAATAACGGAACTTTGATGTCATCAAAAGACAATTTTGTATGTGTGACAGACCTTTTCCACAGTAGAGAGCACAAAAAAGAATGTTCCATGCAAACCACATCATTGTGACACACAGAAGAATACTAGCTTTGATTTATTTCCTTGACAAGGATGAACACTATTGGGGTAAAAGGAATTAAAGAATGATCGAACTCTGCCAAACTATCAGTCACCTTATTTGATTGCATGGGAGTTCAACATTGCGACTATGTATCTATCTACATGCAAAATGCAACAGGTCAAAAAGAATTCTAAGAGGCCGGTGCAGCACTGTTCCTTCTTGAGTTCGACACCCGTCTCACCAATCTCTCCAAAGCTTCCTTCATCCATGGATGCTGGCAACCTTCCTTGGCCTCTGCAACCGTGACCTGATCCATCGAACCAGTGCAAGAAATGAGATCACACGCCCGGTTTAACCTAAAAGACAACTCAGTGAGTTCGTGTGCTTACCCATTTGCGTTCTCGCAGGTGCATCTCCGGCCAGTCACCCAGCTCCTGCGTCACGTTCATGGGGAACATGATGCCCTCATGGTACGCATCGTAGGTCCTGCTCTTGTACCTCCATTTCCCGAGCTTACCCTGTCGCAATGATCCCACAACAAAACTATCAGCACGACACAAGATGAACAGTTCGAATAGGAGGGAGGTGGAAGGATTGGGAGCTGACCTCAACGTTCCCCTGCACTCCTGCCTCCTCCAATGCCTCCCTCAAGGCTGCCTGTTCTATGGTCTCATCGGTCTCCCAACCACCCTGTAAGGTCAGAAGAAACCATGATCGTAAAGGAGTGATCTTAGCAAAGAATGATACATGTCGAGGTGAAGCCATTGCGCTTACAAACCTTTGGGAACAGCAGCCCGTTCCCTTTGGGAGAACTGACGACGAGAACCTCCATCGACGTACCGACATCATCGTGGCGGTTGCCGCCGCCGCCGGCGTTGAACTTGTAAGGAATGCACCTGCAACACGACCGCCATTCTGCATCAGACACGCCCACAACTCCTCCCATTTCTCCATCGACCCAACGACCAAACCAAACGAGAGTTGGTACATACCCGACCACGATCCGGCTGCCGGCCTTGCTGTAGCGCTGCAGCTGCCGGCCCTGTCGAGATACCATGCACACCATCTTCTTCCTGTCGTGGTCGTTGCTCCACCCCTTTTGCCGTGATCCACGAGAAACGAAAGAGGAGAATACAAGGGAAAGAGAAAGGAGTGGGTTTGGATTCGTGGACGAGCACAGCTAGAAGACGGCTATAAATAGAAGACGGAGGAGGTGGCGCAGCGCGTGGACCGTCGCTTCCGATCATCACTCGTCACGCATGACACAATGACTTCGAGCAGGAATCGCGGCGATGCTCCGAGGAAAGAAAGAAGCGAGTTGACCGAGTTGATCGTGTCAGACCGGTTACAATGAATCAGAAGTCAGCCGTTGGTTTGCTGGCCAAGGGCGAATCCCCCCTCATGACTCGGCCTCAGACGGGTCAAACCTTTTCCCCCCCCTTCCCCGCATTAACTCACTCGTCATCTTCTGCATGGCAGACACGCTTCTATGTTAAGCGCTAACGAGAAGTCTTCCCATTGGTCGGCGGTGTTAAGGCCTGCAAACGACTCACCGATTTCTCTTCTCAACTCTGTGCTTCACACCATGAGATTAACATTTCAGCTGTCGGCAATGTATTGGCTGCAACTGTGAACATCAGTATAGCCAGCCGTCCATCGACTAGGAAGAAGTCTCGCCATACACAAATTGTGTCAAATACTTGGTTCGATTTTTTGTTGTTTTGCTGTAGAGAGAGAAACCGACATGACAAGATTCGATGCACTGTACGATTGCCGGACAAATCTGATTAAGATTTTTCTTACCCAAACTAAATGTGGATTTAAGACTACTCCAAATAAAAAGAGAAACAAACAATTAATATGCGGCGCGGACTTTAGTCGGCTATAGGAGCATTTTTCACACAACATTGGAAACTTGTTTTGAAATACACTGTTTTTGAAAACATTGCTAAGTCAAACTTGATTGAGCCAATTTATGTATGCTTAATTCGGGTGGCGAATGATTTAGTTCGAAGGTGTTAGCTAAGCTTGATTGCTCGATTTTGTGGGTGGAGGCAAATGCGTTGGGATACATTATTTTCTAGGCTTTTTTTTCTCATGAAATAAAAAAAAAATGTTTCGACAATCTAGTGAATAATAAGTCATGTAGATCAGAAATCAAGACTTGATTCAATTCGGAAGGCCAATCGATTCTCCAATGTCTCAATAGATTATTACTTGTTATATAATCTATCAAAAATTTCATGCCAAAATTTCATATTCTATTCTTCACCATCGTTATTTTTATGCATGCAAAATATTGTTTTAAAAATATCAGTTTGTATATCTTATAAAGATCATCTTCATCACATATTATTGCAAAAAAAAAAAAAAAATCTCTCCTTCTATGTTGCTTAATACTTGAAAATTCTTTGCTCATCTTAGTCAATGCAATATGCTAATGCTTAATTTCGACGCATCATTATTTGAATTTTATATATATATATATATATATATATATATAAATTGAGAAAATTCTTTCTTACTTGAGTTGCTTATTATGCCTCGATATTATGTACAACAATTGCATATATTAACTTCGTAGAGACTTAACTATTAGTATAAAATATTTAAACTAAAATTAATAGACATTTAGATGTCATTCTTTAGCTCATTTCTAATATAAGATTAGATATGGATGTTACAATTCTCAAGTAAAATTTATTTTGTTTTAATGTTTCTTAGTGGGATTAATAGTTAAATCATGATCAAATGATCAACTATTATTATTCACATGTTAGATTTTAGGGATAATGTTAAAAAAAGAAATTTTTTTTGTATAATTCATGTTTATTCTATTCTCCTAATTCATATTTATAATAATTAATCTAATTTAGCATCTCAAATAAAACACTCTTTCTTTAGTTAACAATTATAGTTAACATCCAACATTAATTATTCTTACTTTAATATTTATGAGTCCCAAATAATATTCAAAAGCCAAAGATCCTTAATTCATATCTTTAATTATTAATGTTTGTCAATAACATTTAGAGTAATCTTATATCTCTAATTCACATTCAAAAGTCAAGCTTAAAGTATATCTCATAGATTATAGGATTTCATTCAGCTTTTTGTGCGTTACCTAACTTTCATTGAATAGTTGCATCATTAAAATAATATGGCTGATGATTATGGAATCTTTTGTCTTCCCAAAAGAACAAAGACATGTTGTATTATTCTTTCCTTGATGTCTTTGGGTTCCTTCTGCATCAAACAAAAGCTGAATGACTTTTCCAAGTGATAATAACACTAAATTCATGTTTGGTTGCAAAAGAGTGTTGAGCAAAGAAAATTTGTTCAGCAGAATAAAAACAAATGAACACTAGTATTGATGATATGACTACACCTTTTCTTTTGCCCAAGATAAAAAATTCAGTGACAATGTTGAAATAAAATCAGCCATGAAGAATGTTTGAAAGACAAAGCTAAAATTAGTCTCATATTACTAAGAATTTTATGATGTCTAATCCCATATATAATAACCTTGATTAATTTGATTAAGATTTGCATAAGACTTAATCAAAATATGGTATTAGATAGATATTCTCTTTCAAAATAAAAAAAAGAAGATGCTCACTCTTTGCTATTAGATATTCTCAATATAATTGTTTGAGAATAAATAGATAGTGAAGGAGAATAAATATGATCTAAACCAATTTTTTTGGTTATGATTCCATGGAAGGTGGTAGACCAAATATAATTCATATGGAAGAATAAAATCAATATGCAATGGACTAGAAGTTTTGTTCATCACTATGAGTCTTTTTCAATCAATTTAGAAAACCATGAGTTATATATAGACTCCCAACATATAGTATTAAACCTTAATTCTAAATGGTAGAGGGCTCAAGGGGACATCAAGATCATGAGTAAGAAACAGGAAGAGAATAAATCCATTGAAGTCCTTATCCATACTAAATAATTAATGGGGGAGAGATACTTTTTTCTTGCATATGGAGAAGCATAAAATGGTTTTCAAGTCCTCATCTTTACATCCCTCAAAAAAGAAAAGAAAAAGAAAAAGAAACATGTTCTCATTCTGTTTGCACAAACGATTCTTTTTCTTCTTTTGCATTATACTTAATCCAGTAGGATAGGGACAACATATCATTATTCTCAAAGTTTTTTTGTTTTCTAATGAGATGCTTTTATTCTTCAGGATAATCTTCTAGATTAAAGAACCCTAGTTTCTCTTTTTCTAGACAAGGCTTTCATTTTTCTTTTTCTTAAGCTCCAAACCAATCAAATTATCTCTCATAAAGAAGAGATAATGGAAGACTATTGTCCAACAAACTATGGTCTCTCTCTCTCTCATTCAAAACACACCTGAAGCAGACCCAGGAATGGATGGATAAGCTTCAGGAGCTATGAAGAAGCTACACTTGCATGTGAGTCGACCTCATCATCATCATCATCTCTTTTTAGATCCACATATATAGATTCACGTTACAAACAAGTCCACTGGGGTTTGCTCGTGGCCCACTTCTCTTGTCTCCTGCGACAGACAACGTGAATTTTGCCTTGCACGAGGCTGCGCAGCACACCTATTCTCATCAGCGACCTTCATGCATCTTGAAAAGGGTACATGCACCTTGTGTAGTGGGATAATGAGGCACTTCAAACACATCTTTAGTTGACCATCTTTTATGTATGAAGGCAAGCCATTGCATTTGATTTTCTCATGCAAACATGTGTCAGATGATGTCAAGCGAGAGAAGAATACTTTTACTCTATTGTCACAATATCTTATGCTTGTGATGTGTAGAGGAAAGGCTTTAAATACTGTCAGCGATAGGTGATGACTTCACCACACCAAAGTGCTTGAACTTAATTAGTCAGTCGGCAGGGGGAATGCAGACAACAAAGCATGGCCTGCTGATCTTCACTAAAGCGGAAACCAAGTTTTCTAGGGTTCCGTATCTTCTCCTCCTATCTGAGGCGTGCAGATAGCCTCAGAATAGTTGAAAATGGTGAATTCGTAACTTTGGATGCTGCATGCATGTCCACATCTTGCCAACCTGCTGCTCTTCTTCTCCTCATCGTAAGTATGTGGCGGCATCACATTGGCAGCAGCAAATGGTGAACTATTACTTGGATGCTGCATGTCCACATTTGCCAATTAATCTGCTGTTCATATGTATCCACGGCCGCATGCAATGATCAGAGTAGTTTCAGATGGTGGAATCCTTCTTCTTCTTCTCTTCGACTTCCATCATGAGGCAGGCAGATCGGGCAATGCAGCAATAACTCATCCAAAGTTGCCAACTTGCTCTATGGAAGGTTGCAGTACTCTATGGTCTTCCTTTCATTCATGTACACAACCAATGCATGCATCCAGTGGTCTCAATCAATGGGCATCACCGACTTCTCTTCTTTCCTTCAGCTCCTGATAAAGGATCCATTCAAACCAATGAGTTATACATATACATATACATATACATGCATACATACATACATGCATACATACATGCATACATACATACATACATACATACATACATACATACATACATACATACATACATACATACATACATACATACATACATACATACATACATACATACATACATACATACATACATACATACATACATACATACATACATACATACATACATACATACATACATACATATATATATATATATATATATATATATATATATATATATATATATATATATATATATATATATATATATATATATATATATATATATATATATATATATATATATATATGTATGTATACAGTATAAACTCCTTTAGTTTTGATGCAGAAATCCCATGTCCAACTATTTCAGCCCATGGGCTTATTTGGTGCACTCAAATGGAATTTCTTTTTTTTTTGTGGCATAAATTCATTCCATGCAGCATATTAATTAAATAATGTATTAGTTCCTAAAGTTTTTGTTTGGCTAATAATCCTTTTCAAATCTATTTATTTGCAACAATATACATAAAAATAGTGTATATCATCACCTTGAATAACAATCATCCTAAAAATAAATTCTGTTATATATATATATATGAAAATAATTTAAAATAAGATAAAATTAATATTTTTCATATTTAGTCCTCTAAATAAAAATTTAGCATGTATATATTGGCGCAAAATTCCATAAAATCACATAAATTTCATTAATATTTTTGTATCAATTGCTAGCCACTACAACAACATATCACACTATAACTCCAATTACGAGGGTAATGATTTCAAACATATTTTAAGTATTTTATGTGGCTGATATTTTCAATTTTAAACGAACAATCAATAAGAATAATCAATAATAATTAGCCTGATTTCTTTTTTTTTTAGGGGAGGGATGAATGAAGGATGTTATAGGAGGGCATAAATGGAAGATCATAATATTATATTAACAGGGCATGCATATTATATTAAACTTTAGAGGGGTAAATACGATATTTACAGCCCTTTAACGGGAGAGACAGGTAAAAACACATGGAAGGTATTCTGGTTCGCCACGTGGGCCGATTCCGACCGTCCGCCACGAGAAACGACTCGGCCCACGAAAGCCCAAATGATACGTGGCTCGCTATCAGTTGGTGCGGAGAACGGGCGCCACGCCTTCATATGCCCGATCTGTTCTTCCCGACGCTACCACACTCGCTCTCCTCGACCTGGATCTCGATCTCGGTTTCTACGCTCTGAGCAATGGTGGTGTTCGCGGTGACTCGAAGGGAGACCGTCCCTTTTGAGGGCCAGAAGCCCGGGACCTCCGGCCTCAGGAAGAAGGTGCGTGAATTGATCTTTCTCTTCTGCTTCCTCAGATCTAGGCTCTCTTGGTTTAGATCTTGGCGGATCTTGTTTTCTTGATGCGAGTAAGCGGATTGGTTTCGGATTCAGCACCACGCCAATGGAGTTCGTCTCGATCTGCCTGTGCTTGTGTTTTTCTTTTGTTCTTGCTTGTTTTACTTCTTCATGTTGCTAAAAATGACTATCTTTTAGCTTGATCGGCTTTTTCGTGATTCAATATGGGTTGATTTCGATTATATCTGTCTGGTACTCGGTCTTGTAATTCAAGATGCCTAATTGGGATCAGAGGATTTCGTTGGTGTAGTTTTGTTGTAATTAATGTAACGATGTACAAAAACTGGCAAAGGATTTGGCTTAAGCAATCAAATGATGTTAGGAGTTTTAGTTTCTTTTTTATGTAATTATAAACAAAAATGTGATTTTTATTTTTCATGATGTGCCTTTCCTCCAACTTAAACGCATCTTTTTTCCTTTATTTGGCAGTATTATGGGATATGATTGTTAGAAACTGTTTCCTCTCATCTTGTCATTTGTTTGTTAGATATATTGATTGATGTCTCTTTCTTTATTCTGAAATCGAGGGGTAATGGGACTTTGGGAGATCCGTCGGATAATGATATATCCCATCTTGAATATCGAGTTAGCTGATTTATTAATATGAGGTGGTATCGTGGTTGCTTATCTCTTTCTCATCCTCTCTCCTAGGATGGAATCTAGAAAATTAGTAGCACTCTGTGTAAAATCAAGTTTTAGTTACCAGAAATGGATCTTGAATTTCTTTTGTGCTTCTTTTGAGGCCACTAAAATGCAGTTGTACCTTCTTTTAGCTCTATGTTGATTATTTGCTGATAGTATATAGCATATGATAGGAATAAAGAGTAACCACTTTCAGTTGCCGATGTATGCATTGTGCCTTTTTTTTTATCTGAAGTTTTGGGTAGGCCCACTAAAATTTTAATGGAATATAATGTTCTCCGTAGTGGATCATTTTTAGATGTACCTTGTGACTCATTACTTGTTGAAGAGAGAATTTTTCAATCTTTACCATTTGTCTTTCTCCCTTTTATTTAACCCGAACTATGTGAGACTTGCTTTCAGGTGACAGTTTTTAAGCAGCCTAATTACCTGCACAACTTTGTTCAGTCAACATTTAATGCCCTTCCTACGGACAAAGTGAAAGGTGAGTTCTCCTGTGCAAAGTCACTGATGTAGTGGACTCTTTAGCGATTATAAGATAAGAGACCATTGAGTCTAAGCATATGTTAGTTAGTTTGCTTGCTTCATTCAGTTTTCTTTTCTTTCTTTTGCTAATGGAGCTCTTGTAGGCAGCTTCAAAATTTATTTAATGAAATTGTTATAATGGTATCTCCATCTATTTAACCTGATAAGAGAAGTTAAGTTAGTATCTGACAAAATACCTGGTGAAGAGCTGTTATGTTGCACATTATTGATAATGAAATTGCAAAACAGTCGATTGTACAATTATTTCTGCTTGACTTATAAAGTAATAAAAAACTGTTCATGCTCTTATGGTGTCAAACGTCTTAGACTCTGACAAGTGAAACTAAGACGTTGCAAATCCAAATTTAAGTCCTATAAATACTTAAATGTTGTTTACTAAGTAATATTTTGACTACGTTGTCCTTTTTTTATTTTCTTAATGTTTAGCATAGTTTTTTTGGCTCAGGGGCTACACTTGTCGTTTCTGGAGATGGACGCTATTTCTCAAAGGATGCTGTTCAGGTACTTTTCTCTTCATTATAACTTTCAGAATATATATCACAAAAAATCTTACAAACTATAGTTAAGATTTTTTAAAAATTTAACTCACATCCCCCTACACCATCAAGGCAAAGAAAACCCTTTGTAGCTGAAGCAATTGCATTTGGCAGGCATTTTGGTAGTTAACATTATATCCCCTATTGTTTTTGTTGTTGGAAATGGTGCTACAAAACCGATGGACAAGACATATATATATATATATATATATATATATATATATATACTATATATATATATATATATATATATATATATATATATATGTACATCGGATGTAAAATCTGGTTGTCTAAATCAGATGTAAAATCAGAGCTAACTGGGATCTTATTCCATGTTTATCCTCCAATCGTGTCGTGAATGGCCAAATTTAGAAAATGTCGATTCAAACTGTGTCGGGGGCATACTTGGCAAAACCTCTCGATGCTTAAGTTAGCTTGGGAGTTGAGGTGTCGACAAAGCGCCAAAAATAGTGAGCCGAAAGTAGTAACAGGATTAGAACGCCCCTAGGAACGCACTTGAGAGGGCCTTTTATAGTGTGGCTTTGGGATCGTTATGTCGAATCTAGGAACATGCGACAAACATGACGTAGTTGGTAATGCCCGGAGATTGTGGTCATGTCAGCCACACTTGACGGAAGTGTTGCGGACGTGGCACTGAGGTGTCGACCACTGGACACCAAAGCATCGACCACATAATGCTGAGGTGTTGGCCATATCAGTATCTCTCTCTCTCTCTCTCTCTCTCTCTCTCTCTCTCTCTCTCTATATATATATATATATATATATATAAAATCAAACTTCCTGTGAGGCAATATTTGATGAGTTTGTTCTGAATTGGCTGCAGTTCTTTTTGATTGCTTGATGCTTTTAAATTTCAGTTGTAGCAAGCTTATTTCATCTTGATTTAGTTACAGTAATGTTGCTTCTTTATGATTGATCATGAAATGTTGCTTCTTTATGATTGATCATGAAACTAGCCACTTAGCTTGCATAAATAAAGCTGCATAGATTGATCCACCCTAGGCCATGCTTTGACAGGGCTGTACCTAAGCCAATGACAATTAAACCGAGGCATGCTGCACTTATTGTACCCATATGGACTTGGGTACCGTGCTGCGATTGTATACACATATTGCCTACATACCCTTGCAAATAAGATTGGTTTATATTGATTAGCACATAGCAATGAACATGTGTGTGAGCTGGGACATATTGATAGATGGAATGAAGAGTTGTAATAAGGAATAACTCCTTGCAGCTTTATTGGCAAATATTTTTATCTAGTCCAGACCACTCAATAAATTGGTGATGCATATTTTTAAAATGTATAATGAATGGTAACATGTGTAATATGTGTGATGTAGATATTTAAAGTGTATAATGAATGGTTGGCTTTGAGTCGGGTGATATGATGTGATCTTGTCTTTTTCTTTTTGTGATTTTTTTCTTTTGACCAACCAGATTATTATTAAGATGGCTGCTGCTAATGGAGCAAGACGTGTTTGGGTTGGACAAAATTCTCTACTTTCAACACCAGCAGTTTCTGCTGTCATAAGGGAAAGAGTTGGTGCAGATGTAAGTGTCTTTACTATGTATCAACAAAATTCCTGTAAATAATGGTGGCTTTTGGCTTAGCTTATTGTTTGTGTGTCTGTTAAAAGAGCATTCACTGGACTAGCATCCTGGTTATTAATCATCTCCTATATTACAGGGATCAAAAGCAACTGGAGCTTTTATCTTGACAGCAAGTCACAATCCAGGAGGTCCACATGAGGTATATTGTTGTTTTACATGTCATTGTTTTGTATGCATATTTTCTTTCTGCTAAAACATTTTATGGCAAAGACAAAATAACCTTGGAGGAGAAAATGTCTGATGAGTGAGTATTCACTGTGAGATGACCTCTGCTAGAAAATAATTAAAGAATATAATTTTTTTTTGTTTATATCATTTTCTGCAAATATCTGATGATATGGATGTTAAAGAACAATTAAGTTTTTAATTTAAGATAACTTGTGAAAGTGAAGTCCTAATCCTCTTTGCCAATTTAACTGAGCTAATAGGCCAAGCTCCATATTTTTTTCCTCATATCCTTTCATTTATCTTTCCTTGATCTTCTTTTTGTTAATTTTCCCAAAATTGTATGGATAAAATGACTTTCAAGTGATTCAATACTCATTCCAAAATCATGAAACTTACTGGATTATTTGCTTGCAGTTTTTTTACCTATTTTGTTTCTGTGCATTATGCTTATAAGTTATAATACCTTCCCTCAATGTTTTGCAACCGCTAACCTTCATATTTTGTATTCAATAGTCTTGTTTTTCCTTTAACTCTTCCATTTTCAACATGCGGTCGCATACCCAGTATGCCTTGTTTTGCCTACAGTGATTTGAATAGTTTTTTTTTTCTTGAATGGTGTCATTAATGAAGTTCCAGAATAAACAGGGATAGGGTTTGATTTAATATATTTATAATATTCCTGTTGTGCTGAGGCAATTACTTACTTTTTTTTCATAAATAGGGGCTTGTGCCCCCTTGATGTTGGAAAAGTCTTAGCAATCATGCTTTCCTGGTGACTGGTGACATCATAATAGCTTTATATTGAGAGACAATGAATGCATGGATCAGTCTTGTGGAATTTTGTGTAGTATTTAATAATGTTGGTGGTGCACTATCTCTGATGCATTTACCATTACTGATGCATTAATGACACGCGTTAATGAACATTTTTCATGCCATGAGAATTAGCAGCTGACCGAGGCTAAACATGATTACTGACTTGCTTTTTTGCTTCTGTGATGATATTATTAGAACTCTGAAAAGGCTTCATGCGACAACTTCAATTCGCATTCGAATCAGAAGAGATATATGCTTCACTAACTAAAGAAAAACAATGTCCTGTGAAATTACTATCATTTGTTTAGCTTTTAATACTTCATTGGTAATTTACTTAATCATTCTGCTTTTAGCTTTGATTTTTCATCTATTTGATTTACCACTAACACTTGTTTTACCAGGATTTTGTTTTGGAATAAAGTATAACATGGAAAATGGTGGACCTGCTCCTGAGGCTATTACTGATAAGATATATGCCAATACAAAAACACTAAAGGAATACTTCATTGCAGAAGATCTCCCTGATGTATGTTCTGCATTAGAATCTGTCAGCAATTCTGGTTACAAGATTTTAGAAAATCTGATATTCATTCACTTATATGTTGCAGATTGATATTTCTGTTTTAAGTGTAAGCACCTTCTCCGGGCCTGAAGGACCTTTTGACGTGGATGTCTTTGATTCAACCACTGACTATGTGAAGCTTATGAAGTAAGTGGTCTTTCCTTCATGTTATTATTGCAAGTACACATTACTTTTTATTTCAGTGATACGTGCAGCATTTTTTTAATTTAGTTTTGTTGGCGTAGTTTTTGGCTTGTATATGATAACCAAGATTTACAGTGTGGAGCAGTGGATGAGTCATGGTTTAGGTTGCCATGATATCTAATCATGAAATCAACAGTCATTATTTCTGTCACACATTACTGAAATGCATGTGGTGGATGAATATATTCTTCAAGAAGAAACATTGGGGAATCTAACTTTTACAAAGGTTATTAAAATCACTGGTTTTTCGCTTCAGGTCAATTTTTGACTTTGGATCCATCCAAAAGCTGCTTTCATGCCCAAAGTTCACATTCTGGTACTCATCTGGGGCCTTGCTTTCCTAGCATCTTCTAATTCTTGTTTTTGCACCTGCGATCTAAATCCATGCTTATACTATTTTCAGCTATGATGCACTTCATGGTGTTGCTGGAATTTATGCAAAGCATATTTTTGTTGAGGAACTTGGTGCAAATGAATCTTCGCTATTAAATTGCACACCTAAGGTGTGTTTATACTTGATATGTTCATTCGTCTTCTCTCAAAAATTGCATGATTTTATTATTAAGCATTGATAATCTTATAACAGGAAGACTTTGGAGGTGGTCATCCAGATCCTAATCTGACCTATGCAAAAGAATTGGTTGCAAGAATGGGATTGGGTAAATCAAGCTCACAATTTGAACCACCTGAGTTTGGTGCTGCCGCTGATGGGGATGCAGATCGCAACATGGTCCTTGGTAAAAGGTATTCTTCAGTTATAATAGACGGAAGCTATAGCACATCCTATTATGTTCGTGACTAGGCAACTATTTTCTTGTGTCACTAGGTTCTTTGTAACACCATCAGATTCTGTTGCTATAATTGCTGCCAATGCTGTTGAAGCCATACCATATTTTGCCTCTGGTTTGAAAGGGGTTGCCAGGTGTGCTATCTTCAGTTATGAACTCCAAGTTTTACTTGAATCTTTTTGGAATGCTTGAACAATGAATTGAACTTGATTCAGGGGTTCTGTACAGAAACTTCTGTGAGAGTGTTGGGTGAATTAGCTCTTAAGTGGTTTTTTATGCCACCTTACCATGTGGTATAACAGGATGTACAGTGTACATGGTGATACACATCTACATGACTGCTTATGCAATTTGCATATGCAACCACATGGAGCAACGTGACTGCATGTGGTCTGCGTAAGATGTGATTGCACGTGGTTTGTGTTACCTTCATTTTTTTAATTTAGTTTTGTTGGCGTAGTTTTTGGCTTGTATATGATAACCAAGATTTACAGTGTGGAGCAGTGGATGAGTCATGGTTTAGGTTGCCATGATATCTAATCATGAAATCAACAGTCATTATTTCTGTCACACATTACTGAAATGCATGTGGTGGATGAATATATTCTTCAAGAAGAAACATTGGGGAATCTAACTTTTACAAAGGTTATTAAAATCACTGGTTTTTCGCTTCAGGTCAATTTTTGACTTTGGATCCATCCAAAAGCTGCTTTCATGCCCAAAGTTCACATTCTGGTACTCATCTGGGGCCTTGCTTTCCTAGCATCTTCTAATTCTTGTTTTTGCACCTGCGATCTAAATCCATGCTTATACTATTTTCAGCTATGATGCACTTCATGGTGTTGCTGGAATTTATGCAAAGCATATTTTTGTTGAGGAACTTGGTGCAAATGAATCTTCGCTATTAAATTGCACACCTAAGGTGTGTTTATACTTGATATGTTCATTCGTCTTCTCTCAAAAATTGCATGATTTTATTATTAAGCATTGATAATCTTATAACAGGAAGACTTTGGAGGTGGTCATCCAGATCCTAATCTGACCTATGCAAAAGAATTGGTTGCAAGAATGGGATTGGGTAAATCAAGCTCACAATTTGAACCACCTGAGTTTGGTGCTGCCGCTGATGGGGATGCAGATCGCAACATGGTCCTTGGTAAAGGTATTCTTCAGTTATAATAGACGGAAGCTATAGCACATCCTATTATGTTCGTGACTAGGCAACTATTTTCTTGTGTCACTAGGTTCTTTGTAACACCATCAGATTCTGTTGCTATAATTGCTGCCAATGCTGTTGAAGCCATACCATATTTTGCCTCTGGTTTGAAAGGGGTTGCCAGGTGTGCTATCTTCAGTTATGAACTCCAAGTTTTACTTGAATCTTTTTGGAATGCTTGAACAATGAATTGAACTTGATTCAGGGGTTCTGTACAGAAACTTCTGTGAGAGTGTTGGGTGAATTTAGCTCTTAAGTGGTTTTTTATGCCACCTTACCATGTGGTATAACAGGATGTACAGTGTACATGGTGATACACATCTACATGACTGCTTATGCAATTTGCATATGCAACCACATGGAGCAACGTGACTGCATGTGGTCTGCGTAAGATGTGATTGCACGTGGTTTGTGTTACCTTCATTTTTTTATATTATTATGCATTCTTTAATGATGAAAACATGGCCAATGATAATTTAACATTAATCTTACTAATTTATGCTCTAGTAATTTAATGAAGAGTATAGATATCCCATATAATTTTGATTTGGCCACAACATATGCTTATCTATTTGTGATCTGAATATTTATTGTATTCTTGATTATATACTTTTAATATTTGATATGTGTTGTGCGTTGTGTTTGCCTTTTATCATTTGGACTTTGTATTTATTGGAAGTTCACTAGACATTCTGCAATTAAGTTATTAATGATGAACTTTGGGATTGAAAATTGAAGATGTAAAAAACCAAAATTCACTTTTGCTTTTACCTTTGATATGATTGATCCTAGAAAATTTTGATTTCATCAGTTATGTCTTTAGTTGTTTGGTACCTAAGGAGTGAGAGATAATAATCCATAAAGCCTCAGGCCAGTAGATGATAGCAATATACATAAAGTACTTAATAGACTATTTTCTTATTCCTCTTACTACTAAACATGTGTTAGTCTATTATAGTCTGTGTTTGTCAATTAGAAAACTCCTACATAATGTCAGTTTTCCCATTGTCTGGTCATGTTTTTATTCACCTTGCTAATCTTACCTTTCAGGAGTATGCCAACTTCAGCTGCCCTTGATGTTGTGGCAAAGAACTTGGGTCTTAAATTTTTTGAGGTGTGTATTGCTTGGAGTCTTACACACAGCATATGCATTTGATGGCTTAAAACAAAAATTACCATATTTCAGGTGCCTACTGGTTGGAAATTTTTTGGAAACTTGATGGATGCTGGACTTTGTTCAATTTGTGGTGAAGAAAGCTTTGGGACAGGTAGTTTCAAGGATTTTTGTCCCCTGCATGTCTTTGCAAGTTTGCATTGTGGAAAATTTAGATTGTGACATTTCTATTACAAGTTTTGATTAGTGTTCAAAACACTTGACTGGTACGGAACCAAGAGATGCATGTTGTCATGAAAATAACAAATTGTGTCATGTTATGCATGCTGCATTTGAACAAGAAAAGCTTAACATTTTGGACCAGTAGCCTTCTTGACTGAATTTCTGCAAGCTGCACTTCAAATGTGACCCCCCTTTTTTTTTTGCGCTACAGGAGGATTGTGCATTTTTATCATTTAAAATAGACTTCTGTAAGCCTTTGTCTTCTCTTGCAGGCTCAGATCATATTCGTGAAAAGGATGGAATCTGGGCAGTTTTAGCTTGGCTTTCAATTCTTGCCTTTAAGAACAAGGACAAGCTTAATGATGATAAGTTGGTTACAGTTGAAGATATAGTTCGTAAACATTGGGCCACTTATGGTCGCCACTATTATACTCGCTACGATTATGAGGTAAGCATAGATGTACGGATATTCTTTTAAAAATCAAATGTAATGTATAGTTCGTGATATTCTTTCACATGGCTGCTGTCTATGAGAATACTCTCGCCAATTGTTTATTATTATTTTTGGTGAAGAATGTTGATGCTGGTGCTGCTAAGGAGCTAATGGCACATTTGGTGAATCTTCAATCGTCCCTTTCCGAAGTTAACAGGTATGTCACTAGTGAAAAAAGAAATTCATCAAATACATGACTCACCAAGGCTAGCTACAGATAGATGTGGTTGTGAGCACATCAAAGTGTTCTTCTCTGTTGTATGGACTTTTCTCTTTCATGTTTTCGATATGGTTTTGTTGGTAGTATTTCTTGGTTCTTGCATCATTATACTGTTATTTCTTAGTTGTATTGTGTTGTTTTCAGTTATTATTCTCTCAAATGTCCATCTTGTGTCATGGCAGTAGGTCTTGCTTATGGCTCTGTTAATTTGTAATATTTTGTTTTTAGTTTTATACTATAGGCTTCAATATAACTATCCTTTTCTCCATGATGTTCTTATTTCCATTACCTGCTAAGTCCAGCATCACTTGGGCAAGTGAATCTAAAGATTCTACTTTTCAGTTTCATATAGATCTGATTGCATCCTTTTTTTTTCACTGCATCTTGTTGCTACTCAATTTTTGTGTTTAGATCATAAGGCATCCTTGTTCACAGTTTCTTTCATATCAAATTTAATATGTAAAGAAGAAACAATGTTAATTTTTAGCTTGTTCCACAAACTAAAACCTTGATGGAATCAGTTGACATAGTATGTGGTCTGTTTGATTGGTCTGTATTAGATTGGGACCAGCTGATGCTTCTAACAATGTTCGATTCTAAAGCATAGGGGAATCAGGTGAAACCTAATCTGCAAAGGGAAGAAAAGAAACCTAGACTATGATCCCTTTCCTGTTCAAATTTATTTAAATATTGCCATCAATCTTATCCACAAAACCATGATGCTCTTCTTGTTCAAGTTTATTTCACTGGTGTCATTTAATAGGAGTCCTATTTTCTGTCCTGATACATTATAGGAAATGCATGATTTAGGAGACAATTTGCAACATGCGTGCTAGTTATAGTATGTATACTCGGGATATGATTTCCTAAAAAAAATAGACGTTGCTTCATTTATTCAGGATTATAAAGGAGATAAGATCAGATGTCTCGGATGTTGTCCAAGCCGATGAATTTGAATACAAGGATCCTGTCGATGGCTCTGTTTCTAAGCATCAAGGCATTCGGTACCTCTTTGTGGATGGATCACGACTTGTAAGCTATTATCGTTTGTTGTGCTTCATTTTTTGGATTAGTTTACAACGAATTATAATAATCAGATGCTGACTTGAAGCCTGAAGTTGTTAGCTGAAGTTTCATCGGTGGAATACTAAACTTTGTACTAAAGACTATTTGTCTTTTATTGCAAAACAACTATAACTGTTAAACTTTATAATATGGTCTATGGCACACTCGATAGTCACAAGTGGTTTCCCTCCATCCAGGTATGAGTCTAGAGATATATCTAATTTGCATCTGCCACATAATTTTTAGGTTTTCCGGCTATCTGGGACTGGTTCCGAAGGTGCTACTATCAGGGTCTACATTGAGCAGTACGAGAACGATGCAACAAAGACAGGGAGGGATTCACAAGAAGCACTTGGTCCTCTGGTAAAAGGACTTTACCTCATGTTATATTTTCATGAAACATTAAGATAATACTTACAAGATGCTTGACATGATGCTTTGTGCTGTAGGTGGAAGTGGCGTTAAAGCTCTCAAAGATGAAAGAATTCACCGGACGATCTGCTCCTACTGTTATAACATAAAATCAAATTGATGAGTACTTTTGAGTTGGACATCCATTTCCCCTCTTTTTATCAACTAATTTTGTACCTAGCGCCACGTGACACGGCGCGCTACATGTTTTTGAAATAATTTTTGTGTTAGTACCGCTCAAAATTAAACCCCGGTTCTGGTTGGAGATTATATTAAATAATACAAAGTTTACGATGAGATGTATCCGAAATCGCTGCTATGTATCTATTTCTTTCTTGCAAAATCACTAGACTCACTGGTTATTGTTGAGGTTGTTTGCCACTTTTAGCCACACGAAGTGTCCTAACCTTATGTTGGTGGGAGTTTCTACATGGAAATGGAAAGATTCAAGATGTCTCCATCAATTATAATTGGTGAGGCAAAAATCTCAGGAATTGGTGGAGAAACTCTTTGTTTTGACGGATCAAATGTGATGTTTACTTGATGATGATGAAGATGAGATAGGATCTGTTGATTCAGATTCGAATGTGATGATTCCCTCCTATTTTTAATTTTTGGGCCGTCAAGTCAAATGAATTATTCTATCTAAAAAATGAGATGTGATTTAACAAAGCATATTGCGAGATCCGATTACTCGATAGACTTCATCAGATGCTACAGTAATTACGATACTTCAACCAGAACATGTTCTTCCGTCGCATGAGTTTACAGTACCTTTGACTTCTTACTCTTACAGCAAGACTTCAGTTCAGACGTGTCTGCTAAAATCTTTACTCAAGTCAATTACCTTCTTTTTCTCTGTAATATCTCTGCTGCTCTTCCTTCAGTTTAATAACACAGATCCAGAGAGAGAGAGAGAGAGAGAGAGAACTCTTTTGTACTGCCAATGTACTTTTATTGCTGCTACAACTGGAACCCGAGTGACAAAACAAGACAGGAATACCAATCAAGTATAGCTAACTCGATTCAGATCTCCCCGCAGAGTACTGACGGAAAACGCTGCTGAATTCCCCATGCAATGCAAGACGGAACGAAGCCCACTTAACATGACGAGAGACACGCAAAGATGAAGCAGCTGATTAAGTTGGTTTCCAGAGGATGGTGGTCTCTGCAATCATGGAAGTGACAACGTAAGGATCCATGTTGGAAGCCGGCCTTCGGTCTTCGAAGTAACCTGACGAGGATGGTAGAGTGAGGTGCACATAATTGATCGACACACAACACCAAAGAAGTCTCAAGACGAAGGAAATGCTATCCACCTTTGCCGGACTTCTCCGTGTCACGGCCAACTCGAATCGATGCTCCCCGATTCGCGACTCCCTGTCATAGGTCGCAACGAGTTAAGAATGCACGAGATTTCTATCAATGCGAATGATTGTGTCATCTCATCGACGAGCTCGAGTCAGTAGACGAGAGATGATCTGTGCATGTATGTACCCAAACGAAGGTATTGATATCAGCAGTCTCATGGCGCCCGGTAAGGCGGCGCTCGTTCCCTTCTCCATAGGCAGCTATGTGCTCCTTGTGCCTCCAGCCAAGTTTCTCGATTGCCTCTTTGATGACTTCATACCCTCCATCGCTCCTCATGGATTTGGTACTGAAATAGTTTCAAATGGAAAAACGATTAATACATATATATATATATATATATATATATATATATATATATATATATATATATATATATATATATATATATATATATATATATATATATATATACACGTATATTTCCAAGTTCATGGGCTATATGTTCACCTGTAATTTGTGTGAGCTCCTGCGCCATTCCAATCACCCTGAAACGAGAAGACACAGCGATATGATACAGCAAGAACGGTGTCTTCCTCGCTTGTTGGATCAGCAGGTGAGCAAGCTCATCTTACCTGAATCGGCTTTGGATCCAAAGAAAGCACCACTCCGGCCATCTCGGTAATCCTCTGTTCACAGAGAGATCCAAGTTAACGATTGGCTGGCTAGAACAAGTTGGGGACTGCAGTGCAGTGCAGTGCAGAAGAAACCATGGATTCGGACGGGGGTATGTGCACCTACCTCGAGTACGTATCGAGCAACCCAGAGCTGATCACCAGCTGATATGCCGACGCAGGGACCTACTTGGAACTCCCACTGGGAAGGAAGAACAAGATTTGATGAGAAGAACGAAGCAGAGGAGTTCGAATGGCCCAGAACGTTACCTGGCCTGGCATGACCTCTCCATTGATGCCGCTTATGTTGATCCCTGCGTAAAGGCAGGCCTTGTAGTGGGCATCGACTATGTCTCTCCCAAAAGCTTTGTCAGCACCAGCAGAGCAGTAGTAAGGACCCTGCCATGGAACTTTAGGTCATTGCATAGCTTAACTACAGGCCAAAACTTATGATGAAGCAGTGTTTCCAAGGTTTCATATCAGAAAAAGGCTAAAACTTCGTTCTTTGGAGGAGAAATCATGTCATGCTAATTAATCATGATGAGAGTAGCCAAATCTCATGAGAGATATTTTCAAACAGGAAGATTCAGGTTTTTCTTTTTCTTTAACTTTTTGAGGAAAAAATGATACAGACATATTTGTTTTCTGATTTTTAATTCAGATATTTCGATATCCTTTGTATCAACTTATCCTTAGAGATTGTTCGTGTGAATCTAACTCTGTTTATCCTAACGATCGGTTTTTTGTACTTAGATTTTTTACCAAAATGTAATAACTGGATCAAACAGAAACAAATAAAGAAATCATGGATTTGCCACTTTTCTTGTCTTTTAACTTGTGCATATTAATCAGTGAGATCACTTGTTGAGAAATAAATCATAGGAAAATAGAGAAGGATGGCACAGGAACTTACCTGGGGACCAGGGTAGCCTCCAATGGGCCACCCAATGGGCCACTTGACATCCTTCTGAAGGAGAGTGTACTCCTGCTCTATCCCAAACCTAGCAGGGAGTAAACATCCATCAGTGATAGCTTTATATCATCCTCAGATGAATGGAAAAGAAAGCAAAAAGGAGAAACAGCATCAACAAGCAGGAGAGAACAACAATACCAAGTCTCTTCTGCAGCAACAGCAGGGTTGCTAAATACCTTGGCAGCATTGTGTCTTTTGTTGGTGGGGATTGGCTCTCCTTGTGGTGTGTAACAATCACACATGACCTATATGTTCCAGATGAAGAAGAAACAAACAGAAGACCAGAAGAAAAAATTGTTTGGAAAACAATTTGTATCAGCTTTGATACAAAGAAGTAGAGAGAGTGAGAATCCAAACAAATTACATCAGCTTTGATACAAATTAAGTAGAGTAAGACTCACAAGGATGTTGTTGCCCTTCCTGAAGGGATCCTTGAAAATAGCTTGGGGACTGCAGACAGGAAGGTGCATCTTTTTACTGCAGAAGCTTTAACAAGAAAAAGAAACTACAGTGAAGAGGAAGCATGACAACATACTACAGAATCACTTCACTGTCCTGTCCAGGAGCTTGGCCAGTGCTTGAGCCATCATAGTTCCAGTTTGGAAGCTGGCTGGGGTCAGTCACAGGACCTGAGAGAGTCTTTCCAATCGAAACAGATAGTATGTCAGGGCAGAAGCTACAGGTTAAAGGAGTATAATAATGTGGATATTATATACCCTGGCTTTGCTCCTGATGTCCACACCAGAGCCTCCAATCCTGTTGGATTTGCAATAGACAGAAGGCACCATTAGCAGCTGTATGAATTTGAAGGACAGGAGGAGGAGGAGAGAAAAAAGGTGATTGATATATTTTTTTTTCAGGTGAATAAAGTTCAATTAATTACTTCGTTATAATTGACTTCAAAGGAAATCTTAACATGTTTATGCTATTTAGCTGTTCATGGTTAAATGGAAAGTTAGAAACAAATCAATTAGTGCACATTCCCTCAAAAAGAGGAAGAATATAGACAGTCCAAAACAAAAATTAAAGAGCAAAACTATTTTTGAGAACCTTTTACAAGCAAAAGAGT